>JAJLZU010000001.1:1200000-1633611 GCA_030572395.1 Yamadazyma michaelii | reverse complement strand
AGCAATATCAATAGTGATACCTCTTTCTCTTTCAGCCTTTAATTTATCTAAAACCCAGGCGTATTTGAAAGAACCTTTACCTAATTCAGCAGCTTCTTTTTCGAATTTTTCAATGGTTCTTTTATCAATACCACCACATTTATAGATTAAATGACCGGTAGTGGTTGATTTACCTGAATCGACGTGACCAATAACAACAACGTTAACGTGAGTTTTTTCTTTACCCATTTTTAAATAATTCTAATTAAAATTTGTTAGAAACAAAAAGTGAAAATTTTTCTCAAGGGGTGGTGGGAGGTGTCCCTTTTATATAAAGACAGAATCTCATCGAAAAAATTTTATGTAGTGATTACCCGGATTTCTTTAGATAACTACTTTAATTAGAATAATTAAAGAATTGGTGGATTAAATGATTCAATGTGGTAAAAGGATGACTTCCAATGCCTACAGAGTATAAATAAACTGATTTCAGAGACTATTAAAGATTTACTAGAAGATTCTAGAAAGAATGAATTTAGTTCCGTCTTGTCGTGTTCTTTTACATTTGCTATTAATTGATCTGAACAATTTCAACACTAACGTTTTGCAAAGGGCGTAAAAACTTGATGATCTAATGCTTATGGCTTTTTGACCCATCATTTGAATCTTCTCCCATGTTAGTCTCTCCCAATTGAAGTTCTAATTGTTGTATACGTGGCCACATGGTGCTTATCTTGAAGTCTGAGACTACGCCTAAAAAGTACCCCGAACTCTAGTAGTGTGAGAAGAATAAATATGAAATATAAATATATTAACAGTACCTAAATTGACCTATATACCTAAAATAATATAAAAATAAAATCCGGAAGGCTCTGTTATTATTTTCTAAAGATTTCCAGATTGCTACTATTATCCAAAGAACTTCTTGTACTAGTACTTGATCTTCTTCTTTGATTTCTAGCAAATTGAGGATCAATTTTACCACTTGATTTGGTTGAAGCTAAAAATCCAATTATATCCGTTAAGGTTATAACTCCAACCAATTTACCAGGTTTACCGGCGTATTCGGTGTTCAAAGCATTTAATGTATCTTCGATGGCGATACCTCCAGAACCTGATGATGATACTGAACTATTTAAACTTTCAACGATCCATAATCTATGAGATTCAGTTGCAACTAATTTAGCTATAATTCTACCTAAACCAGTATATTTATTAACATGGAATATTGGGAATTGGTCTTTACCTTCTTCAATACCTTTTTGGCTCAAATTATAACTTATGAAATTCATAACTGATTTGAATAATAAATGAGATTTTTGACTTGATGTAAGGTTTTGAACATCAACAATTGAAATGTTACCTACTAAAAATCCTTTACGATCAATTGCTGCTAATGATGAGATTCTTTCTTTGAACATTTTATATAATGCTTCAATCAATGGTTGATCTTCATATATCGTTATTGGGTTACTTGAACCAATCTTTAATTCTTCAATTGATGAATTGAAATAATATTCCAAATTATTAAATCTCCTAGCATTTTCCCAGATAAATCTAATTAATCTTCTTTGCGACAATATTCCAACAATCTGATTTGGATTGGTTGAATTGGTTATAGCGATTCTATGAACTCCATTACCTAAGATTTCCATAACTGGTAATAAGTTTTCGGTTTCATTTATCTTTATGAATGGATTCTTTGGATGTAATTTGATAATAAAGTCAACTGGTACTTCTTCACCTTTTTTAGCCTTAGTCACTAAATTATCAAAGTTTTCTTTGGAAAAGCCTTCAAAATCATGATTTAAATCATTCAATGTTATTTTGTTCATTATCAATAATAAATAAGTATTTAAATCACTAAAATCAAATGTTAAACAATTGGTTAAATTATCATTATCATCTTTTGATAAACTAACAGGTACACTAGTTAATTTATGTTTGATTAAAGTTTCAAATGCAGCTTGAACCGAATATGATGAATTAATACTTATCAATTTATTTCTTTGGATCAATTCAGTTAATTGAACATCAAAGACTTCAATTGAAGCTCTAGAACTAACACTATTATTTCTTGATAAGTTAAAAGTATTTATATCATCATTGTTACCAGAATTCTGAGGTAATGGAGGTGGTGAGCTTAATAATTCTACAATTGATGGTTTTCTAGAACTTACAGATGATCCACTTACTGAATTATTATGACCATGACCATGATTATATGAATTGTTGTGAGAATGATGAATGTTTGATGTACTTGATTGATGTGATATTGATGGACTTCTATCAGGTATACTTGAAATTTTTGGTGATGTTGGTTTAAAGTTACTCATTTCTTATATTGTTTCAATCAACGATTAATAATTAAACCTATATTTACTGGAAATTTTTCTGAGATATTATAGTGGAGAAATCCCCTATTCGCAAAAACAATAAGCAAGGGTTCAAAAACTACCTAATTGGACTTGGATCCCTATTAAACTTTTTTGAAGGGTATAATTCAATTGTTTATTAAGAGTTTTAAAGATCAAAAAGAAATTTATAATTGACCTATCTAATTAATGACAATTGACTTTTGTAAAAACCTGGAGTATATCAGTTGATTTTCAAAATTTTCATTGAAATTTGAGAAAAATCAATGACTGCGACATAGTTTGTCGAGAGATATCTTGTGTCTAGTGTCGCGTCTAGTTACCTGTAGTTTCTGCCTTTCGTCTGTTATTTTGTTGTGAATTATTGGTCTGGTATTTTTATTATTTTAACCCTTTTATAAAATTAATTGAATGATTCGAGTTTATTTTCATCAAGTCAACTTATTACCAATATTCAGTCGTTAACTTTATAACCGATGACTTCAACTAAAATCATTCGACAATTAGAAATTCTTGGAACTAACACATTACTTTCCTACCAATATAATTGGTTAAAATCATTTAAACTTCATTGACCATATATATCAACAGTAAATCCATCAGAACACTAATAATTTCATTTCTAGATTTGAGCTCATTAAAAAGTAACACAATTTTAATCTATAATCTGATTCCGAGGCATGCTTACAAGACCAGGCTTTACATTTGTTAAGATCAACCTTAATTCCGGTCTTTATGAAAATCATCGCTGGAATCCGGTCGTGTCCTTCACATGAACCTTATCAATAGAATGGCATCTGAATTTAAAGCAATCATATTATGTAAAATGTTAGTAACTAAATTTATGAGGAGTAAATGGCTAAAAGGAATTAAATAATTGCTAAGATTTGTTAGTAGTACGATCTTCGTCATTCCACTCTAAACCCTGTCAAACACCTTAATTAGCGATATTGATCATTTCCGAGGGTTATGTAATTTTTTCCCAACAAAAAAATCTAAATTTCCCAAAATGCGACCTTCTTAGAGCCTTCTTATTGCAAAAAAAAATTTATTTATTAACCTCATTGAATCTTTTAATTTAAATTCAATTTATAGTTTATTGTAGCATACCATGTCAGATAAATTAGAAATTGCAGATTTGACTGCTTTGAATGCTATTGCAGCAGGTTCTAATAAGAAAACTCCAAGAATTGTGGCTGCAGGTATTGGTGGTAGATTAATGGGTACTAAATCATTAGTTGAAGTTACTGCTGAACAATTGACTGAAGATTTGAAATTAAAAGCTGAATTAGAAGCTGAATTATCTGCTAAAGGTTCAATATCTTCAGGTGCTGATGTTAAACCAGCAACTGAAAAGAAAGAATACTTAACTTTAGCTGAAAGAGATGCTATTGAAGCCAAAAAGTATGAAAAAGTTAAACATATTAGTGAAAAACCTTGGACTTTATCTAACTGGTATCAACATATTAATTGGTTAAATTTTGTATTGGTCATTGCTATTCCAAGTTATGGAGTTTATCAAGCAATTTATCATGCGCCAAATTATAGAACTATTGTCTTAGCATTCGTTTTATACCTCTTTTCAGGTTTATCAATTACTGCAGGTTATCACAGAGGTTGGTCACATAAATCTTATGAAATGTCATTCCCTGTCAAAGTATTTTTTGCCTTTTTTGGTGCCGGTGCTATTCAAGGTTCAATCAAATGGTGGTCACATTCTCATAGAATTCATCATAGATATACTGATACTAAAAAGGATCCTTATGATGCTAGACAAGGTTTATGGTATAGTCATTTAGGATGGATGTTAGTTAAACCAAATCCAAAACATAGAGCAAGAGCTGATATTAGTGACTTAACTTGTGATTCAGTTGTTAAATTCCAACATAAACATTATTTAGCTATTATGACATTTGCTGCTTATGTTTTGCCAACTTTGGTTGCTGGTTTTGGATGGAATGATTGGTGGGGTGGTTTCATCTACGGAGGTATCTTAAGAACCTTTGGTATTCAACAAGCTACTTTCTGTGTCAATTCATTAGCTCATTATATTGGAAGACAACCATTCGATGATAGAAGAACCCCAAGAGATCACGTATTAACTGCTTTTGTTACTTTTGGTGAAGGATATCATAATTTCCATCATGAATTCCCAAGTGATTACAGAAATGCTCTTAAATGGTACCAATATGATCCAACCAAAGTTAGTATTTGGTTATTATCAAAACTTGGATTAGCTTCAAATTTAAGGACTTTCAGTCAAAATGCTATCGATCAAGGTATTTATCAACAACAACAAAAGAAATTAAACCAATTGAAATTGAATTTGAAATGGGGTAAAGATGTTGATCAATTACCAGTATGGGATAGACAAGAATTTAACGAAAGAGCTAAGAAAGAAGGTTTAATTTTGATTAGTGGTATCATCCATAATGTTAAGAGTTTTATTAAAGAACATCCTGGTGGTCAAGCTTTAGTCAGAGCTTCATTAGGTAAAGATGCCACTGAAGCTTTCAATGGTGCAGTTTATGCCCATTCAAATGCTGCTCATAATATTTTGGCTAATATGAGAGTTGCTGTATTAAGAGATGCTAATCCAGTCGAAAATACTTTCGCTGCTCAACAAAAATATTTGGATGAATTAAAACTTTGGACTTAGAATAATTTATATGTTTGTTTGTTTGTTTGTTTGTTTATAGGGAATAAATGGGTTCACTTAAATTTCTTGCACTCTTACTGGTAAACGAGTTGGTGAGATGAGGTGGTCACATAGTAAAGATTATCGTGTCTCTACCAAAATATAAAGGATTAGATTTAAAGTAATATATAATCCAAAACCCCAACATCAACAAGAAGATCGTCTGTAAAATGATCACCTCAATAACTGTTTATGCAATAAGAACCATTCCACAAACCATCCCATTTCAATGGACGCCCTAAACCAAAAGTCATTCTATCACGCAACATTTTGGGTGTTGCAAAAAGGTGGTGTTACTTTTTCCGTCCGGAATTTTCCAAATCACCAGATTTTGCAGCCTCTTCCAAAATGTAAGGCCACATTGAAAAATCGAAATACTATAAATACCAAAATGTATTCCCTTAGATAAACATCATCAAATCAATTAGATTAGATTAGATTCAATTACAAATTATATATTCAAAACACTTAATTAAATTATAATGGCTGCTGTGACTCCACTTGCACACACTACTTTCAGACAATTATACGCTAGAAGAATTCCTGCTTTAGCTGTATGGGGAACTGGTTTAGCTTTCTTCTTGGGATGGCCACATGTTATTGCTGGTGCATCTAACAAAGCACATCATGTTCCACCAATTAACACTGCTTACCTTTAAGTTATTCATTATGATTGCATGTAGTTTTTAATATAGAAACTTTACGAATTTCAAGTATTACTCTAGAGATCCTTTAAATCAAACATATATCTATCTAGCTATCTAAGCTAATTCAATGAAAGCCTTGCCAGAAACAGTAATGATGGTGTTATCAAACTCATCCTTTTCACCATCATTCTTAACTTGTGCACCCAAAACTTTAACATAATATTTACTCGAAACTTTACCACTCGAAGTGATATCATATCCTTTATCAGTCTTTTTAACAGTGATTTCAGCAACATATTCACCTAATTTCTTGATATCGGGAATCTTAACAGTCTTTGAATCAGTAACATCAAAGACATTAACGGTAAATTCATCATTATAAGCATAATCTGGTTTATCGTTAGCAGCTTTTGGCCCTGATGAAATGAATACAGAATTAGGTCTAACTAATAAAGGTAAGGATTTGTAGTCATGATTCTCTTCGAAATATTTACCTTCGGAAGTTTCTCTAATCTTACCATCTAAGTAACCGTACCATCTACCAGCTGGCAAGAAGAAAGATACATCACCTTCAGCATTAAAAACTGGGGCAACTAATAAAGATTCACCTAACATGAATTGAGTATCAACAGTCTGAGCAATAGTGTTGTTAGGGAATTCCAAAAGTAAAGCTCTCATGACTGGAGTAGCAGTTTTATGAGCTTCAATAGCTTTAGCATAGATATAAGGCATTAAACTGATTTTTAATTTAGTGAACTTTTGTAAAACTAAACTGGCTTCATCATCGAAATTCCAAGGAACTCTATAAGAACCTGAACCATGTAATCTTGAATGAGATGATAATAAACCAAATGCAACCCATCTTTTATAAACTGCGGCATCTGGAGAACCTTCAAATCCACCAATATCATGAGACCAGAATCCAAATCCTGATAAAGTTAATGATAATCCACCTCTTAAAGATTCAGCCATAGCTTCAAAAGTTGATTCACAATCTCCACCCCAATGAACTGGGAATTTTTGACTACCAGCAGTAGCCGATCTAGCAAAAAGACATGCTTCATTTTTACCTAGTTTCTTTTCTAAAATCTCAAAAACATTCTTGTTATACAAAAGAGTGTAATAGTTATGTAAGGCAACTGGGTCTTCGCCACTATAGTACTTAACGTCTTTAACGGGGATTCTTTCACCAAAATCAGTTTTAAAACAATCGACTCCTAAATCAATTAATTTACTCAATTCGTCTTGGTACCATTTCCAAGCATCAGGATTAGTAAAATCAACAATTCCCATACCAGCTTGCCATAAATCACTTTGGTAACTTGAGCCATCTAAGTTTTTGATCAAATAACCTTTAGAATCAGCAACTTTAAAGGAAGCCGCTTCTTGTGCAATATATGGATTGATCCAAACACAAATTTTAATTCCAAAATCTTTCTTCAACTTGGCAAGCATAGCTTTGGCATCGGGGAAGAATTCAGGATCGAATTCAAAATCAGTCCATTGGAATCCCTTCATCCAGAAACAATCAAAATGGAATGTTCTTAATGGGATGTCTCTATCTTTCATACCTTGCATGAAACCAGAAACTGTTTTGATATCGTAATCAGTAGTAAAAGAAGTAGTCAACCATAAACCAAAAGTCCAAGCTGGTGGTAAAGCTGGATAACCAGTTAATGAAGCATACCTTTGTAAAACGGTTTTTGGATCTGGGCCATGAATAATATAAATTCTAGCACCTTCTCCTGGGATAGTAATATTGACTCTTGTAGTTCTTTCACTCTGCAATTCAAAAACAACATTTGATGGTGAATCAACAAATACCCCATAACCTCTAGAGGATAAATAGAATGGAATATTTTTATAAGTCCATTCAGATGAAGTACCACCATCTTCATTCCACATTTCAACTCTTTGACCGCCTTTCAAAAATGGTCCAAATCTCTCACCTAATCCGTATAATTTTTCACCGACTGATAAATGTAATTGAGTGGTAATATAAGTAGTAGCTTTGTTAGCAGTAGCGCCGGGTTTTGGAAATCTTGAATCCGTTACATGACCAATTGATCTGAACCCAAACTTAGTCAATAACTTATTATCATGACCTTTGAAGTCAATGCCAAATTGTTTCTTAGTAACTTGAGCAGTTATGTCACCTGGAGCATTCAATGAACATAAATCATCGCTATGAGTAGTGGTAGTGACTTTACCAGATTTATTAGAATTTAATTCAAATTTTGGCTCTTTATTGTTATTATATTTTGATACATGATGATAAGTTTCTAATCCAACAATACCTTCAGCGGGCGAAGTTAACTTGGTTGATAATGAAGCAGTATTCAAAACATCACCTCTTCCTCTCAAAACTTTTGTTGCGGCAAGTGAATAAATCGAGTCTTTTTCTACCACAGTTTTAAACCCTTCAGTAGCCCAATTAATTTTTACACCATCTTTTAATTCCCACATTCCTCTCGTGAATCTGGTGTCGGAGTCGACATATCTATCAATTGAATAAGATTCCATCTTTGATAGTTAACGGTATTGGAAAATATTTTCGTCTTTTTCATTTTTTATATACCCCAGATTTTAAAAATGCGAGCAAATTTCCCGCCCCTCCTTACTATCAAATTTCCATTAAATTTTCCGTTGGTTACTATTACTACTACGTTCCTTTACCATTATATTGTAATGTGATTTGTCAGTTTGAATCTGCTTACTCCTCTGATATAACAATCTCCCGCATACAATAGTCAGTGTTCAAACTTGACAATTTATTGAAAACAAAAAAGGTTATTTCTTCTGAGATATCCTACTGAAACCTTGAGTGTACTAACAAATTTGAGTAATTTGACTGAAGTTCCGAAATTCAATTTCATTAACATATGAATTGATTAGTAATAATTATTCTCTGAGAAGAAACTCCCTTGGTTATTTGTATTCGGAGGTTTCGAAATCACAAAAATAGTAAACTTTCCGACTGATTAACTAAACGTGATCAGCGATTGCCCCACCTTAAACTGAACGATGATAAGAACCGCATAATCGACCTTCTTTTCACATATTACAGGTATTACTTACTAAATTCAGCCTTCTCCTAACAACCTAGGGCTTTTGACCATTTACTTTTGTAAAATTTAGAATTGAAAAATTCCTATGATGATTTGAAGTTTTGTGAAAATCACAAAGATTTTTATTTACAGAAATTCATAATAAAAGGAATAAGAAAAAAATAATAGAAATTACAGAGAACAACGCAGAACTGATCCACTTATTTCATGGCCATTGACATCAATTCCATTGATTAAGTCGTAACCTCTAAAGTTCGTCCCCAACTGATCTCACCCACTCCGCTCACTATATATCTTGGGAGAGTTCGCGATGGAAATTTAAGGAGTAATGTCAAAACCTTTCCAACCTATAACGGATGTAATTAATACAAGTCCTCAAAAAAATCAGTCGTTCAATGAAATATACGGAGAACCTGAAAACTTCCTCGAAATAGAAGTATGTCTATAACCCCTACATACCCACTTTCGGAAATGTATACTAACTAATAGGTTCGTAATCCTCAAACTCACAATCTTGGTAGAGAAATCTTTACTGATTATGAAGTCATTTGCAGGGTATGTATAAGTTTTGTCTATTGCAATAATCAAACAAGAATGAATACTTACATCTAGACCAACATTCCCAAATTCAAAAAACGTCAAAGTCGAGTTCGAAGAAGGTATTCAGATTTTGTTAAACTCAAACAAATGCTTGAAACTGAAACTTCCAGAGTGGTAATACCACCTTTACCAGGTAAAATATTACTTAACTCCAACAAGTTTAATGATTTGAATATCGAAAAAAGGAGACAAGGATTAGAAAAATTCTTATCGGTGGTAAGCGGGCATCCATTACTACAAACCGGATCTAAGACTTTAATTGACTTTATTCAAGAAGACAAATGGGATCCGAAGACTTTGAATTACTATTAAACTCGAACAAAACTCCGAAAATGGAGTTTAGGGTCGAGATACGGAACCTTAAAAGCGAATTAACAAATGTGCATGAAAATCTGGGGTATAATATCAGCGTTTACGGGTTTAACAACAATAGTTCCTCTAATATAGGATGATTCCAATCAAAAGGCCAACAAATCCAATAAAAGAAAGTACAAAAATAATTATCAAAACGACATCTGTGAAAATCTGGGGTAAATATAGGAGTGAAATAGGATTAAAGTCCGAAATGTCAAAGTTTATTTACTTTTTTTCATCGGTCATACGTTGAATATACAGTATTTCAGATATCTGATCAAAACTCCGAACTATCTCTTTAGGGTGGTGTCCCCTCAAAAGCTGTAGGTCCGTGTATCTTAAGTCCATGACATCAAGTTTAACCTAGAATGGTTACGCAGCCCTGGTATAATCTGGAGTTTAGCAATTTACCTGGACTATGCAATTTTGTGCCGAACCAACATAAGCCGAGTTAGGTCATTAAACTTGTAGCAATTATTCTTGAAACTAAATCAATAAATCAATCAATTCTATTACTATAAATTCAATTATGTGGGAGCCTTGAAGGGGTCAGCCAGAGCTTCGAATTTGCCTCGCACTATGAAAAAGCATCAGGCCACGCTCAAATAAAAATAGGGACAATTTTTCAACACCTGATTCAAATGCATAATTTCGGGTTTCATTTAATTATTCTCTTATGTGGGACACTATCCAAATTAAGAACGGGTGTGAGAATATCAAATGTCCTCTCCTCTTTAACATTGTCGTTTAAAGTTTGGAACGTAATAGGGATGTCACAGAGGTTTTAAAGTCCGAAATGTACTAGAGGCTAAGTTTCATAATACTCTCCAATTAAACTATGAAGGCTTGTGATTCTACTCCGAGACTGGAATTACTATGGTATATTCATCAATCCAATCTACTGTTTGCTCATAAGCATTGAGCCATAAATTTTATAATCTAAGTAATTTATGAATGAGCGATAGGGTGATTCATCCTGTATAGAATTGGGTTTTTACGATTCTTTAAAATTTGGTAGTAAAAATCGACTGTTCCGCAACACAAAAAGAAATGTCGTAAGTTAACAATAGAAAATAAATTCAAAAACTAAGTTCTGATGTAATCCTAGATTTTGATGCTAATGTAACTAGTAGAACGTCAATGACTATACGGTAAAATCAAGTGGGAAGAACAGGAATAGTCGACTCGTTACAATTATCAGTTTTCTATTATCAATCATCAAAAACTGACTACTCAATCAATAAATGAGCGGATTTTGGAATTTAAAGGAGATAAAGACGAAAGTCGCAAAAGTGGGAAAACCGCCTAAGGAAATAAAAAACTGCAGCTTTTTAAAGCTGCATGATATAACCTGTTGCCCAATTATGTGTAGGTTTGGTGTTTCCCAATTAGGATTTGTATGTACGATTTGAACACTGTATAAAATCCGACATCTGATGTATGAAGTTTTTTGGGGTTCATTCTTTTTCAACTTACTTTTGAAAAACTATAAAAGGAATGAATTTTATTCGAAATTTTAGAGTTTTTTCTACTCTTTCATCAAGTAGATTTCAATTTACAAATAAGATATTAAATAATTCAATTGCAATGTCCGTTCCAAAAACCCAAAAAGCTGTTATTTTCGAAACCAATGGTGGTCCATTAGAATACAGAGATATTCCAGTTCCAACCCCTAAACCAAATGAACTTTTAATCAATGTTAAATACTCAGGTGTTTGTCATACTGATTTACATGCCTGGAAAGGTGATTGGCCATTAGGTACTAAATTACCATTAGTTGGTGGTCATGAAGGTGCTGGTGTCGTTGTTGGTTTTGGTTCAAATGTTACTGGTTGGGAAATTGGTGATTTAGCTGGTATCAAATGGTTAAATGGTTCATGTTTATCATGTGAGTTCTGTAACACCACTAATGAATCCAATTGTGCTAAAGCTGATTTATCAGGTTATACTCATGATGGTTCTTTCCAACAATACGCAACTGCTGATGCCGTTCAAGCTGCTAGAATTCCAAAAGGTACTGATTTAGCTCAAGTTGCTCCAATTTTATGTGCTGGTATCACTGTTTACAAAGCTTTAAAGACTGCTAACTTAAGTCCAGGTCAATGGGTTGCTATTTCCGGTGCTGGTGGTGGTTTAGGTTCATTAGCCATCCAATATGCTAAAGCTATGGGTTACAGAGTTGTAGCTATTGATGGTGGTGATGAAAAAGGAGAATTCTGTAAATCATTAGGTGCTGAATACTTTGCTGATTTCACCAAATCAAAGGATTTAGTTAAGGAAATCACTGAAGCTACTAATGGTGGTGCTCATGGTTGTATCAATGTTTCAGTTTCTGAATTTGCTATTTCCCAATCAACTCAATACGTTAGATCTTTAGGTACTGTTGTTTTAGTTGGTTTACCAGCTGGTGCTAAAGTAACTGCTCCAGTTTTCGATGCTGTTGTCAAATCTATCTCAATCAGAGGTTCTTATGTTGGTAATAGAGCTGATACTGCTGAAGCCATTGATTTCTTCACTAGAGGTTTAGTTAAATGTCCAATTAAAATTGCCGGTTTATCTGAATTACCAAACATTTATAAATTAATGGAAGAAGGTAAAGTCTTAGGTAGATACGTTGTTGATACTTCTAAGTAAGTTTAACCATTATGCGTCGACGATAAATATATGTTAAGTTTTAAGTTAATTCTATTGGATCGGTGTTAAAACCCTTAGTATATGCGCGAATTCTTATCAGGTAATTAATGTTGTAACTTGCACCAAACTTGGGGTAAATTGTTGATAATTTATACGACACGTTGCCGGCAATAGATCTAGCACGGTAATGACGTAGACTTTCCCAAACATTCATCCGATTTCTAATGTAAGTTGTGGTATAACTACATATTTCCGCGGGTAAAATTACTGATCTGTTAAAGAATATAACACTCAGAAAGCATTATCCGATAGGTAAGTTTTGTAACTAATCCGAAACGGAATAAATACGAAATACTGAACAAATATATATTGATAATCTAAATCTTCAATCTAAAAAGCCTTGTTTAATGGTGATAATAAATCTTTACCTTTATAGAAGTTAATGGTTTTGAGACCTCTTTCAGCGACACCTTCGGTAGTGAATTCCAAAGCTTTGTATACATCACCAGCTTTACCAGAAGCACCGAATCTTGATAATCCGAATTGTTCATGAGAATATCTTGACCAGCCGAATGGACTTAAAACTTCAACTGATAAGATTGGGACACCATTTGGTAAAACGGATAATTGATATTCACCGGATTGTTTATCAAAAGTTAAGAAATCTGGTAATGAAACAACACCAACCTTTTTACCTTGTTCACCTAATTTTTTGGCAGCAGCAACGGCAATTTCAACTTCAGAACCTGAAGCAGCAATAATTAAATCTGGGTTAGAACCAGCATCTACTAAAGTATAACCACCTTTAGAAGCTTTTTCAATTGATGAACCTTCTAATTGAGGTAAGTTTTGTCTTGATAAAGCTAAGATATGAGGAGTTGAAGTAGATTCAATAGCTGATTTATAAGCAGCACTGACTTCATTACCATCAGCTGGTCTCCAAACGGATAAGTTTGGAATAGCTCTGAAGTGAGCTAAAGTTTCAATAGGTTGATGGGTTGGACCATCTTCACCTAAACCAATTGAATCATGAGTAGCAACCCAAGTAATTGGATGATGAGAAATAGCTGATAATCTAACAGCTCCGGCAGCGTATGAAACGAAATTTAAGAAAGTACCACCATAAGCTTTGAAGTTAGCACCGAAAGCATCAATACCATTTAAGATGGCTCCCATACCATGTTCTCTAACACCGTATCTGATATATCTACCAGTATAGTCACCTAATTTAGTTGAAGGTGGTTGGAAATCAACTGATCCAGTAGCTTTAGTTAAGTTACTTGGAGTTAAATCTGCTGATCCACCAATTAATTCAGGAAGTTTATCATATAAAGCTGATAAAACACCTTCAGATAATTTTCTAGTAGCAACAGCTTTATCACTTGGAGTGAATGATGGTAAATTTTTTTCCCAACCTTCTGGTAACTTACCAGCAAGTCTTCTGTCTAATTCAGCACCTAATTCTGGGTATTGTTTTTTATATTCAGCGAAGAGAGATTCCCATTCTTTTTGAATTTTGGCATTTTCTTCAGCATGTTTAGCATAGTCATCTAAAACATCTTGTGGAGCAACAAAGAATTGTTCTGGATCAAAACCAAATTGTTTCTTTAATTGTTTAACATCATCTGGTTTTAATGGAGCACCATGAACACCATGGGTACCTTCAGCTAATGAACCAAAACCGATAGTAGTGGCAACTCTAATGAAAGTTGGCTTATCGGTTGATTTTTTAGCTTCGGCAATAGCTTTAGCAATAGCTTCTAAATCATTATTACCATCTTCAACTTCCAAAATGTTCCAACCGTAAGATTTGTATCTAGCTAAGACATCTTCGGTGAAAGCAACATTAGTTGAACCATCAATGGAGATTTTATTATCATCCCAGAAGGCGATTAAGTTGTTTAATTGTAAATGACCAGCTAATGATGAAGCTTCACTACTAACACCTTCCATAAGACAACCATCACCTAAGAAAGCATAAGTATAGTTATCAGATAAAGTAAAGTTTGGTTTATTATAAGTAGCAGCAAATTGTTTTTGAGCAATGGCTAAACCAACAGCATTTGAAATACCTTGACCTAATGGACCAGTGGTAACTTCAACCCCTGGACAATCAGTTCTTTCAGGATGACCTGGAGTCTTTGAACCTAATTGTCTGAAAGATTTCAAATCTTCAATGGTATAATCATAACCGTATAAAAATAATAAAGTGTATAATAAAGCACAAGCATGACCATTACTTAAAACAAATCTATCTCTGTTGATCCATTTGGTATCTTTTGGATTGAATTTCATATTTTTAAATAAAACATGAGCTAATGGAGCTAATCCTAATGGAGCACCAGGATGACCTGAATTAGCTTTAGAAACAGTATCAACTGCTAATGTACGGATAGTTGCAATAGCTTTTTGATCAATTGACATTTTTTTAATTATAGATATTATATTATTGGAAATTATTCGGGGGACAAATTGTCCAATATTTATCTGAAAAATTTTGGGAAATCGGGTAACCACACTACTATTACCTGGGGTTGCAAAATGATTTTACAACATTATTAGTCATAAACTAAGGATAAAAGTGAATGTATAGGATCTATGCATATAGTAGAGGCAATAAAAAGCAATTGGAGTATGGTCATACAAAGATTGATTATTAATATCACTATAGAAGGTCTCGAGGAAATTAAGGACAAAAATTGTGTGCATGATTTGAACGTTTTCCTTGCCGAAAATCGCTACAACTTTAGTGAGCTTACGTAATTTTCGTAAGGGCTAGGATTACTATTTATGGAGTGGGGCAGATATTTTTATAACTACAGGTGGGTAAAGTTTGACTCAATTAGTTAACTGGCAGGGCTGGTGATTGCTATAATGGTCTATATACACCACAAAATAGTTACGGACTTTTTTTCGTTAACAAAACCCCCACTCATCAACCTGCATATCAATTAAATTAAACTTGACCTTGTTGGACGTGTAATGAAAACTATAATGAAAATCGATGACACTAATTCAACTGTCGCCCGAATCGACAGATAAAGAATTGTGATCATCTTTATTTATTTATGTGAATTATTAACTATGAAACCCAGGGTAAATGGATCTCACACCTCCACTCCGAGTTTTACAGAATTAGTTTCAAACGGTGCTATGAACTCCGGTACTATTTTCATCATGAGTGGAAATTCCTGTACACAACTCGAAGAAAAGTTCTTCGCATAATCTTCGGAATTATAAATGATTTGCACTATATATCCATTCCTATAAATTGCCTATATAAACCCTATATTATAGACTAGCTATAACTATAGTTAACACTAAAGAAGTAAAGTCTTTAATTACTGATCCTCAAATGGGCTTCTTTCTCCACTATTTTGACTATTCCTTTGATTGTTATCAATCTCAACATCCAATACAAATGATCCATTATTGCTTTCTAAAGCGCTATCTAAATCTCTTGACTTTTCACCTGGTTTACCTAAATCAATTAAATCTAGTGGGATTTCAACTGGTTTAGTTTCACTCATTCTAACTTGGTTTTTATTCCTGGTTATAGATGTAGCTCTTTGAATCTCTCCTATATCAGAATCAACATCACTATCACTGTCTTCATCGATAGTTTCAGTCGAATGTGATATTGTTGTGGTATTGATATTTGAAGTTTTAGAATTATCATGGCTTATGAATGTATGAGACTCTTGATCACTTACGTCATCATCCTCCTCCTCTTCTTCAATTCTATCAACATTAACTAATCTTGGTTGTGCCTTGATAGCAGTCATGGTATTGCTATTAGCTGGTTGATCATTCTCCTCATTATCATTATAATTAGCTCTCATTATATCACCAATAATTGATGCATTTTCAATGGTATTCAAATCTGAAAATATTGAATCAGTTTCATATGAATAAATTGATTTGGTATTATTTTTAGTAGGTCTAACTGTAACCCCTGGTATATAAGCAATTGGTAAAATATTGGAAGCATTGGTAGTTGATATAGTAGTTGCAATAGAATTTCTATTACTTGAATTTGGATCCATATATGGTGAAAATTGACTATTTTGTTGCCCACCATTACCATTTCTAGTTCTGACTTGTCTTTGACCAGTTCTTCTACCTCTTCCCCTACGATTACCAGCTCTAACTTGAGGTCTTGTAAAGGATTCATAAGATGATAATCTTCTATTTGAAGGATTTGAATTTGTACGCCTATTTGGAGGTCTTAACTGAGTTGATCCTTCTTTGATATTTCCATTACTATTATTAGCATCTTCATCGTTATTACCATTACTATCATTACTAAAACTTTCTTTATCTTCGCCTTCACCTTCTAAATCACTCATAATTATATCGTCTTCTTCATCTTCATCCAATCTTGGATGTTTCTTCCTCCATACTAAAAAGTAATATGCTATACCTGCAGCTAATAATATTACAACACCTCCAACTACTCCCCCAACAATAGCACCAATATTAGTTGAACTACCAGATCCTGAGGTATTTTCACAATAATATTCAGGACATTGGTTACAACTTTGTGTCCTTTGTAATCTTTCCTGTCCCTTACTACATGTTGGCCCTTGAGGTATCGTACTTGGACAAATGACACATCCATTAGAATCTGTTGAATATGTGGTACTCAGTTCTGCTCTTTTATCAACCCTTGTTGGTTGTAAATATACAGTTGTAAATGGTTGCAGCATGTTTATATGTCTTGACTTATGATTTCCTTATGTACTTGTGGTGATTAAGATCCTATCACCTTCTTACTTATAAACGAGGAAACCACCAACGATGTATCAAAATGAGAATGTAATCCAATCGCTCCTTAAAAAGAAAGTTAAGCCTTCGCAAAATTTTTTTGATTTGGTGTTTCAAATTGGTGAGAAATTACACGACAATGTTTCAACAATGAATAGGCGTAGTCTGGACATTGTTGATGAAACATATTGTTTTGATACAAATACAATATGGTGGTATTTCCACCGTAATTAAGTCCTGAATTCGTCAATGCTTTGACGAGATGCATCGTCACCGTTAATGCCTATTATTTTTCGTGTACTATACGCGTATTTAAAAGATTACAATAGTCATATATTTCTACTCATAATGTTCATATAAAACTCTCAATCAAATTTTCATTAACTTGAAAATTTTCTTTCCTTCTGATCAACCAAGTCTTTTCATAATCGAAATATTTAAAATCATTGGTTTTATCATCTTTTGATAACCATTGTTTTAATTCGATATCATAAATCCATCCTCTTTTAGATAATTCTTTCGATGCATTATACTTGGAAAGTGAATCTCCACTATAATAGAAACAATAAAATAATGTATCATTATCAAATTTGCTCATCAAATTAAACAGATTCAATTCATACATTGGCTCTTGTGGATAATCTATCGATGATGGATGAACATTAATTGGATTATATTCTCTTGGTTTATCAGCATCAAATGAATCAGGACAATTATATAATGAATTCTCCAATAAATGACTAATGGATTTATATGGTAGATGATTGCTTAATCTGGTTTGTCCAATTTGACTTAATTTTGGTATAGTGTCAATAAATGTACTATTATTATCAATTGGTACTTCAGGTATTGATTGAGTGGTAATTGGTGATGCAGTCGACGATTTGGTGATAGTTGTAGTTAATCCGGGTGGTGGAATATTCACTTTGGATGGTGTATTATTAGCTGATCCATTTAGAGCTTGATGATTTGCTGATGGAGTGTTAGTGGCTGATTTGTTGTTAGTAACAGCTTGTGTAGGTTTTGGTGACGCAATTGCTCCGCTAACAGCTTCAGCGATTGTTGAACCATTAGCATAAACATTTGGTGGATTGGAATTCTCAAGAGCACTTTTTATAGCACTTGAATATGAAGTTCCTGGTGGTAACGTTGGTGCTTTTGATACAGCTGCAACTGTGGCTGAAGCTGCAGCATTAGCGGAAACTCCTGCAATAGCTGCTTCTTTCTTCTTGTCAGCCTCCTTTTTCTTCTCAAGTTCTTCCTTTTTGAGTTTTTCTTCTTGTTTCTTCTTTTCTTCTTCCTTCTTCTTTTCTTCTTCTTTCTTCTTCTCCTCTTCCTTCTTCTTTTCCTTTTCTCTCAACTCTTCTTCTTCTCTTTCTCTTTGTTCTTGTTCTTCCTTCTCTTTAATCAAAGTACCTTGAACTTCATGATCATCATTCAATTCTAATTGTTCATAAAATTCGTCATACTCAACAAATTCATCATCTTGGTTATTTTCAACATAATATTCCAAATCTTCTTTGATCAAATCAATCTTTTCAGGTTTCAATTCTTCATTTTCTAGATTTCTTAAAATCATTTCCAACTGAGTCAAATGGAAATTATTTCTTTCAATTTTAGTCCTACAATCTTCAATTTGATTATTTAAATTGTAAGTATTAGCTTTAGCTTTCTTTAACTGAGTAGTATAATGATGAACATCAGATTCTAATAATTCATTTTGACTGGCAATTTGATCTCTAATATCACTAATATAATCAACAGCTTCTTGTTTCTTTTCTTCGTTAGCATCACCGAATCTTGGTAATTTCTTCTTGCTACTTAATTCTAAACCTTCATTTGAAAATTGTTTGATTTTACTTAATTTTTCTAAATCTTTGAAACGATCCATAGCATTTTCAATCTTACCTCGATTGTCCTGCAATAGATTCTTATCCAACTTGATTGTTGAATCCCCTAACCATTGTTTTAGTTGATCTCTAAGACGTTGTAATTTCTTAATTTCTTTCTTTAAATCGGCTTCGAATTTATCTCTTTGAGAACTTAGTTCGGTAGTAAGAGCTTTTTCATAAACATCATCAAAGAGGGCTAACCCTTCAGCTATTTTCTTGTTGGTTTTATCGAATTCTTGTTGTAGTTTTCTGTTACTCATACCATGAAGTTTTTTCGCACACTTGACACTTCAACTAGTGAGGACCGAGAGAAGTGTAGATGTTTCTAGGAGTGAGGTATAAAAAGCATATCTTACCCCATAACGTCACTCAGAACTCAATTGTCCTATTAAGCAGGAGCTTGAAAGTCAGAGATTAGATATGTCAATTTCTGGTTACTACTCTAGTTCGTGTATTCTATTTAAAGCTCATTATTCTCTAATTTGTCTAAGAAAACGGTAGTGAAATGAGTCAATTGCTTGAAATTATATTCAAAATTCTTAATGTTTCCATAGTAGGGATCCACTACAATTTTATCGATTGAATCATCTGTTTTATATTCACCAAATAATTGAACTTTTGCTTTAGAATTCTTAGGTTTAGCAAATAACAATTCTTGTTTATGAGACAAATCCATTGCCATTAGATAATCAAATTTACTATAGTGCTCTTTAGTAATTAATTGTGCGCAATGGTTAACTGGTATACCATGTTTATGACAGGTTCTTACTGATCTTGAATCAGGACTATCACCCTGATGGTACGCACTAATACCAAATGAATCAATTAAATGAAACCTATTGTCTAGATTTCTTTCTTTAACATGATATTTAAAGATCGCTTCAGCCATTGGGGAACGACATCTGTTGTTAGTACTCCTTTAACCTTCTACTTTTATCCTTACATACATGTTACCAGTACATATGAAAGCTATCGAAATCTCTGACATAGCTCGCGCAGAAAATTTTCATCAACATGATTGAAAATAATATTGAATCAATTGGTAAATGTCTTGAACAATCTTTACTACCACAATATGCTAAAGAAGCCGAAGTTCAATTGAAATCAATTGAAGATCAAAATGGGTTTTCCATTAATTTATTGAAAATCATCTCAAACCCAAATATAAATAATGCAATCAAATTAGCATCAGTGATCTTCTTAAAAAACTTGATTAGAAGGAAATGGGTTAATGAAAATGGTGAATATTTATTACCAGTGGAAGACGTGGGATATATCAAACTTGAGATCTTAAATATCATGATCAATTTGCCAAATAATCTACAGATCCAAATTGGGGAATGTATTTCAATCATTGCTGAGCTGGACTTCCCTCACAATTGGAGTAATTTGATTGATAACTTGATTGAAAAATTCAATGAACAAGATTTTGTCACCAACAAATCAATCTTATTAGTAAGTCATTCGATCTTCAAAAAATGGAGACCATTATTCAGAAGTGATGAGTTGTTCTTAGAGATTAAAATGGTTTTAGATAAATTCGCATCACCATTCTTGATGTTATTACAGAAAGTTGATTCATTGATTGAACAAGAAACGGATGTAGAAAAATTGAATATTTATTTGGAAAACTTATTATTATTAACTCAAATTTATTACGATTTGAATTGTCAAGATATACCAGAATTTTTCGAAGATAACATGAATGTAGGGTTGAAGATCTTACACAAGTATCTCGTTTATACCAACCCTGTAATCACTAAATCCAATGAAGATGAAGAAGTCGATGTGTTGATCAAAATCAAGACTTCTATCATTGAATTGATTAACTTATATATTACAAGGTATACTGAAGTATTTGAACCTTTAATTGAAGAGTTTCTTAAAACCACATGGACTTTGATAACTAATTACATAACCAAGCAAATCAAATTCGATCTTTTAGTAGTTAAATGTTTACAATTCCTTACATCCATTATCAAGATCTCCAAATATTCATCATTCTTTAATAATGAAAACAGTTTAGAGGAGATCTTAAATAAAATCATTTTACCTAATATTATTGTTAGAGACAGTGATTTAGAAATGTTCGAAGATGAACCAATCAATTATGTCAGATTTGATTTAGAAGGAAGTGAATTCGATTCAAGAAGAAAATCAACCACTGATTTCTTGAGAGAATTGAAAGAAGTGAATAATGAACTACTTACAACCATAGTTATGAAATATGTGGATAACTTTTTAAATAGTAAAGATAACTGGCAGAACAAAGATTTGGCTATTTATTTATTTAGTTCCTTAGCATCAAAAGGTTCAATTACTAATATTGGGGTGACATCAACCAATGTTTTAGTTGATGTCGTTAAATTCTTTCTCGATAATATTTCCAATGATTTAATTGGTAATAACAATGAAAATCCAATTTTGATCATGGATTCAATCAAGTATATCTTAAATTTCAGAAATCAATTAACCAAAGATCAACTTTTATCAATTTTTCCAGTTTTGATCAACCATCTATCATCTAATAACCCCGTCATTTACACTTACTCGATTATCACATTGGAAAAATTACTTACAATGACAAATTTTTCAGATAACCATCAACCAATATTTAACAAGTTTGATTTGGAACCATTCTTAAATGATTTGTTGACCAAGAATTTCAAACTTATTCAACCATATAACGGGATTCTACCAGAGAAATTATCAGAGAATGAATTTATTATAAAAGGTATAATGAGAATCTTGGATACTTCCAAAGACTTGATATCACATGATTTGAAGCTAGTTATAATTAATCAATTATTTTCAATACTTGAAATAATTTCTAAGAATCCTTCAAATCCAAAGTTCAATCATTACAGTTTTGAAAGTTTAGGGTTAATTATTAAGTATAGTAACCAACAGGAAATTCCTGAATTTATGAGTATTATGATCCCAAAATTATTGACGATTTTAAATGAAGATGTCCAGGAGTTTATTCCTTATAGCTTCCAAATCTTAGCTTATTTATTAGAGAAACTGCCTTCAGGTTCATTACCTCAGGATTATAAGAATCTCATCAAACCCTTAATGTCCCCAGCATTATGGCAATACAAAGGTAATATTCCTGGTATTACTAGATTATTAATAGCTATAATTAAATCTGATTCCAGTGTATTTGCATCAAATCCCGATTCAATGACTCCATTATTAGGAGTATTCCAGAACTTGATTGCTTCCAAATTAAATGAAATCTATGGATTTGAATTATTGGAAAGTATTTTGTTGAACATCAATTTATCAGTGTTATCTAATTACCTTAAAACTATTTCAATCCTTTTACTAACAAGATTGAAATCTTCCAGAACTGAAAAATTCTTGAAAAAGTTCATTACCTTCATTTTTTCAATCTGTTCATTACCATTGAATTCTACATTATATAATTCCGTTAACCAACAATTGAATTCAGAATTTGTTATAAACTTATTGAATTTACCACAACCTGGTGTTTTTGATGGATTGCTTACGAATCTTATTTTACCTAACATATCAAACTTTCAAAACTTAAAGGATAAAAAGATCATTACTATTGGATTATCGGAATTGGTAAAGACCAATTTAAACCCTGATTTGAAATTCTTAATTATTGAACAGTTAGTTAAAAGTTTAAGTAATCTTCAAACTGTTAGTAAAGAATTTAGTATGGTGGATACAGTTGGAGTCTTGAATGAATTAGATCTTGATCAAGGATCTTTCGGTTCAAACTATTCAAGATTAATGGCTATACAACCAGAACCATTTGATCCTTTAGATAATGTTAAGAATAATGATAGTAATCAAATAAAGTATATTGTTTTGGAAAATATGAAAAAAGTTGATCAAGGAGTTTTAAATCTGTTACCTGGAGATGTTACAGAGAATTTAACGAAGTTAACAACTTGAGCCAATAGCAGTAATTGGGCATTCAATAATTAAAAGCCTAAACGGCTGGTCGCACTCAGCCTCACGGATATTCATATCCTTAATCCGATATAGAATTCAAATAAGATCTATATTAAAAATACATTATTATACAGATTATCTCTATCATTAATCATTACTTCTTTTGTGTTAATGTTCATATAAAAATTGATTACACTGACCGTAAATTTTATTGTAATTCTTGACCTTGTTCAGAATTGTTGTTATTTTCCATTTCTTTTAATTTATCTAATCTTTCCTTTTCAGCAATTTCAGCTGCTGTTAAGAATCTACCACCTTGACCTCTTGGTCTTCTCATTGCATGTTTATGTCTAGATTCATGTAAATAAGGTTTACGAGTTCTGGCGATTTTCAAGGTTTCTTCTAATTTTGCTCTAGCTATACGTCTTTTTAAAATTCTATGATATTGTTTTGCGTTGACATAAAATGGCTCTTCACCCCCGGTTTCTTCAGGTTCAGCTTGTGGAGCTTGTTGATGTTGTAAAAGTTGATGAGAAGGATGTGATGAAGCTGGTGGTTGAGTTATATGTTGAGGACGTGGAAGATTTTGTGAACTTGAAGTTTGATGTAAATGTGGTTGTTGAGGTTGTTGATGACTTGGTGATTCATTTTCAGTTTTAATTAATTCATTTGGTGAACCTTGATGTGAATTAGAATTTGATGCTTGGGAATTATGTGATGAATAAGGTGGGGAACGTGAATTTTGACGATGTAATTCAACATTATTCATCGAATTGAATCCATTAATCCCATTCATATTCATTGAATTAATCCCATTAATTCCATTTATATGATTAATATTATTCATTTCATTTATATTCATACCATTAATTCCGATCCCATTTATTCCTGATCCAATCCCATTACTAATATGATTAACTCCATTATTCATATTACCAATGTGGTTCATATTACCGCTATAATAATTCTCATCATTATTATAATTATTATATAATTCGGGATTATTAGAATTACTAGTACTTAATTCTTCAGCTTCCTCATTAACACTTTCATTAGATTCTCCTGGTCCATTATAATAACTTGAAGTTACTTGACCTCCATAATAATTATTCTCATTTACACCTTGTAACGAAGTCATGGTTGTTTGAAAAGTCTAGAATTGACAATTTATCTGTGATGTAAAAATTTAATCTCAAACTTATTAGCTAAAATTAACTTCAATTTGGTTATATGATACACTTTAACCCTTATTTAAATGCTAATCCTTACCTATTTGGTATTTTACCTAATTCTTAACTGACTCACTTCTGGGTAACAATTGTATATAGTTAGCGGTTCTCACCCTTTCTGAGAAAATTTTTTCGACCCATCCCGAAATTCGGTCTCAGTATCCTATAACGGAGGTCCTATACCTATTTAAGGTTTGGGTTTTATTTTGATGATATATAGATAAGAGAATTGCAATCTTATGAATTAATTGATATTTACTATACATTAAGAATTGAAATGGTTTAATGCCATGCGTCTGACGCAGGTGTGCTACTTATGCTTTGTACATGATATCTCGGTGTTAACGTCGTAATAATTTATGTAGTTAACTAGCCTCAGATACTTGGCAGCAAATCGGTACCTTAGACAACTTACTCATCGACTATATCTTGCTGCATTGCTATCCTTTGCAAGAAACTTTTCTTATCTAAATCCACAAATTGATTTATGTAAGCATCTTCTCTTATCTTATCATTCTGTCTTAGACTGGGAGGGGTTGATGACTCTATATGTTTAAGATTAATATGCAGATTGATATCCATTGGATCTAAATCAGAATCTGTCGGATTTATATTCATAGTATTTGACGTGTTAAATGTAGTGTCTCCAATACTAAACTCCGGTTCAACCTGATTTGCTGGCAATGGCAGTACACTTAATGGATTGGGATGCTCCGGCTCCTCCTTTATGTCAGCTTTAGACTCATCTCCTCCCAAGTATCGTACATGACTTAGGTGTTTGTGTAAGATATGGGCTTTGTCTGACCATTGGCATTCCAACAGTTTCACACTACAGTTTCCACAAATTGGATAACTCGATTCATCACATTTCTTTTTGCGTCTTCTACACGTTAAGCAACCTGTACTTGACCTCGATCGGGTCTTTTCATTAGTTTTATTAGTTACCATTTAGTTGATAAGATTATGACTCACCCCCAAACAGGAAATTTTTCTTTGCTAACCGCGCTTGCAACTTATTTTTTAGATAGGTAAAACAGAGTGTGATGTGGGGGGACTTTTGGGCTCTTGAAGGTGATAAAGTGTATATTCGGAGGTGATAGAAGTGGTAGGTATCAATGTGACAGGGGCTTGTAGGTGAAAGTGTCTGGACTTAAATCGAACCCACATGACAAGTAATGTCATATAAGCCACACTAACATGCTAACAGTCCAGGTATTCAAAATTTGTCCCTTTTACAAAAGCTAACCTATAACTCGGTAAAACAATAATTAGCCAACTTATTAAAGCCACTGAACACACAGCTTCCATGCTGGACCCTACATAATAGCTTCCATAGATCATTGTAAATCGATAAGGTACATAAAATACGACAAACGACTTCTCATTTCTAGAAATTTCTATGAACCCACCCCAAGGTTTATACAATCATCAATTCTTTGAAATTCTTTAACTATTAATAAACAAGAACACTCTCATACCAACCTTGAACCTCTACAAAAATCATTGTACTGATCAGTTCAATATAACCCTGGAAATTCGTAGAAAAAAACCCACAACTACTAAATTGTCGTAAAATTGTGTCGAGAGTCATTTATATAAGGAACCCTCAGAATCCGAGTTTTTCAGTTTTCCAACCCACATAGTAAGAAGTAAATTATTTACTAGAACAAGACTTACCACAAGGTAAAGAAAATATAACAGCCTCCGATTTTTTGAATCAATTATAGCAATCCAAGTTAAGTCAAATATTTAATTAAGAATTTAGCAACAATGAGTGAAACTACCAAAACTGAAGTTAAACCAACTATTGAAGATAGAATTTATATTGGTAATGTTGATTTCAAAGCAACTGAAGACGATGTTAAACAATTCTTTGAAGGTTTAGATGTTGTTGAAGTTGATTTACCAAGTAAAACCATCAAATTAGGTAATAAAACTGTTGAAAAGCATTTAGGATTTGCATTCATTCAATTTAAAACTAAACTGGATGCCGATACAGCAATTGAAAAGTATAATGGTAAAGAATTTAAAGATCGTAAGATTTATGTAAAGAAAGCAGTACCACCACCAACCGAAGAAGAAAAGCAAAAGAAAAATGAATTGTTCAAAGCTAAAAAAGCTGAACAAGCTGAAAAGGCTAAAGCCAAAGCCAAGGCTAAGAAAGCCGCTAAAAAGGCTAAGGCTGCTGAAGCTAAAGGTAAAGATGAAAATTCTGAAGTTGCAGATGAAAAAAGTGAATCTCAAGTTGAAAAGAAGTCCGAAAAAGCTGATACTAAAGCTGAATCAACTGATTCAAACGGTACCCATAAAGTTCCAGAAGGTAAACCATCAAAGGATACAATCTTCATTACTAATTTAGATTATAAAGTTAATTTCAAAGTTTTAAACAATTTATTTAAAGATTTGAAACCTAAATGGATATATGTCCCATCAAGGAAGGTTCCATCATATGTGTTAAAGAGACAAAAGGCTAAAGGTAGACCAATCTTTAATAAAGGTATTGCATTTGTTAAATTTTCTAATGAAGAAAATCAAAAAATTGCTGTTCAAGATTTTAATGGTAAAGAAATCAATGGTAGAAATATTATTGTTGATTATGCAATTGATGCCAGAATTCCAAAAGAAGAAGAGGTGGCAAACGATGATGAACAACAAAATTAAGTTATATACGATTAATATAAGTTTCTAGTATTGATTATTTTCCAGAGTCAAATATGAATTTATGCATTATCTATCCTACAACCTATTGCGTTTCTATGTTAAAACTTACCATTGGATAATTTATATCATTAATAACATTACAGTTATACCCAAAGTTATTCAATATTCCTCTTATTATACCATTTATGAAGTTTAAGTAATAATTAACGTAATTACCAAAATTTACACTCTCCTGATTCAAGTTTTCAAATAGCTTGAAATTCAAGTCTATCAATATGAACGTTCCTCTATTATTAGTTTTTAAGTTATTGATTTGTTTTTTAAATAAGAATCTCCAGAAATCTTTACATATGAATTTCATTATATCCAATAAATTGATTTTATTATAAGTGTCATCATTTACAGTTGATTTAGTAAACGATTCATTCAATTTGTACACGAGTAATTCGTTGAATTTATTACCCAATTTATACCCCAAAAGTTCTAATTTTAAGTTTATTTGATTAGTAGTGAGATCTTGTGATTCAGATGATTCTATTATGGTGGGAATAGTTTCCATCAATAGTAATTGGAACAAACACTCATTTACTTCTGTCATTGTGAGAACTGACACACTGATTGAGAACGATTTGAGCTACCCTCAATCCAGACTTCCTATTTGGGTAGTATACATTACTAGCATGTTTCATAGCTATACAGTTAATCCCAAAATCATTTCACAGTTCCATTAACAAGAAAACATCATAGAGGCATTTGTAGATCACATAAGGTATTTTTTGAATTCGCTCTTGGTTCTTTAAAGTTCGTACTGGCAAAATATAGAGAAATCGCTGTGGGCGAGAAGTGACAAAATATTGAAATCGTTCATATAAATTCTGGACCTACGGTTCAACATTTTTATGTGGAAACCAGAAATTTCTGGCTCTCTCTATCATAAATTCTGAAATGTAAACTCAGCAATCACTTGCCCTTCAAATCAAATGTGGACTGAAGGAAAGCTAAATTCTCGTGGCCCTCGCCTTAAAACTTAGATTGTAAGGGTACACTATCCTGTTAACGTAGGTGCGGTTTCTAAGTGGGATTAACTGTTTTGAGGTGCGTTTACCAACATGACGGTCGTGGATTAGCAAAACGCGTGCGTGCTGAAAATTACTGCACCTTACATAAGTCTAAGTTAATCACATAAAAATCTTTAACCAGCATTACATAAGCCGCACTTTGTTTCACAGTACATTTCATACCATCTGGGGTCTGAAAATCTAAACCAGCCAATGAAATAGCCAGGAAAAATGAGTCATTCTTTTTTTTTATTTTACCTTTCTACACATTCGCCACTATTTCATATTTAACTTTACAAGTTTTTTATTGCTGTTAACTATATACTATTCTCACTTGAGTTTTACACACTCGTTTTCTCACTTCTCATTTTTTACTACAGGATTGAAGGAGGTATACAGTTAGAGATAATGACCATTCACCCATTAATTATGATTTGAGTTTAGAAACTTATTAAAGAATATTTCTAATTACGTATAAATTTTTTCTTTTTTTATTTTTTCTATGCTTGTAAATGTATGTTAAGCACTAGAACTCCTTAGTACTGTAAAAATTTTCGCACTTTTTAACCAGCACACTTTCTCACTCCCTAAAAAAAATTTTTTTATTACACAAAACCGTTAATTCATAACAAAGTTAAATAGCATTGAAATTCATTAATTCAAAGTAATTAAGTCAATAAATCCTAAATAATTCATTAAATCGTTGATTTTTATAATCACGCTAAAAGCAAGATCTTTTTATCATCATTTTTTAAAATAGTAGACATAAGATATTCTCACGTAAAGTCTCCCATTTGATATTGACACTCACGCATAAACCATTATAATCATTTATAACATTAAATTTACTAATTTAAAGTCAGTATAGTCAATAAGGTGGTATATAAAGGAGATACCATACAATAAGAATAAAAAATGACTGATAATTATATAACACTGATTAAATCTCCTGAAATAATAAGTCATCAAAATCCCAATTTACAAACTTCAATACCTAATAATATCCCAAATTTGTCAAACATAAGTTCAAATCCTCCAGGAATGCCATCATTAAATCAAAATTTGTTACATAATGGTAATTTGAATGTATCACCAATTCAACAACCTCAATTTATTTTGAAACTTTCAAATTTACCAAAAGATTTAACCAAAAGAGAAGCAACAATTATTTTTTCATTAGTAATTGATGATATTATTAAAGTAGAATTAACTAATTCAAATGATACACCAATAATTTTTGCATTCTTCAAAAACTTCAATACTTGTTTGACCACTTATAAATTGTTAAACAATAAGTTTCTTTTTAATAATGAATCACCAATCTTGGTTGAAATTGATGATAGTTTGAAAGAACATGCAAAGACTCAACCAGCAAGTCAACCGGGTCAATCGAATCAAGGATTTGATATTAATTATGATTTCAACAATTTATCAATTAGAAATAATTCTAATCCTTCAAATCCTCAACCACAATCAGCATCACAATCTCATCCAAATGCATCTCAAACTAATGTTACTGGTATCAGTGCTCCATTGTTATCATCATCAGCAACTACTGATTCAAGATCCAGATTCTTATTTAATGATCCATTCAATAATGAATTAGAGAATTCTAATCCTGCATTACCTCATTTATCTCATAATATTCATTCAAATCAATGGAATGGTCAAACTTCATCTCAAGGCAATAGTCAACCTCAAACTCCTTCGACCAATTATAATTTCGAATGGAATCAACAATCATCAAATCCACCATCATCTCAAAATCCATCATCTCAAGCTCAACAATCACAACCTCAATCACAGTCTAAACCTCAACAACCTACAACCACAACGAGTTTTGATTCTAACATTGATCAATATTCAAACTTAGATCAGTCATCAATTGCATCGAATAATTTAGCATCAAAGACAAACGTTCCAAATAGACGTACATCATCAGCATTTTTCCAATCTAATTTTTCAAATAATTTATTGAATAATTCATTTTTAAATTCTAATTTCAGTCAACCTTTAGGATTAAATATTTCACAATCTCAAGCTTCAGGGCCAACGATATCTCAACATATTTCACCTACAGTACCAATAAATGATCAATCACAATCAAGTCAAGGTCAAGGTCAACCTTCAAGTCAGCCACCTCAACAACCGCAGCCACAAACTCAAGGGCAACCACCGGTTCAATCACAATCACAACCACAACCACAACCACAACCACCAGCTCAAGGTCAACAACAACCCCAAAATTATGATCTTACAAGTTCATCAGTAACGAGTCCTGTACAACAAGGTTCAAACGTGTTACGTAAAGATGTACCGGATTTATCATTATTAGCAAGAGTTCCACCACCTGCTAACCCAGCTGATCAAAACCCACCTTGTAATACCCTTTATGTTGGTAATTTACCACCTGATGCTACTGAACAAGAATTACGTAACTTATTTAGTCCACAGAAAGGATTCAGAAGATTATCATTTAGAACTAAGAATTCATCAAATTCATCAAATAATTCAAATAATCATGGACCAATGTGTTTTGTAGAATTTGAAGATGTTGCACATGCTACAAAAGCATTAGCTGACTTATATGGTAGAATTTTACCAAGACCCTCCAATTCTAATGGTAAAGGTGGTATAAGATTATCATTTTCTAAAAATCCATTAGGAGTTAGAGGACCTCAAAGAAGATCAAGTTCTAACCAAGTTAATGGTGGTTATAATTATAATTATCAAATTAAATAATTCATTTAGTTCTTTTTAGGACTTTCATTATGTATTTTATGATTGCATTAATAGGACCAGGGGATCCTTTGTAATTTAGTTGTAATTAATAAACATTGTATTTTTCTCTATGATAAATTGGAACGGTGCTCTAATATTTACATTTGTGGATTCTTGCTATTGACATTGAATTAATTTTGTGTCGGTTGTATGGTTTATAACCTTCGAGTTGTGGATCCTGCTGTTGCTGTAAATGCGTGAACTTGGGGAATCTCAAATTTCCTCTGATAGGTTGGTTCAATTAGGGGTGAGTTTACCCGAATAATTACGTAATTACAAGTAAACTCCAAGTTATTATCCTTGACGAAAAATTCAACATGGTTAAGTCAGTTTACTCTATCCAAACCTAAATAATTCGTGTTATCGTAGGTCTCTATAAACAGTACTGATGGTGATCTCGCTCCTCAGAAATTTATTCTGCGTATATTAAAACAAGGTATAAACTTACAGTCAATGTAAGCAATCATAATCAATATGATAAGAAATTATTCAAGTGTAGTTGTAGTAAGAGTACTATGGCCTGTAATGTAGCGGGTGTGTAGCGTACTTGTAGCGGATGTCGCCTGGGTATAACTTACAGATTATAACCAATTCCCAATGGGTCATAATCCATTTGGAACTTTTCCTCGATCAAGTCGTCAGATTTATTAGCTAAAGAATAGCTGTAACTTGATGTCATCAAAGAGCTTTCAGGAAAGTGAACGCTACTATTAAATTTAGTACTCAATGGATCAGAATCAAAATGAAACTTAAACTCAAAATCTTCAAGTTCATGTTCAAGTCTAACTGGTGAATGTTGAGTGTTGGTTAGAATCATTGAAGATGGTGATGATGGCGGAGTTGAAAGGTTTAATGTTGGAATAGCAGATTCAGAAGTAGTTTTTCGTTGTTGGGGTTTAATCGGGTCATCGGTGACCTTATCTTCATCTCCTTGTTTGATTTCTGAAAAAGCTGTTTCCTTGGGACTAAGGGAAGTAGCTTTGAGTTCAGCGGTAATTATTTCGGGACTGATAATTGGCTTCTCAGGATTAGAAGTTCCTTCTCGACTGGAAGCTGTAACACGGTTGTCTTCATTCTTTGCTCTTGTCTTGCTTCTAGTTTCAACTTCAGATTGAGAAAGACTACGAATAGTTGATTTAATTGAACTTGGTCTAAGTCCGATATCATAATCAACATCGTTTTTCAAGGGTGATCCCAAAGCCTTGACTTTCCTGTCGAGCTTGTTGGCATTCTCAAGCGTCACAATTTTACGAACTTTGCTAAGGTTGGCATTCCTACCCCTTTTTGGTTTTCTTCCTCTTTTCTTTGGTTTGACTGCTTCCTTATAATCATCATCAGATTGGTCATGCTCTTCTTCACTCTCATCCTCAATATCCATGCCGGTAAATCCTAAGTTAAAGGTTAAATAGTTAATATCCTCAAAGGAAACATTCCTTAATAACATATCACCAATTCTACTAACTCTTAGTAAAGTAGGTTTATTTTGAAAGTCTTCCGATAAATTCAACTCGTTGAATAATTCTGAATTTTCGAAAACCCCGTAATTCAAAATCCATCTCTCATATAGACTAATATAAAACAATTCATAGATCAATCTATGGACAAAGGCATAGTTTAAGTTACCAGTCAAATTTAGTTTGAAATGGATTAAGTTAGTCAGTTGTCTTAATTGTAAGAGATTAACTGATTCATGTCTTAAAATTCCAATTAACAATTGAACTCTACTTTCTTTATCTAAATGATCAGGTTCCACATGAGGCACATTTCTTGGCCACCATTCTGGTACTGCACTACATTTGTAGGGATACATTGCTTGTTTTTGGGGGCAAATTATTTTGATCCAATCTTTAGCTAAAGTTTTGCAAACGACCTGAGTAAGACAGATCAAGATATCATGATAATGTTCAAATAATTTATGTAAATTTCCTTCACTGATTTCCAAGTTTGTTTGCTTCTTCAAAAATGGCTTGATGTCCAAGAAGAAAGAGTCTCCAATATCACAATTATTCAAAACATCCTTAATGAGTTTCTTTTGATTCATGGTTAAATTAATGGTGGATTCGAAAGAATATGAATTATTTTCTTGGATAACTTTCATGAACTGTTGCATGGCTTGTATCAATGTATATCTTTAATATGATGCTCTAAGGCTTATTGTTCTTGTAATTGAATACTTTCAAAAAACTTTTAGCTGAAAAAAAAATACCACAACTTTGAATCTGAAACAATTTGCGAAATCTGAAACAATCTGGGGATTAACTTTACCTGATACTTTTAATCAATTTAATAGCCGATATTTAGTAATCAATAATTTTAAAAAATTGAAAGAAATTTGCTGGATTTATATACTTTTCCATCCTAAATACACGCCTTGATAGCTATACAGGTTTTCTGTAATAATACAGACCCTAATTGAACCCAATCAAAAATTTAATTAGATCTTACAATCGCATTATCAGGAAAAAACTCGAAACCGCTTAATGTAGGTTTTGAAATTATTTGAGATGATCTCTGTGTTAATAGGATAATTTTCTTGACGATTTGTAGCAATAGATATTGGGGCAGAAATACTATTGGTGGAATTATAGGGCCTTACTAGCTTAGTAAACACGCCTTCAAGTTTTAGGATTTGATTAGATTTTGCGACTCTCTTAACTGGAGAAGTTCTAATCCCTCAAGATACAGGATTCAGAACCTTGAATGTTGGTTCCAAACTATAAACAGTTAAAAGATGGGTGTCTTGTATACCAATTCAAGTAATTCATGCATATTAAATGTAAGTGTTAGCAATTCAGACTGTATATGAAGATCCAAAAGGAGGGATATGCGAGGAGTTCAAAGGTCTAGATAATGGTTGTATGGTACTATTATAGGAATGGAATGGTCGTATATTAGAAGGAACGAATCTTATTGAATTGCTTCAATTACCTGCAGATAGTCCAAACTCCGCTTTGTATTGTTAACTGTGGCTGGTTTGTCAATATTTAAATATTGGTTCAACTCTTTAGGTTCACCCTCTAAATATCGGTTATACTTCCCCAATAAGTCTCTCATGGCTTCATCATTGGTCAACAAATCGTCTTTATCGTAAACTGCCTTTGCAACTATCTCAATTCTATTCCATGAATCCCACCCTCTCGGTATACTCATATTGATGTCATTATCGCTATATATAGGATTGATGATTTCACTCTCGTTGATGAGTTTTGAAATTGGTAAATCTTCAGTGCTGGTAACAATGAATGCTCCACCATGCAAACTTGCCACGAATCTCAAGAATTGCTGTAATTTGACAAACTCTAATAATGTTGGATCAAATGATTTTGTCAGGATAATAATTCTACAGACCAATGGTATCTCGTTTTGTCCTATTGATGGTTGATCTCTATTGTGTAGTTGATATTGGGTTTTATATTGACCCCGGATATGAGTCTTCTTAGTATCATCATCAAAGGCATGGATAAATGATATCATCTCTAAAAATGTGTTATATGCATGGTACTTTATTATCACTATAGGATCCTTAACTATTAAATCGCAGAGTACATCTTTATAAGTACTTATACCATTTATATGATAAATTTGATGAGTATTATCAAACGTATACCTGATAAACAGTTTACCGGAATTGGATAGAACTATAACCAATTGTTTTGATTCCACAGTGTGATCAAATATTGTCATTTCTCAGTGTTTGTTAGTCTCACTCATATAAAATACGCAGTCTCACAACTTTCAGCAGTCTCTATGTCAGACGAAGATACTGTTAATAAATACATAGAGGGAAATCCCACTAGTAATGTTAATGACGAAGTCATTAATGAAATCTTCAACGCCAAATCAACAGTCCATGCTGATGATGCGGTTGATTATGAGGATATTGATGAATTAGCGGATGATGATCAAGTGGTACCCATAACCAAACATGACACAACTGATAAACAAGAATTAGAACTACAACAACAAGCCGATGATGATTTTGATAACATCTTCGGTGATGATGAAAATGATGATAATCCCTTGTTACAAGGTCATTTGCAAGAGTTTAATGATGTGGATGATATGAATATGGATGAGATTTATGGTGAGCCATCACACAAAGAAAAGGATCATAGGGATCATAAACGGAAACTAAATGATGAATATATTCAAAACAAACGTCAAAAATTACTTAAACAAATTGAAATTTTGGAATTAAGACAAAGAAAACGTAATTTGAAGTATCATTATCCTGATTTCAATCCTAATAAGCCATTCAACAATCACAAATTATTCTTACCAGACCCAAAGTATTACAAATATCAAATTCCTAATATAGCATATAAACCAAAACCTTTCATACCCAATAAAATAACGTTTGAAGTAGACTTTGATCAAAAAAGAATCTTCAAAACTGGAAAACAACCACTGAATTACACAACTGCTACACGTAATGTCACATCTATAACCGATCAGGATTTGAAATTGCTTGAGGTAATTGAAGAAAATGGTGGATTGAATGTTAAAAAGATGGAATTGTTACCTTATTTGACCAAGGACGGTAGTAATGATGATAAATTCAAGATGTATAATAAAGACTTGATTTTAGCATCTGCTGATTGGGATGATGAAAAGATTATCAATGCTGAGCCAACATCAAAATCCAAAGCTGGATCAGGTTCAATCAAGTTCAATTTCGATGAATTGGACGAAGAAACTGGTGATGACGAAGAGGAAGATGAAAATATCTTCAATGGTACAATTGATAGTGAAAAACTCAAACTTAACATGAACGATCCTAATTTATTATTCGAAAACATCAATCATAAACCACTTGCCCTCGAGAAATCTTCCAAATTGCTAAATTCCAAATTCAACATATCCAATGATCAACAATATGAAATCTTTAAACATAATTATAATGTAAAAGTTAGATCACAAATCAGTAACTTGAATATCGAACATTCTGTGCCAGCCATGAGACTACAGAGTCCATTCTATAAAGTCAAATTAACCAAAGAAGAAGCTAGAAGTTTCCATAGACCGAAGTTCAATCCAAAGGTTGGTCTTACTATAAACTTCTCAAAAATAAAGTCTCGTAAACGTAAAAAGGATAAAGGTAAAACTGCAAGAGAATTATTTAATAAGACCAATGACTTGACTATTGGTGATAATTCTACGTTTATTGCCATGGAATATGCCGAAGAGTACCCTATGATATTGTCAGGATATGGAATGGGTTCGAAATTAATCAACTATTACAGACGTACAAGGCCTGATGATAATTCAAGACCTAAGAATAATATTGGTGAAACCATTGTTTTAGGGGTTGAAGATCGTTCTCCATTCTGGAATTACGGTCATGTTGACAAAGGTGATTTAGTTCCTACGTTATATAATAATATGGTAAGAGCACCTATCCATAAGCAAGAGATCAAATCCACTGATTTCCTCTTGATCAGATCACAAGGTGGTAATTCTAATACAAATTCTAATGGTATAACCACCAGTTTCAATAATCACCCACGTTATTACCTTAAGAAAATGGATCATTTATTTGGGGTAGGACATATATTTCCTAGTGTTGAAATCCCTGCTCCTCAAAGTAGAAAAGTGACTAACATATCTAAAAACAGATTGAAGATGATTGTTTATAGAGCTATGAATAAGAGTGGAAAGCCAAGGATTTCAGTCAAGGATATTTCCCACCATTTTCCAGATCAAAATGATATGCAAAATCGTCAAAGATTAAAAGAATTTATGGAATACCAAAGAGGTGGTGAACACACTGGGTTTTGGAAAATCAAAGCTAATGAAACTGTTCCTGATGAAGATAATATTAGGATCATGATAACTCCTGAAGATGTCTCATTATTAGACAGTATGCAAGCTAGTCTGCAATTATTGAATGATTTACTGATCTTCTTGAATGAAGATCAAGAGAAGGAGAAATCTAAAAAGGAAAAGATTCAAGAATTAAATAATGATAAAGAAAATGAAGAAGGTAAGGATAAAGAGAAGGAAAAGGAAAAGAAAAAGAAAGATAAATTAATTGAAACTGAAGAGGGATTAGACGAACAATTAACTAGTTGGAATTTATCTAGAAATTTCGTATTATCCAATCAAACCAGATCAATGTTGCAATTGAATGGTGAAGGAGATCCAACTGGAATTGGTATTGGATTTTCATTCTTAAAAACATCCCAAAAATCGGCTTTCCAGCCTTTCTTCCCCCCACCGAAAGCCAATGTTCCAAAATCCAATCAAGCTGCTTATCAACAAAAGTTATATGACGAAGAAGTTAGTAGAATCTGGTATACTCAAAAGAAATCTTTAACTGGAAACTTGAATCAAATTTATGCCAAGTATAAACCAATCAACCATTCCGGATATTTAAGAAAAAAGTATGAAGAGTGTAATACTGATTTAACTAAACATAATAAAGTGTTAAGAATCAGTAGAAGATTCAGAGATCAAAATGGTGTGCTACAACGTAAAGTTGAAATCATTAAAGATCCAAGAATAATCAAGGCTTATTTGAAACGTAAAAAGGAACTAGAAGATAATTTAATCAAATCTGCAAACTTAGAGGATATTGTCCCTACAGACGATGCAGAACTTAATGAATTACGTAAAAAAGCTTTAGAAAAGAGATTAGCTAATGCTGAAAAACAAATGAAACAACACAAACCTAAAAGATCTATAAGTGATTTGAACGTATCAAGTCCTGGTAGTGAAATCAAAAAAGAAGCTAATGTGGTTAAATTACCAAGTGGTTCTTTGGCCCTTGGTGGCAAGGGCATTGGTAAAGGTAATTCTACTGCTAGGACATGTACTAATTGTGGTGCTATTGGTCATATTAAGACTAATAAATCGTGTCCTTTATATAATCAGACTCAAACTTGATCTGATTAGTCTTGTTAGTGGAAGTATATAAGATTAAATACACATGTATATTATGATAGTATCTGAAAAGTGGTTTTCGCAACTTTTACCTTATGGAATAATTAGTTTTTGCTGAAAAAGACTTTAAAAACCACCTCTCAATGAAGTTCACCCAATATCCCTTTTGATTTTCTTTCATTAAAATGGTACTACCTACTTTCTGTAATTCAAATTCTATAATGGTCTTTTTCAAACGTTCATTTGGTTCAGATTGTATGTACTTCAAGGCTCAAAACCGCATTTACGAAAACTTCGTAAATGATTTTCATAATTTACCATGAAAGAGACTGTTGAACAACAACCAGTCCCATATAAGTTCGTCAAGCTAATCGAACAAGATCAATTCAAAACTGGACTTTTCCCTGACAAGTGCCATGTGACGTCCCACTTGAAACTTCTTTTTGCATTTGATACTCTAAAACGTGAGATAGTGGGTGGAGAGATGACTAACGAAGCAGAGAAGAAATGGCAGAGTTACTTGACATTGGCAGTAAGGAAGTTCATAATATTCATAAGCGCATTGAAGATGAGATTTCATGAATCAGCTAGTCTAAATCAATTCATGACTCAAGAAGTTCTTCCACCTTTAGATGTGCTTATAGTATGGCACTCATTCTTATTGAATCCTAAACTGTTTCATGATGCGTTTGAGTATAATGAGTTTGGTAGGTTTCTAATGATTCCATTTCCTATAAAAAGAGTCAATGATGCTATTTCCAACCATTCTTTCATTTACGTTCCAAGTACGAATTTGAGTGATAATTATTTAAAGTTAGTGACAGAGTTCAATATGACCTTGGGGATGAATGAAGCGGTTAATGTTAACGCTTATGAGTTTGATATAAAAAAGGAAGTTGGCGTCTATTGTCCGAGTTGTGAAGTTAAGCTTGGTGATACGTTTTTGACAACTTCAGTCAATAATGGGTTTGCTGACAAAGAGTTTAGTCTTAAAAGCAATGGCTGTAAATGTCAGTTTCCTAAACTTATTACTCATCAAGAACTTATCAAAAGAAAGCTTCGTAAAGAATGTAGTGAACGAAGACTCCTTCCATCCCTTATAAAGTACTACCGTCCTGATATCAATGTCCCTAACAGCAAAATCAACGTAGACGATATTGACCAGCGTATAAAGCGAATAATTCTTCACAATCTAGAAGAGTTCCAATCTTCCTCACTACAAGCGTTTATTGATAGGCATCTTAAAAGCTTTGGACCTTTTGATGCTTTAATATGGCGAGATCATATCGAACTGAATCCCATTTTTACTACCATACAACCTAGTGCTTGGACGATAAGTATCCAGGAAGATTTGGTAGCCTGTATAATAAGGCAAGGAAGATTCATTGACCAAATGGTGGAACTTAATTGGCTCCGATCTTCGTTTGTAGAACTCACGGTAATTGAAGCTATTGAAAGATATATGAATTTCTTCAAGTTAATGAGGAATTCACCTCATTCTTTGGTGCCTACACTTGATATAGATATAGTATGGCACACTCATCAATTACATCACATTGAATACTTCGATTTTTGTGCTAGGATAGTAGGAGTTCCAATTGGTCATAATGATAAAGTTGAAGAAAATCGTCTAAATGATGCATTTAGAAGAACTTGCAAACGCTATAAATCTACTTTCAGGCAAGACTATTCAATTTGTATGTGTTATTATTGTACCAAAAATCGAATCCTGCTGAAGAGTTTCTTTTCAACCAATAAAAGGGATGTTAAGAAACTGATGGTTGAGAAAGGCTTGGTGAATATCTCTCATATTAGTGATCATAATGCTGTAAAGATCACTACTGAACGTCTGCCTAGGTTATATAAGCGTACTCAATTGGAATATTATTTTGCTGGTGAAAAAGGGCCAAAACCATTACCCTGGGAGAATGGTACTATAGATGGGAATAATTATGTAAGTGATCCAACTGGACCAGTTGATTCACCTGAACATTTAATGTTATACAAAAATGGATTATGTGTTAGTGTACTTGATAAGTCTAGTGCTTGTGGTGGTACTAAGGGACATTGTGGGACTTATGTTCCAATTCAAGGAAAATGTATGGGGTCAGGAACCAGTGCTAGAGTTGGAGGCTGTAAGACACATTTGTCCATGGAAGAATTGACGGGAGACTATCAAGTAGATAGTTAATTTCATACGTCTTAATAACTATAGATGCTTAGCTGACCGCAAAGACACCCTCTACAAAACCTCTTAGAGACAGCCGATAAGATGGCTCATAAAACCGTAATAATACGCTTAATAAAATGAATAGGTCAATGGTCGAAACTAAAAGCGAACATTGTGTGTTGGCATAAAGGGCCTAGAAGCAAGCATCAACAAATGAGTTAATTTCATTAATATGAGCTAGGGTCTAATTTACTCAAAAGGGGTAAATTAATTGAACCCTTGATAAATTAACTACTTACAGTAAGGGAACGTCCCTCGCAAAAATCGATGTTCTAACTACGGTTTACTACCCTGCGAAACGATTTCACAGGTCGAAATTTCAACAATAGAGCGAACAATAAAGGGATGCTTCAAAGACTTCAATCAATTAACTAAATTGAGTAATGATTACCTTAAGTAGTCAAATTATTGAATTAATATAAATATCGGCTGGGCATCACCTTTTAGTGAAAATACCTAACTTGCAAAACTTATTCAACAATGTAAATTCGTACTTTTGAATGCTGATCTTGTGTAACATGGTCAAGGAAATTGAATATGAACATAGGTCTTTCTTTTAGTGTATTTCTTTGTGTTAGTAAACTCTTCAAAGTTATATAACATATATTCTATATCTCTAAATAAGTCTTTTTTTGCCTCGGTTTTAAGTGAATATCGGTAAACTTAGACGAGTTGCGATGTGGTTAGACGCAAGTAATTAAACCTAATCCGGAAAAATGTCGTACACTCAGGTTTATTGTTAATTCAATTTCACTGAAGATTCTATCCCTTGTTACTAAGTAAACGAATCGAGACAATTAATATTTAATGGATTCGAGTTTTACAATGGCGAATTTAACTATTTACAGTAAGAGAGTTTTACGTGTTTTTTAAATTTTTTTGCAGCCATTTAGAAGTTCGAGAAAGCGGTAAATTGGTGAGTAACGAATGACGATATTATTATTAATCTATATGATGAAATGAATTACAAACATTAATGGTTTAACACCAGAATCTATAAACTCTGTACCAGAAAGGTTTTGAAGCAATGTATTGCCTTTCTTCAGCCAAATCTTGTTTCAAGAAATCAAGATCAACTTCTCTTCTACCAGTATCTAAATCGATATCTTCTAACTTAACGTATAATCTATTCCAAGACTTTGTCCAAGTTTTGTGAAGGACGAACAAAACAAGGGTTAAAGGTAATGATAAACAATATTCGAAGAATTCTTCAGCACTTGATGCGTAACCAGCTGGAAAGATTGAAATATAAATTTCAGCAGCTACCATTAAGAATAATAAAATCATACCAAAATAAGATCCGTACAAACCAGTTGGGGATCTAAAGATAACCTCATCAAGATCTCTACCATGATGACTCAAAGCCCATCTGAATCTAACATGAGTGAGACAAATGGCAAACCAAGTGAATAAAGCTGCTAATGAACAAACTGAAAAGAACCATGTAAATACTTCCGATTCATTATCACTTACAACTAAGAATCCCAATAAACCAAAAGCATTAGTAACCATAATAGCAACTAATGGTCTACCTTCTTTATCGATATAACCAAAGATTTTTGGAATTAAACCCTGAGCAGCTAATGAAGCAATGGTTCTTGAACATCCATAGACTGAGGCATTACCAACAGAAACAACTGCGAATAAAATAACGGCATTCATAATATGTGGCAAGACCTTAATACCACCATTATTAATGGCAATGACAAAAGGTGAAGCAGAAATATCTTCATCATTGTTACCGTTCAATAATCTTGGTTCAGTGTAAGGAACCAAACAACCAATAACAATGGCAGTTAAAAAGTAGAAAATAAAGATTCTCCAGAAAACTTGCTTGATAGCTCTTGGTAAAGATTTACGAACATTTTCAGTTTCAGCAGCTGCTAAAGCTGACAATTCAACCCCACCGAATGAAAAGGCAGCGGTAATAAACGTGTTACATAAACCTTTGAATCCATAGTTGAAAGCACCAGGGTTGTGCCAATATTTACCCCCAATATAACCTTGGTCACCGACACCACAAATAATACAAATTCCGACGATAATGAAACCAACAACTGCAAGTACTTTGATGAGTGTCAAAAAGAATTCAGCTTCACCATAACCTTTAACACCAAACATATTAATAGAAGTAATCACAATGTAAAATATTGCAACCCATACAGCAGGATTAACTGAAGTGTTCCAATATTGCACAGTCATAGCGCAAGCAATTAATTCTGATGGGAAACTAACTAACCATGAACAAGCGTATAACAAACCTAATACGAACCCCCAAGATGGATCAAGAAATCTGGTGAAGTATGCATTGAAAGCTCCTGAAACTGGGAATTGACATGCTAATTCTCCTAAAGCATTCATAACTAACAATATAGCAAATCCAACTAAGGAGTAACCAATTAATAAATTTCCAGGACCATAACTCAATGCATAACCATTACCAACAAATAACCCAGTACCAATAGAACCACCAAGTGCAATCATTTGAATGTGTCTTGGTTTTAATCTTCTTGACAATGGATGTCTTGCGGTGGCATAAATGGATTTTTCAATATCATTCATCTCTGAGGTGTCATATCCGATTTCTCTCAAATTAACTGGTTTAAAAGAATCGACAAATCTACCAAAACGGGTACTGTTATTGACGTGTCTTAATTTTTCAGTAATTGGATATGGTTCTGGAGATCCAATTGATGAGGCTGATAATTCTGATGAGCTGTCAGTCTCATAATTTCTAGCTTGTGTTGGTGAACTTTTATTACTCTCCATATTGAAATTTATTAATTCAAAGATTTAAAGTATTATATTAAATCAACTAATGAACTTTGAAGTTGAAAAAATTGATAAGGATGATCCTAAGGTTTTTATAGTTTTTGGTTGAGTGCCTGAAACTTTAATTCAAGCTGCAAAATTTATTTTTTTCATTTTAAGAAAGTCAATAACGAAAGGATTCGCTGTAAATGAAATTGACAAGGACTATGGCGTATCTGACGACACACATAAGCCGCACCTCATTTAGGAAAACTTGTAAAAAAACCTCGTATTGACACCAAAATTCAGTAAATGAATTATACCTAATTGGATCTTTTCCAATGGTGTTCCTTGAATTTAGATTCCATTTTAACTTAAATGGTTAAGTTAATTGCGTTCTTATCTTGTAGACAATAGAGTTAAGGGATACGTTGTCAAGGGTGTTGATTTAATTACCTTACTATATGAGGAATAATCAACGTGAGAATGTTTAATTAATTATCTATTTTGAGTAACGTGAAATTTTCTATAGTGAAGACGTGTTATAGTAGCCAAGGCTTGAGATTCTTTACCTAGTTAAATCGAATACAGTTAAATTGAATATAGTTAAATCGAATACAGTTAAATCGAATATAGTTAAATCATTGGAAGGGTATTTCGATAAAGATTCTAGATCATTATTTTTACTCAAAGGATCGAAGTCCGAAAGGGAAATTTAAACGAGATTAGCATAAATATTTATTCATTATACATTAGTGTGTCTATCGTTGGTTTACATAAAACCCTCAGGTCTCAAATCTCTTGGAGCCATTGGTTTGATATCACCGAAATGTTGATCAGCATCAACATAGATTCTTCTCAATCTGGAAGTTGAATAGAAATAATTTGACATCCAGTAAACTCCAAGGCCGTAAGCAGTACCACCTGCTAATAATGCTCTTAATGGGGTAATTTGAATCATTGAATATATATAGTTTTAATTGAGTTAGTTAATTGAATTAATTAATTGAATGTAAGTGATGAGATTAGAGACAATTTTTAGAGTTTAAATACTATTGATTTTAAATTAGCTCATCTACCATCATAAATATGGCGTTACCTTGATCATTAACATCAGGTCAAATCACCAGATTTTTTTTCTGAGGTAACCTCATTTTTTCTTAGGTACTCATCGATTTTAGTAGGGCGAAAAACAAATGGGTTGATTTTTCCAAGGAATTTTATGGAAAATTTCGGGTCTCAGAATGTTAGCCTCGCATAGTTACGGAAATGTTTTGCAACTAGATAATAACGTAGATAATGTTGTATATTACATAATAAATACAGTTTTGATTAATTTAATAAATTTTGAAGGAATCAGATTGCAAGATTGGTAAGAATTGACCTAGTATCAACATAGGTATATCGAATATATCTCTTTTAACAGTCCAAACTGAACAAAATTCTATAAATTCACCATCAACTTTTATTAATTTACATCTGGTAACAATACTCGAATGTAAATTCCCCACAGCTACTGATTTGAATAACTTAAAATAGTTTATAATTGATTGATCATCATACATTAATTCCATTATAAATGTTCTTTTGCTTAAAATCTCATTTATATCTAACCCTAAAATTCTTATGAGTTCATTTGATATCGATACAATTTCTCCGGTACGTCTCCAAATGATGGTGGGACTACTGTTCAAGTTACTCAACTTTTCAAAATCTAACAATGATCTTTGAAATGTCATTTCGAGGAATTGTAAATCCCATGGTTTATACAAATTCTTATGAGCTGAAATAAACGTTGGTCTATAACTTGCAATTAGTTTAAGAATAATAAGAAGGTTTGCCCTTTTTTGCTGTTTTTCCAATTCGGGTAGGTCTTTACCGGAAAATCTTTTTTTAAGGAAATGTGTTAATGAATGGTACGATTGCGGATAATCGAAATCGTAAATATTATTCGAATAAATATCTTTCACTGATTGAAACATTTGATGCGTAAGCATTGGACTGACATATCCAATGTTTTTAGGACTAAAATGACTACTGATTTCATTGACTTGAGGACTTTGAATTGGCTCAGAAGGTCCAGGAATTGAGGCTGAACTTTGAGTTGGGGCATGATTGGGATTCGGCGTCTGGCTACCACTTTGAGGGTTGGACCTATTATGATTTCTTGGACTTCTTCTATTAGGGCTAGGTATCCCCTCTTTTTCTTCTTGTTGGAGCTGATTCAATCTTGTATTAGCATTAACTAAAACATCATGAGTTCCAAACGATATGAATGGTCTTGAATTATCTCCCTTGACTATATAACTAGGAGTTGTTGTTGTATTACTATCATTACTAAGACTTGGACTTGTAGGTTTAGATTTAGTTATTATATCTCCTAACATCTTATACTCTTGATCCAAATAGTTAGAATCAAACAAGTTATCAAGATTATACTCTTGGGAGATACTTGGTTTCATTTCTGAAAACAACTTACGTAGCACCTCATCAGTAGTTTCCATCATTCCGCTGAATTCTTCATTTCTATTAATAAATTCGGGCCTATCATTGAACTCCACCCTTGTGCCCGAATTGTCCACGTTTGTGACTTGTGATAGTGGTGATCGTACTGAAGGTGATGTCATTTGGGATTGAATTTGGGAATTGACCTGTGAGGACATTTGAGAACTGACCATAGGTGATCCCGGTTTAAGTCCAAGTGATGGGCTTGCCTCTAGATAATCTGATTCCGTAGATCTGCCACCTTTCAAATACTTAGCTCTTTTCCTTTCGATGTCACGACATTCATGTGCTATACCTCGTTTAACACAATTTTTACATGGTCTTTCATTAGAACACTGTAAATGTTTCTTATGACAAAAGGTGCATGCCCTAGAAGCCGGTTTTCTGTTCAGCTTCTCTTCAAGCGTTAGTTTTCTAGTCATCTTGGGAGTACTATTAGTACTCTTGTTATTCACCGGTTGAAAAATTTTATTGGATTGATTTGATGTTGTATATATAATTCTGGGGTACAGTCGAGAATTGCCGGGATTTTATTTTCCTGTCACGAAACTTTCCTAAAACTGCCGAGCAAGTAACTCGAATTGCTTAACGTTCAGATCACGGGGTTATCGGAGTTCAACATTACCCTAGGGTATATTGAGTTGTTTATACATGACCTTGGTGACGATTTGTGAGTATGGTCCTTCAAGAGCGTCTTATCATCATACTACATGAACTCATCGCATTGCAAAACTCTGAATCCTCCGGGAAATGCCATGGAGGGGTGGTAAATCTCGCTGTTCAACTCCGAAGCATTGAACAAGAAATATTACCAACAGAAATTGGCTAATGGGAGATTCTAGGAACCCTCTCCGCGGGGCATAACCGTAAAATTATGAGTTTTATATTTGATTTAGGCGTATTTGCTACAATAGTGGACATATTTGGGGTATCAAAACTAACAGAATCATTCCTAAACCTCAAAAATCAATTCAAAGCGCTTAATTATGAATTTATATTGTCAGTTACTCCTCTTGACTTAAGTACAAAGCACATTACATGCGGCGCAACACCTTCGGGTCCAGCTCGCAACTCGGAGCCTCATCGGAAGCGAGATCTCCTTTATTTCTTAGGAATATTATATAGAGAACTGTTGGCACTAGTGGGGTATATAAATGGAACTTGTTTTACTCCAAATTTATTGACGAATCGTTTACTAGGGATTATTTCATTTCCACATGTTCCCCAACCTTCCATGAACAATAGATTTGTAATATATAACAGTTTTTTAGAGGTATGTACGGGAGCTGCTCACGTGCTTGACATTACTCTTACATATAAAAAATTTAAACACTAATGCTCATCCAGAATCACTTGGTTCACCCAATCAATAAAACCTAACCTTAACCTAGAATACATTCCAGCATCGCTGATTTACGATGGAATCTGAATGGCTGCAAAAGGTTGAGAAATCTGCGCATGAGCAAATTTAATTACTACTTTAAAAAGATATAAAATGTCAACCGATTCCAGCTTTATCGACAATTATTAAACTACACAAGATGAATATGGCAGGTATGGACATGTCCAGTTCTATGGATGGTATGGCTAGTGCCACAAGTTCAATGGATATGGCTAGTATGACTAGTATGTCAATGTCATCCTCAACTTCAGACATGGATATGGATATGGATCTGAGTATGGCAATGTACTTTATTAAGAATTGGCATGGGATCCCAGTATTGTTTGAAACTTTAAAAGCTAACACTGGTGCCAAAGCTTTTGGGATATTTGTTTTACTTTTCTTTATTGGGGTCTTAACAAGAGGTTGTGAATTCTTGAAAAATTATCTTGAACAAAGAGTATGGAAGAATGAAAACTATATCTCAGTAAATCGTCAAGTTGTTGGTACTACTAGTGTTGATCATGATTCCAAAGCTTCCGATACCGTTGAAAATACCACAGTTGCATCTCACATGAACTTATCATCTAGTTTAATAAGGAACTTTATCAGATTAGTTTTATGTTTTGTACCTGAAATGTTTGGATTCGCTCTTATGTTAGCAGCTATGTCGTTCACACCCCTTTACTTCTTTGCAGTTGTTTCCGGATTAGCCGTTGGAAGATTTTTGTTTGAAAGGTTAAGTGATAGAATAGGAATTAGGGTTTTAAGTGATGGGTTCCATTGTTAATTTTGTATTTAGTTTTATAGGAATGCATTTTGTACAGTATTAAGCATCTACAAGAACGTCATAGCTAAGTTGGTCTTCGCGAATAATTTCTCACAGATTAATAATCATTTTTCATGTTTAGAAATACCTTCAAATTTGTACCTAGATTTGTACAACCTACCATACCTAGATTAACCTTCCAAAGGTTCATGTCAACGGAAATTCAACAGGCTATTCAAAAAGCGGTTGATTCTTCACAAGTTGTATTGTTTATGAAAGGTACACCTGAGTTTCCTCAATGTGGTTTTTCAAGAGCTACTATTCAAATTTTAGGTCAACAAGGTGTCGATCCAAGTAAATTTGCTGCTTATAATGTCTTAGAAGATCAAGAATTAAGAGAAGGTATCAAAGAATTCAGTTCATGGCCAACTATTCCTCAATTATATGTAAATAAAGAATTTATTGGTGGATGCGATATTATTATGTCCATGGCCCAAAGTGGTGAATTAGCTGAGTTATTAGAAAAAAATGATTGCTTAGTTCCAGAAGAACCTGAATTAGATGCTAACGTTGAGCCTAGGGCAAGAGGTTAAATATTTAAATGATTTGATTTGATTGACTATTTTATAGATAATGTATATATGAGAATTCTATAGTGTCAGAATATGTTAACAATGTATACTCTATAATACAAACCTATCCTACTATACAAAAAACTAAGTCAATTAGTTATAGTTCGTTTCCGAAGGTTGTTGTCAAACAGCCTCCGCCATACCGTCTTTATGCCTTATCCTACTCCATAGGAATCTTCTACATGAATTTAAACTTTAACAACCTTCACTGAGGTTCAGGCGTTAAGAATTAATCCCTTCTAGTTAACGTACTCTTTCTTCTCAGAATGATATTCAGATCATTCATATTCAATTGGAATTCATTTAATTTATTGAAATCGTACTTGTCATTAGAAACAATCGACAGTTGTCTTGTGTCTATTTGCTTCTTATGGCTATCAAACTCATTGTCCAGTTCTGAATCATTTGATGATTTGATACTAAGTTTATGAACATTGGTTGGATAACTTTCTTCAGTATTTTCTACCAATGCTGCCTTACCTGAATTACTTAAAGTATTATATGCTGTTTGATTAAAGTCTTTTTGAGAATCCGATTGTTCTAAACTTGAATTAGAATCACTTGGCAATTTGAATTCTCCTTGAAAGTTGACATTAGAATCAACAGTCTCATAAGGTGGTGGAGAATCTGATTCTACTTGATCATCTTCATTAATATTGAATATACTTCCATGATTAAATTTCAAGTTGGAAAAATTATTCATATCCGTCATTGCAGGATTATTGAAAACCGATTTTATAGCATTAGCTCTTGGACTTAATATTGGACCTCTCGTTTGATTGAATGTTGAACCTGATGAATTTGATGAATAATTTGACGAATATGGATTAGTGGTTAAATGTGAATTGATCAAATTCGAATTGATGGATGAATTAATTGGAATGGGACTGGCCATTCCATTACTACCATTACTGCCAATACTATTGTGACTTTGATGATAATAATCATTAGCTTGTAAAGTAGTGTTTGATAATCCATAAACAATCGGTGGTTGATTGAATGGTGAAGGTTGATCACTTAATGGATCATCACTATCTAAAGAATCACTATCATCCTTAACTAAATGTTCAATATTTTCGATATGTTGAGTGCCATGAGGAGAGTCAACTGGACTTTTCAATTTTAATGTATGTAAATCAATACCAACACCATCATCAATATTCATAGTATCTTCAACTGCATTAACTACTTCTTTAGAATGTTTATTTTCAAACTTAGAATTAACATTAAAATAATCATCAGTGAATTTTTCACCTTTAACCCATGGATGATTATAAATTTCTTCAATAGTTATACGATTATTCGGATTAATCACCAACATTTTCGAGATTAAATCTTTGGACTCAATAGAGATTTCATCCCACCATGGTTTTAAAAATGAATAATTTCCGTTCAAAATCTTCATAGTTAATTTGTTAGAATCCTCATCATAAAATGGTGGGAATCCACATAATATTGTGTATAAGAAACAACCTAAAGACCAGATATCAACAGATTTTGAATAATAATTTTCTTTATCTAAATCCTGGTTTACTGTTATGACTTCCGGTGCAGTATACCCAGCAGTACCACAAGGGGTTTTTAAGTTATCCTTGAAATTAGTGGTTTTCGAACTAGTTAATTTTTTAGCTAACCCAAAATCCCCTAACTTAATAACTCCAATACCACCACCACCAGTACCTGCTTTAAATACCCCTTCATCAAGTTTGTTAGAATCATCGCTTTTCCTTAATAATTTCTTAAACTCTTCAGGAGTGTTGTGAGTTATTGGAATCTTATTAAAGAATAAATTCTCAGGTTTGATGTCTCTATGAACAATATTATTTTCATGAAGGTAATGAATAGCATCCAATAATTGCAAAAATATAAACCTCGATAAATCTTCACTAAAATATGTAAACTCAATAATCTTGTTAAAGATTTCTCCCCCATTACAATATTCTATCACCAAATAACAATAATCTTGAAAATTATAATACAGGTATAATTTCAAAATATTTTTATGGTTTAACTTCTTCATTATTTGAATTTCATTATTAATATTACCTAGTTGTTTACCATTTAAATTCTTCTTATTAATAATTTTGATAGCATAATGTTTATTATCTTGAGTGTTTAATGCTTTATAAACCACTGAAAATGCACCTTCACCTAACTTCTTAACAAGCTTATATTGTTTAGGAAGATTTGTGTATTCTCTGTTCTTTGTAAATGATAATAGTCCCATTTTTAATACGTTTGTGTTTCGTGTTAGTTTTAGTTAAACTTTATTTCTATTTTTGAATATCTTGTCCAGTTTTTAACAACGTAATTATTAATACACTTATTTGCCTTAGTTTAATGTTATTGACTTCTGCTTTAAATTTCTAGTGTTACTTGTACAAATGAAAACAAAATAAAAGGAGCAATCCCAAGTGTTAAACTTTATGTCTGATTTAATCTGAAAATTTCTTATGTTTCAAAAAAAACGAGATTCTGAGAGGGGATTTTTTTACAATAACTAAATATTATGACGTAATATTACTTATTTATAAAACCCGACCTAGGGTACTAAATTGTTTAATTCAAATACAATGAAAATATTTATAATCGAACAAGTACCGAGTCTTAGCAGGTTATAGACAGTTAAAGACTCATATATGCCCTAGTAAACCCCCTATTTTCATGCAAACATCATTCATGCTTATAAACTCCGCTAAGCCTTTAACTAAAAAACTACGAGCAATGAATTTTTCCAACCGGGGAAGGATCGGGGGTAGATGAGAATAAGGTTTGGGGTAAACAAATCTGTCCAAGTTTAATTGTCTTTGTGATTTATTTGGTTTGTAACTATGGTACTCCGTTTACCTTAATATAGAAATTTGATTTCTAATTGTTGCTATTTTCCGGTGGTTTCCATTCGGACAATACGGAGTTTTGTAAAGACAATACGGCAAATCGCTGGGTCAATTCGGACCTGGTTTATGGTAGTCAGACACACGACAATGGTGTAGGTCATGTGATCGGAATTTTATGAGGTTACACAGTATAAGGTTACTTGGGTATTGAGGTTCAGAGTTCATATTCATCATTCAATATATGACCCCCACTAGTTACAGTATTGTGTCATTGAATATGTGCGGTTAAGCATGGTGTGTTAAATTGGGAATGTGGGACCATGTTTTTGTATGGCATTAGAATTCGTATCAAATCAGACCGTTCGTCTAAAGTGTTGGATTTTGGAATTTTCAATAAGTAGACGATATGTAAGGACTAGGCTTGGGTGTGGAGAAGGTTTGGAAGCTTTCAATGTAAAAAGTGAGATAATAAAATTTCAATATGAAACACTTAGAGGCTTGTTGCCCCCTATACTTTGGTATGTTAAATAATAACGGATATGTGGTAAACTTCCGATTACATAATAACTTAATTCTTCGCTTTTCAAGGTTAGTTCAATTTTAATATGTTGAAGTTGAGGAAGTTGCTTACATAATGATTTTGTATAAGTTTCGGTTATATAAGAGAACTAAAAGTGTAACTTTGAAGTAAACGACTTAGCAATAGATAGCTTATACCTATCTTAGTAGTATTAAGTCCTTATGTAACAATTGCTTGGCAAGTTAGTAACTTTACTGGTACCACATTACCAGCTCGTAAAGCGATCTGCGACCTCATCTCTCATCTCATCGTATGACAGACTTCAATAAATCAATACTTGAAGATCAGACCAAGTTCCAACAATTCATTGATTCTGATCAGCACATAAGACTCATAAATAGATGGGAATATGCTGGGAAGACGAATAATCACAGCGAGTTTATTACTTTCCTTAAAAACTTGCAACAAGTATCTGAGAAGTTGAGTATCATTGAAGAAAAGGCCAAAACAATTCAGTTCTATAATGACTTTTTGACTCCAAATAACTTGAAACTTGTATACAGATGTTTAAATCAGCAAAAGGAGGGAACTACGGTGGCGATGTTGAAGTTGTTGATTGATTTAATTAATAATTTGTCAATAAACAATTTCATCAACAGCTTCAATTTAGAATTGAATTTCTTCCCAAAGTTAGTTGTAAAAACAGACAATATTCGAAAATGGTTTATAAGGTTTTGGCTTTTGGCTCTTGGGAAGGTCAGTTTCTTAGACCGTAAGAATTATTTGAATTCAAAGGTTTGGGTGAATATATTCAAATCTCTCACTAAGGATGATAAAGAAGTTCAATTGGAAATACTCAAGTTCATAGATGACAAAGTTATAAGCGAACGTAATTTCAACAAATTCACAAAGTTGAAGTTTTTAAATGAAACTGTGTTGTTCAATTTACAGCTTGACGTAGATAAACCTGAGTATCTTGAGATCTTCTACAAAATAATTGATGTAAAGCAAGGAATATTATTCAATGAAGCACCAAATGCTACAGTTACTGTTAATGGTATCAACTTCAAGATTAATAATAAAACCCTTTACAATTTGTTAACATTTATAAAAGTTGAATCAGTCAATAGAATAAAATTAATTGTTCATATACTTGGTAAGGATACGAACTTAATTGATCCATATATGGCATATTTAACATTGAACTATGGTAATGATTTAACTAGTAATTACCATTATGTATTATTATTCACAAACATTCTACAATTACCAAGCTATTGTTTGCAGAATATTGTCTTAAGGACTATAAATAAAGTTAGTTTAGTAAAGAATTTACAAGGTGATGCGTTTATAAAGTACATGAATTTGTACTTGATTTATTTGATGATTAGTAAATTACCGAAACTTAAACCTTTAGATGCAAAGATAGTATTGGATAGCATACCAGCAATAACGGAAATTCTTCATATAAAAGGGAATAAAATCATTGATTTACTAGTACTTAAGATTATAAGTAAAATTTCCTTATACTCTGAACTTAATACAAGTTTAGTTAAGTTTGTAAACAACAACCTTGACACTATGACAGAAATCAACGGTTTAAACTTCCATAAATTTAATCATCTTATCACGACTCAAATCAATCTTAATTCCAGGTTTCAAACAAAATCCAATAATTTCGCTCAAGTTATCAAGTTTTCCAACACAGATGAAAATAAATTCTTCTTTTATAATATTGTCAATAAACTTGTGATTATTGAATGTGATAATTTACTTAATCCTTTATGGAGTTTTGTATACCTTGATTATCCACCACAATTATTTCATTTGTTAAAAGAATTAATGACAAGGTTAAGTAACCCTTATAAGTATTTGGATATGGAGTTTAATGTTCATTTAGTCGTAAAGATATTCGTTGAGCAATACTCAATATATTGTAGTAAGAATGAAGAATTAGTTGAATGGTTCAATTTATTAGTACTGAATTTCGTACTTTTAGGGGAGGATAAGTCAGAACTCAAGAAATTGCTTGATCATTATAAACTTAAGGTGGAGTTTACTCATGGTCTTCCATCAAATAAGTCCATCGGTGAAATTCTTTTGAACAAAGGAAATATCAATAATAAGTTTATTATGGATGACTTTGATTTAATCTGTGTGGTCAGCAAGATTCAAGACCAGCCTGATTTATTTGAAACAATATCAAAATATATTACTTCAGACCATGTAAATAATTTGAATCTTTTCAAGAGATTTTTGGTTAATTCTACTACCGTCACCTTATTTAATGATTTATTAAAGGAATTGGAGTTGAAAGTATATAACAGTGCAATCATTGACTTTGTATTTGAGAGGTTGAAGCAAGATCGTAAATTGGTTGAACTCAACTGGTTATTAACCAATGAACAATTGAATTATAAATTCGATGAAAGTATTCAAGTGGCTAATTACCAGTTACTTCTTTCTAGAGGAAGGGTCCCTGAAATATCTATTGATGAGCTATTCAAGTTCAAAAGTGAAAAGAAAGTGGATATTATTAAAAGTAAATTAACTACTGATAATTTAAGTGGCTATATCTCCAACATTTTAAGTAATCAATACTACGAACTCCTAGAAGGTATTGAAGTGTCCGATGAAGTTATTGATCAACTTAAAGGCCACGATATTGCTTGCTGTTACATCACATCATCTAATCCCAACACTGGGGCCCTTTTTGACCACGTTGACATAAAAAGCCTCCGAAAGAAAGTAGAAGTCGATGAGTATTGGAAGCTCATTGACAATTGTTTAAAATGGAATCCCCAACTACTTACTCAACCAATTACTGATAATTTATTTTCTTCTATTGAGGGGGATTCATTTAGGATTGAAGCTATTCATCTTGCTAAAATGTTTCCACAGCCAACCTGGGTCAGAAGCAAATTAATTCAGATCACTAGAATATTCGCTGAAAGAATCCTTGATGATTTTCCACCTAAATTTTCTGAGTTTTTAGACGAGTTCCCCCAATTGTTCCCCATTGAAGCTTCAGATGTTATAGAAACTCAATTACAAGTAATTTTATCAAGTTTTCATGTGGAGAATTATACTTATCTTAACTATGTAAATAAGCTTATTCTTGAATCCAAGGTTAATAGTGCTAGACTTCTTCAGGTGTTCCTTAGCAATCCTAGAAATGTCTTGAATGGGTTCCCCTCCAATACGAACGCCCATTCACGTATAGAATCAAGTTTAATCATTTACAATTTATTCCATAAAGATACTGCAAATGTTCAGATCCTTAAGCAAATCTTACCAATGTACTTAGGATCTATAAGATTTGAGGATTTAATCCTCAAACAGGTCTTGATTACTATTGAAAGTTTGAGAAGCGTTAATTGGATAAGTCTAATAAAACATTGGGAAATAACTCAATTCGATATCGATGATTTTGACTTAGTTGGAAGTCAGAGACTTATCAAGGATGATTTGATTTCTTTGAATAAGACGTTCATATCCAATGGCTTAAAGTCAAATCACCATTTCACTTTACCGTTTAATAATGATCTTCATAATAATTATAAGTTCATTATTGAGTATGTTAATAATCAAATATTCAAACTTGATTATGATTATACTGCCACAATTTATGATCATGAGTTTTTAATGCTTTTGATAATTAATAATGAAGAATTCTTCAAAATTTCAGAAAAGGTAATTATCAATTACAAGAACTTGATTGATCACGGGTTCTTGGAATTGCTCATAAAGAATTATAACACTTCACCAATTGCATCAGTTATTATATCCTCGCTAGTGCGTCATATTGATAATGATGAGTTTTTTAAAGATAAAGTGTTATTCAAGGTCTACTTATCAAATTTAGTACACACCTTTAGATCACATAATCTTACAAATATCCAATTAAAGATATACTCATCATTTATACCAATTCTAGCTAATCCTGGTCATTATTTATATGAACTTACTTATAAGTATGTTCTTGGACATCCTATTATAAAACCATCAGAATTGCCAAACTTCAACACTATTAAGAATGATACATTGAAAACAATCGAATGGTACACAAAGAATCTTGAAATTTGTAGTGAAGAAGATATTCCAATCTTGAATAAGAATAAAATTTTTGAATGGTTAATGAACTTACTCAACCTTAAACAAGTTACACCTAGTTTAAAGAATCAAATTGAAAAGGTTTTGTTTGAAATTGCCAATCTAAATGGTAGCACAACTGCTTTAGTCACAAAATACGGAGCCTTGGGATTCTTTGATCAAACTCATAACTCAGTACTAGCAGACAAATTTCAATTAACTTCAACCAAGAGATTGATGGATTGGACCAATGACGACTATACTCATCAAGTCAAGAGAATTAAAAACTTTTTGTAGCATTATATACGTTTACTGAATACTTACTTGAATATTCTTCACAACTCCATACAATTTGGTGTTGATCAAAAAACTCTGAATATGAATAATGAACGCATTAATTTTTAACTGGATGATAGGATTACATCCCTCTAACAATGGTAGAATCAGTTGAAAGTCATTTAACTTACTTTCATATAAGCTTTCAGGGGTTTTAGGGTATCGTATACCGAACCCGTTCCAAGTCTTTATGGTATGAAATAAATCATATTTAGTTATTTCTGATAATTTCAAACCGAATATCTCAGATAAATCAACATCTTCTAATAACAATGTCAATATCCATAAATCAAACACAAGGGTATCAATGAGCTCAAAAGTGAGTCTATCTTGAGGGTTCTTTAACCCTTTATTGATCAATTTCCGTAATTCGTCATGAGACCTTATGGTTCTATTGGAATCGTCTTCAAGTAGGATTGGTAATTGTTTGTCGGGACTAGCATTGTAAGAAAGTTTCATAATACTATGGCCACCATTTGCTGTGGGGGTAGGTAATGTGAGACCATTCTTATGAGCAAGAATGAATGTGTACCCCAAAGATATTGGATCTGTTGGGATGACTTTTCCCTTATATTTATATGTATTAAATACACCTAAAATGAATGAATCTTTATCTTTAGAATGTTGAGAAAAGTAGAATTTATTTTGCTCTACGGATTTCAATGACTGGAACGTTGTGTTAGTAGTTGGAGGGTATTCTACTACGGGGAAAGTATCGAATACTTTCTTTATAGTAGGAGGAACTGTCACCATTATTCGCAGTCTCACAATTTACAAGTGAAGACTATAGAGCTTTAGCAGGGAAAACACATAAGGGAGAGAGAAGAGAAAGCTAACTTGCGTTTTTTGTAACTTGCACCTTTACATGTTTCTGAATCCGTACATTTCTAGATCATATATTCTAATCATCCTCTGGAATTAAATCCATCGATAAATCATACCATTTAGTACCAGCAAATTTACAATCACTTTCACCTAAATTATTAAACCCAATTTTTTCATAGAAACGAATCAATTTTTGAGTAGCAATTAACGAAACTTTATCACCCAAATCCTGATTCGATAATTTTTGAATATAATCATGGATTAATAAAGTTCCTAAACTTTTACCTTGCCATTCAGGATCAACAACTAATGAATGAATTCCAATGTATCTTGAATTTTCAATATGACCTTTTTCTTCATTATCATCCGATGGTAAACTCATCAGATTATCAGTAATTTGAGGATGAAAAGTTTTGGTACCAATAATTTGAGCTATCAAAGTTTCTTTAGTGACCGAAGATTTCATTGGCAATTCTTCTAAATCTTCATCATCTTCACCAGTAGATTCACCGTTTAATTTCTTTTGTTGATGAGCCTTTTCTAATTTTTCAGCAACATCTGGTAAATTTATAGCGTTATATTTGTATCCATATTCTCTTATAAATAATCCTGAACATAATTCTGGACATACAGTTAATCTATATTGTAATTTTTCACGAGTGGCTCTTTCTTGTTCATTTTCAAACCCTTTGTTTTCCAATGCAAGACATTGGTCAAGGTCTTCGATGGTTAAAGGTCGAATTGATAAATTAGGTGGAAAGTCTGACATATCTCCTGAGAAATTTTGATCGCGCCAAGTTTTGCTCGGTGATGAAGGCGTTGATAATGAGCAGAGCGATATTGAGCGATACTGAGCGATCTTGAGCGATAGCGTCTAGAGACTTCAGTCAAAGTAAATTACAAGCCACACATGTTATCTACACACCCCTAAACATCGCTACGGGTAAGCTTACTCTAATTCATCGGCAGGTACATCCCCTCCACCTTCAGCAAGTAAACTCCTAGACATTTCCCATATATGAACAATATTATCATCAGCCACCGTTGATAAAGTCCAATCTTTATATGGACACCAACTCAAATCAGTTACCCCACCAGTATGTCCAGCATGCATCATGAACAATTCCGGACACCCATCTTCAGCATCCTCTTGGGCTTGTTCCTCACCGATCTTACTAAGATCCCATATCATTAATCTTCTATCTTGTGACCCACTAGCAATTATACCATCCACCGTTGGTGAAAATTCCATACATGTTATAGCATCACTATGGCCCATCATAGTATGAAGTAATCCACTGTTACCAGCTGATGATAATTGTCTAAAGTCTAATAAGTTAATATTAGAATCAGCATTACCGACTGCAACTAAATTGGATGAGAATGGTGAAAATGATACACAGTTAATACCTTTACTAGCATCGTTCTTGAACTTTAGTATTGGTTTTGTAGCTTGTCTTATATCATAAATATTGAGGAACTTATCATCCGAAACAGATGCCAAGATATTTTCATCAAAACTGTGCCATTTAACATCGTTGACTATATCATCATGGAACTCTAACTTATTAATTATCTTGAGGTCTGTCCCTATATCATGAACCCAGACGGTTTTATCATCAGCTCCAGTGGCTAAGTATCCTTTTTTCAAAGGATTCCATGATAATCCGTACCCATTTTCGGTGTGATGGGTTAAATGATGAATCAGTTGTTTTTCACCGTCAGTCTTATAAATATCAACTTCACCTCCTCCATTAATTGTTCCAATGATATTGGATTCTTGGGGCATATACCTTGCTCTATTAATTTCATAGTTATTCTCAAACTTCTTAACGATCTTGATACGAGAATTGACTTTATTATCTTTCTTATCAATTGGAATTTGTGTATTAGCTAACTTAAGGTAGTTGGTTTCATTGCCTTCAGTATGAGTTCCCAAAAGTATACTTGATTCATAAAGATTTTCATCTTGTTTAGTCTCATGTTGAGGTAACCATTGTACGGTAATGGAAGGCCATTTTAATGCGGTTTCACTAATAAATTCGTACATGAACTTACAATTTTCTCTCCATAATTTATACTCTTCCTTTATAGTGTTTTCATCATTGGCTTGTTGTTGCAATTGGTCAACATCTTCAACGTCTGTCATGGTAGAGATGATTTTCGCGTTTATTAATTACTCGCGTGCTATACATTTCTAGTATTCTAATAAATAAATAAATAATAAATAAATAAATAGATAATAAATAGTGTCCGTCGTTATCGTTACTGAGTGTTGAGGTGTCTTTGATTGTATCACAATCAATGTACCGGGTGTAAGTTCCTGGCATGGGTAAACTCAACATTCTATATAATCCTTTATGGTATTCTCATAATAGTCAATCACCTTTAAGGCATCACTTATGTGTTCAAAGAACGGAGTATTTGACTCGGTCAAATTCAATATTGATTCCACATCCGGTGGGATATCTGTCATAACTCCATAATTCTTCTGTTGTCCCTTGTACGAGTCCTGGACCATGTAATAATTAGCTCTTATTAAATCATCTTTTAATAATTGAGTAATTCCAGATTGGGCTAATCTAGCCCTTACCTTTACGTGTTTGCTTACTCTCACAAAGAACAGAAGAATATGACGATTCTGATAATTGATGATCAATTCCCTTAAGATCTGACAAGCCGATGAATCAATTTCCGACATACCTCTTAAATCAAATATCACATATTGAGTCATTGATTCATCTCTGCTTCTTTTTAATCCAGGATGTGCCTTTGTAGACCCATACATTTCAACCCTCTTTAATCTACCCTTTAAGTCACTAGAGTTTGTGAACGTTAACGGTTCAGGTATCTTGACTATAAGACATCCCTCAATTTCTTCAACAATACCAGTATTGACAGTGGTAAAATGATCATCAGTGAAAACATTAAGCAGTTGATGAACATTGGTAGGAACATGCTCAAGTGGAGTATTGTCATCTCTCATTTCCGGAGCTTTCAATAAGTATTCATTGATATCAGCATCAACAAATGTATTTGTACCAGGAACTCTACCTAGAATTTGAATTCTTGACAGTGCTGAGTGTTTTATAACCCTTATCAACAGGTACACCAAACCAACTGCAATACCAGCTTCCATACTAAAGAATAATGTGGTGATAACAGTCACAAAGAATGTCATTAATTCATTGTAGCCACCAGTTCTCCAATGAAATAGTAATTCATAGGGAGCTTCTTCAATTAAAGATATACCAATTTTGGCGGTAACAACACTTAAAATACATTTGGGAATATAATACAACGAGTCTAATAAAAAGAAGATCGTTATAAATGTGAATAGTCCCATTAGACATCCCAGCATAGTAGTTTTAGCCGATATAGCATTGATTTTACTTCTACCATACCCTCCGAATGCCGGCAAAGCTCCGAACAATGATCCTACAACATTAATAAATCCTAAAGCTACTAATTCTCTATTGGAAGATATTGGCAAATTATACCTTGAACCCAAGGATTTAGAAGCAGTAGTACTTTCAAAGAATCCTAGCATAGCACATAAAAACCCTGCAGTACTCAATTTCTTCATATATTTGAACCCTAAAGATGTGAAGGGGTTATGTAAAGTCATGCCGCCATTTTCTCTGACTTTACCAATAATGTCAATACCTCGTTCATTCCATTTAAATTTATAACAAAGGTAGGTGGAAATTATCAGCATAATCAAAATTTCAGGAATGTAAACAAGTTTCTCTGAGTTTCTGATCTTTTTAGCCCCATATTTTTTCATAACTGTGACAACCATTAAGAAAATAAATGCTATGATACTGATTTTAGAGGTCAAGGGTTCATATTTCATAAAGTTCTGAGCTAAGAACGTTATTTTATCGAACGGTGAATGAATATCCATAACATCGGGATCTGCATTGATTTGCTTCATCAAATCATCTAACCCTAACATCAGTATGGCCGAATTGATGATCATCACTATACCCACCCCACTAATAAACCCTTTCAATAAAGAACCACTTAAAACGTTATCTAAGAATCCAAATCTCCCTAACCCAAAACCTAACAAGGTAGCACCACTTACAAACGTTATAGCAACTACCAAATCTATGGGATCTAACAGTTTCTTATGATGAAGTAAAGGCTCAACTGCTTGACCAACAATCAACGATATGGCAGCTTCTGGACCAACAATCATTTGTGGGACACTTCCAAATACCATATAAATAATTGGGGATATACCCAATGACAATAATCCACAAATAACTGGGACTTTAGCTAAGGATGTGGAGTAAGACAAAGATAAAGGTAATTGGAAAAATATTAAAGATAAGCCTCCTATTAGATCCCCCAAGAAAAATTCGAAATTATAATGAGGTAACCATGAAAATATTGGTAAATAGTAAGGCAAAACTGCTTTCAAGTTAAGTTCCTCGAATCCATGGTCAGTTACAGGACGATATTCATTTGCAGTATTGTCCACTGGTTCTTGACTCTCAACTTGTCTTAAAGATTCTTGGAAATTATTAGGACTAGAATTGGATTTGCTTAAACCCGATGGCTTATACATTATGGAATTCACATCAGAATGATCAGGTATTCCCACAATCAATGGTTGATTATCACCTTCATATACTGATTTATACTCAATATTGCTACCACCGTTAATTAGTCTTTGGCGTTCGAAATTGTTAACTCTGGTATGAGATATATGTCTTAAACTAGGACTTGGACTACCCTTCAGTCTATTTGGACTTCCAAAATTTCTTCTACGGTCTTCCGACCCAGAAGGCTTATGATTAGGCGTCATGAGTAAACGTTTATCTGGAGAATGAGACATCGCTCGCTTGCAGCTGCAGCGGAATTTCGCCGGGCGGCTAGCAACCTGTTTTTTGTATAAGCCAGGGTACTCGGAGTGCAACTACTTCCAGTAATGGGTAGTTGAAATCGTAATGTAGAGGGGTGTTTGTGTGTCACAAGAGGTGGTTGGGTGAGTTCTTAAAGCCAAGTCTGTTGCGGATATGTGTATCATAAACAAGTGGTGAGGTACTATAAAGAACTGGTTCATAGGAAAGAACTAATAGGTGACTGATCGTACTTTGTTAATTTCAAAATCAATAATTGGTTAGGTTTCCCAAGAAAAATCATTCACAAGATTTGAAAGCTGTTTTGGCTGCAATCTAATAAATGAGAGTTAACCAATATCCTTAGCCGTTCTTAGCCTCAATTCCCTCCCATACTTTGGGATTAACTCTAGTACTACTATCTTAAGAACATGCCACGATTCTCACCTCAGGTTTCCTTCCAAAAACCAAATCTTAGTAAACCTCTCTCATTGAGTCATTGGCGGTTATTGACTCCGATTAGGCAATTGCGACTGCGATCGAAAAATTTGATTATGTTTAGACCAATCTTCAGAAGAACATTTGCTTCTACGGCCTTCAAATTAGATACTCTTGCATTCATTGAATCGTCAGGGTCCAAAATATCACCAGGTTCCTTATCGGCCATAACAGCAGCCACAAAACTTGGCAAACCAATCACTGGGTTAGTTGTAGGACCTGGAGGTGAATCAATTATTGAAGAAGTTTCAAAAATTTCAGAGCTTCTGGACATTATTCAGGTTAAAGGTAATCAATATGATCATTATTTAGCTGAAGAATTATCCCCATTGATCAAAGAGATCATTGAATCCAAAAAATTCACTCATTTTGTAACTGCAAATTCAGCTGTAGGTAAGAGTTTCTTACCAAGACTTGGGGCGTTGATTGATTCCCAACCAATTTCTGATATAATTAAAGTTGAAAATGAAAATACTTTTGTAAGACCAATTTATGCTGGTAATGCTTTGGCAACCGTTAAATCTGAACAACCTGTTATTTTAAGTTCAGTTAGAGCATCAGCTTTTGACCCAGTTCAAATTGGTTCTGGTTCAGTTGCAGTTAATGAGTTTGGGGCTGTTGAAAGTAGTAATAGAACTGAGTTCGTTAGTGAGGATTTAACTTCTTCCGATAGACCAGAATTAGGTACTGCTAAAGTAATAATCTCTGGTGGTAGAGGTTTAAAAGATAAAGAAACATTTGATAAATTACTTAATCCATTAGCTGAAAAATTAAATGCTGCAATTGGTGCATCAAGAGCTGCAGTTGATGCAGGATTTTGTGATAATTCTTTACAAATTGGTCAAACTGGTGCCATTGTTGCCCCAGATTTATATATAGCTGTTGGTATTTCTGGAGCCATTCAACATTTAGCAGGTATGAAAGATTCTAAAACCATTGTTGCTATTAATAAAGATGCAGATTCTGCTATTTTCAATGTTGCTGATATTGGATTAGTTGCCGATATTTCTGAAGCTATTCCTGAATTAACTGAAAAGTTATAATTACATACATAAATATAAAATCGGTATTGCCACGATACGCTTTTCACTCTCCGAGTACTGTTGCGAAAATCGCGGGTGAAAGAAAGCATAACCCATCTACAACTCTATTAAGGTAAAATGAATAATAATAGACCACCTAAATCAACATTAGCCTTAGATAGAGATAGGGTCATGTGCCTTCTATTAATAAATACTCGTTTGATGAAACGAGCTATTCATATGTATAATAACGTATTCACTAATATATCAAGTATACCTCCATCTGATAGACAAAAGTTAGTTGAACAATATCAAAATTTAACTAGAAGAATCCATTGTAATTTACAAGTATTAACTTACTTACATGAAAAGTATCATTTAGAGCATCCCTCCGCTCAAAGTAATAATAAAACACCTTTCCCATTAATCATTGGACCACCAGCTGAATTACCAGAATTGAATGACTTGTACACTAAATTACAAGAATTATATCCAGAAGCAGTTCAATTTATTAAAGTAAAAATGCAGCAGTTAAAAGAACAACAAGCAGCTCGTGGAAAAGCTGTTCCCCCACAACAACAATCAATTCAACAACCTTTATCACAGCCACCTCAACCACAACAACAACAATCAGTATCTCAGCCACAATCTATGAATAACCAAATATCACAACAACCAATGATGATGATGAATTCCCCAATGACTAACTCACCTATGACCAATAATGGAATTAATAATTCACCAATGATGGGAAACATGACGCCTAATTCAATGAGTATGAATTCTGGTCGCCAACTACCTCAACAATATAATCAATATCAAAAAGGTAACGGAATGAATATGAATATGAATCAGAATATGATGAACCAGAATATGAACCAAATGAATCAAAACATGAATATGAATCAAATGAATCCTAATTTAAATCAAAATATCAATAACATTAATCCTAATAATATGAATATGAATATGAATAATATGAATATGAATAATAACGGGCAGAATATGAATTTTCAACAACAAGCTATTTCTCCTCAACAAGTGTTCCAACAAATGGGGGGTCAGTCGCCAAATAACGGCTTATTAAATTTATTTAATTAGTTAGGTATGTACTATATGTTCTATAATATATATTAATATGATCTATAAGCACCCTACCATCAGGCTTAAAGGTTGAAATCATGGTTCACGATATCATCATAATTGTGGGACATTCCTAGAATTTCACTGATTTCTCCTTCATCAACTGATTCCATCATCAGTTTAACATTAGAAGAAGGATTCAACCAAACCGCATCGTTAGTGATTTCATTCCATAATTTTTGTTCCTCATCCATATGACTCAATCCTTCAAACCCGACATCTTCAGCATAAACATTGGCTAAATCATTCAAATTTGATGCAAATGATAAATTAGCCCTGGATACAGGATTATCGTCTTTATGGTCCACTGGGTCATTTTCGACTTCAGCTGGTTTATAAACATTCTCATCATCGTGTTTCACTAATAAATCATTCATAACTCCATTGAAGTCTAAAACGCTTATAAGTTTTAATAATTGTGCTCTTCTAATAGCAGCAGGAAAATTCCCTAATTTCTTCATTTTAGTGAAGATCGTTAATGCATGATCAAGATGTTCTTTTGTAGCATCATGTAACCCAAATGAAGAATTAAATAATATGAGTGTTAATGCAGATGTGAATAAATATTCTCGATCCATCCATCCAAACAATGCCACCATATTTTCAGGTAAAAGGGCCCAAATCGATCTTATAGTATTGATTGAAGCTTGGAACGATGCATTAAGTAAGGTCAAGATATTCTTAGAGTATTTGGTTAAATCCACATACTTATTGACAGAATTGTGGTCTTGTAGTTCCTTTAACTTTTTGGTTGCAAAATGGAATAATAATGGACGTACTGCTAAATTGATACCTTGGAAATATTCTGTCATCAAATTTACAATCAATCTGGAAATCTTCAAATCTTCAGTTTGAAAATCAATCTTCAAAAACTCTGGTAACTGGTTCTTCCAGTTCATCAATCTATGAACTAAATCTGAAACCACGGGAAGGATGTTAATAGTGGGTTGCTTGGTATATAAGCATGATAGAATGATAGCATTGATTTGGGTAATAGTAACACAATTATTGATATATTCGGCTGATGGGAAGATATAATAACCTCTAACATCTTTCTCACTCTTTGGGAAGTCAGTTAATGTCATATCTATATCCTTCGGTAATTCCGTGGAAACACTATCATCGGTGAAACTTAAAGGCAATCCTGCTTTGGATGATAACATACGTTCATACATATAAACTGTCCACCAAAGTCTTCTTCTATGTTCTAGTTCGAATCTGTTTAAAGTATTCTTTTCAGCATCAACATGCCATCCTAAGATTAGAGCAGCTCTTAATGCTAACCCGAAATAAAAGTATGATGCTATAGTACAATCAGCAGTTTGTAAGAAAAATGCATATAATAACATGACTTCAATTCCACCGTCTTTTGTGATATTATCAATAGCTCCAGATGCAAATAACCCTGTTAATAATTCTGAAGCTTGATAAAAAAATCCCGATCCTGGTAAGGTGTTTTCAGGGTACTTCTTAGAGGTATCATCATTTGGTTTTTTTTTAATGTTTTCCTGTTTGTACCTTGAAATCAGCTGTTTGACATGGACATCAGACTCTGTACCTAAATACATTTCACCCGTTGCAAAAATTAATAAAATTTTACAGAACCAAATGGTTTCAAGAATGGTTTCATCATCTCTATCCTTCTTGATGGTGTTTTCATCAATATTGTACCGTTTGTGGTTCTGATAATTCCTATTCATGATTTTCTTATTCTCCTCAGTCTTTCCAGAATATAAATTAATCAAGTATTGTTTGACTAGTCCTTCATTGAAAAAATAGAAGCACCCATCATTATAATTAACGAAATTATCGACTAGCAACATAGCATAAGAATAGGAAGGTAATTGAAAGTTTATTGATAATCCCGGTCTTGTATTAGTCTTTGGCAATACAATCTTATAAGCATTGCCTTCTTTTTCTAGAATCTCAGGTTCCCTATTCGATAAAGGTGTTATGGGAGAACTAGTGGGGCTTTGATTATTATAATTTACAGGAGACTTCTGAGGAATTGGCTGCTTTTGAAATTTTTCGGGTACCATATTTTGAATTTCTAACCCAAATAATGTCATTGATGATGACCCAACGTATAATCTTTCCCCTGTTCTTGATTGAATTAATCTTCCATATTTATCCAAGGTCGGTTGAATGACTTCACCAGTATTAAAACCCGAATTAGTAGCTTCATTGAATAATTGTTGATTATGAGGAGTCTTAGTATGATAATCAAATGAATTAAATGTGGATGGACTTCCTTTTAAACGTTTATTGGATTCTTCTTTTAGACTATTTCTTAACGTAGCATTTTCTTTCTTTAATCTTGCAATGTCATCATGTAACTTTCCCATATACTTCATTGAAACTACGATTTTTTTATCAGCTTCAACATATTCACATTTGGTCTTCGCTAATTGACATTTCTTACAAGGATCACCTCCGGGACATCTGATGTGTCTTGTTCTACATCTTATACAAGCCATAGCGGATCTTTTCTTATTAGACCTTGGTTTATCGTCCTGAACATTTTCATCTCCAATTTTGTCATCTAGTAAAGAATCATCGTTCATCGTAGATAAGACGCAATGCTACCCAAAACTTTATATGCACCTAGAATCTCGCAAAAGCTCCACCCCACTATTGTCTCCGTAATTATGGAACTTAATCAATTACCATTAGAAATTGTAAGGAAATGTTTTCAATACATTGATTATAATACTCTATATAGAAAGTTCATTGAACCTTACGATGTCACTAATCTTAATGAATATCAAGAAATTGTTTTAGAATTGATTTGTAAGGATCTTGTAATTCGTAATACGATAAACGAAAATTATGACCCATTGAATCACTTTTACAAGAGGGAGAAGTTGAAAAGATTAGTCCAAATGCCTGATTTCAAACAAGGGTACAAGTTGATAAAGAAAATTATAAATCATGGTGTAGCCATACGGAAACCCCTATTAAAAAAGCTAGCATTATACTTTCATTATAATCCCCAACAGAATAATGTGGAGACTATTCAGTATTATCTAAAGACGATTGAAGAGTTTGTATTTGATAATGAATACAGAGATAAAGTGGAATTGATTATAGTGATAGTGTTTAGTGGATCTTGGACCATTGAGGAAAATGATTTGATATTGAAAATTAGACAACGTACTAGTGGAGTTAGTAGTAAAATCACTAAACTTTTAGTTCAAAAACGGTACAATAGTGAAGAGATAAAACAACCATTTGTGGAGTTGAACAAGTTCAAGAAATTATCAGAATTAAGATTATTTAATGATAAAATTAATGACCGGGAGTTAAGAAACTTGTCATATTTGAGTAAGCTTAGTACCTTAAGAACATTGGACTTCTCAGGTAATGTTATAACTAAAATAGATTATTTACCCACACCACCAAATTTAACGAAATTGATCCTCAATACTAATTCGTTGCTTACCTTGAAACCTTCAACGTTTTCATTAAGGACCCTAACAAACTTAACAAAGTTTGAAAAACTCCAACATCTAGAGATATGTTTGAATGGATTAAGTACTTTGAAAGATGTAAAGTTCCCTCCGAGTCTTAAGATTTTGAAATTTGCATATAATAAATTATCATCAACTGATATGCTAGTACCACCGTATTTGGAAGTATTAGATTTGTCAAATAACCTCTTGAAGAATGTTGATAATTTAATACTACCTAAATCTATTCAAAAACTTTTTCTCAGTAATAATAAATTCGAAGAGTTCCCAAGATATTTCTTCTATAACTTACCACATTTGCAAGAATTGTCATTAGGAACTAATTATATAAGTGATTTAGACGATTTAGGAAAGTTGCCTAAGTCTTTGAAGACTTTATTCTTAGATGGTAATGAGATCAATTACATGAACATTTCCAATATATTCACGCCAAACCTTAAAGAATTATCAATGAATGCTACGGGTTTAATGACTTTAGAAAATTTAAAGTTCCCTGATACCTTAGAGACATTGAAACTCGGTGATAATTCGATTTCGATTATATCCAATGTGGACTTTGGTAAGAACTTAAAAATCTTGGAATTGAATTCAAATCTCTTGACTAAATTCACTCTTTGTGAGTCCGGTATTCATCTCCCCGATACCTTAGAGTTTCTTAACCTCCAAGCCAATGCTTTCAGATCCTTATATGATATTGACTTTCCTGATAACCTCAAGCAATTGAATCTCAGCGGATTAACACTAAGTTATTTTGATCCGGATCAAATTCAAAGTTTACCAAAGTCTTTAGAACTCTTACATATTTATTACCTAATGATAGACTACGGCAATCCACAAGAGTTTTCAGAGGTGAGCTTAGACTTGACGGAATTTAAGAATTTGACCACCTTTCATTTCTCAAGCCCCGACATAAAAGGCATGCATCTAAAGCAATTGGAGATACTTGAAGATTTGGTCATTGATTGTGATTGTGATGCAGATTCCATAGAAGAAATAGACTCCGACATTGATCTAGATCTTTAAGGATATTCTAGATTTGTATATAGTAATGTAATGAACACATGTTCTGATAATGTATCAAATTCCGTATTGTACATTTATTATATTTCATAGTGTCTATACCCTAGTCTAGACCATTGCTACGGAGTAACTTCATCGTGTCAAATATGACACGGTGTTCTTAGAGTATTCATTTTCGCAGCCAGACTTCGCCTAGCATTTTTGCCTAGCATTTTTGCCCTCTACATTCTACAAAAACTTTTAGGTTTGTCAGAAGTTTAAATTTCCAAATAAACAGAGACAGCATAAAGAGAGTAAAGCAATTAATAACAAAACATAAAATTTTTTCCTACATAACCTAATTTAAAACATTGGATTTACCTTCACCAACGACGTTTCCAGCTGGATCGTAACTACAGATAATGTATTTACCCCAGTTTTCAGCGGAACAATCTTTATAAGCACAACCTAATTTAGTGGTTGACTTCCAAATGACTTGAGTGAAATGATCGAAAGTAGAAGCAATTGAGTAATCATAGTTTGTACCTTCATCGTACCAAGCTTCAACAGCTGATGAACCACTTGAGTAACCAACAGCTAAGTTTTCACCGTATTGACCACCTGAGTGAGTTAAAGAACCTGAACATGGATATGAGCTAGCATAGTTGGCAGCATATTCTTCTAAAGTTTTGTCCCATGATAAAGAAGGAGCACCATGAGCTTTTCTCTTTTCATTATGAGCATTTAAGATATCATCAGCAAAACTTGAGTCACCACCTGAACTTGAACCAGTACTGGTTGAAGAAGCAGTTGATGAAGTTGAAGTTTTTGAGACTAAAGTAGTTGGGTTTTTAGTTGGAGTTTGGGAAGTTGAAGTTGAAGTTGGAGTGTTGAAAGTAGGAGTTTGGGTTGGAGCTTGAGTTGGAACTTCGTTAGTAGTAGCAGCTTCAGTGCTAAATAAACTTGGAGACAAGTAGAATGTTGGAGTATCTAAACTAGTTGAAGATTCAGACCCATTGTAATAACTACTGTTGTAAGCAGATGATGATTCATAATAACTTGAAGATTCAATATCGGATGAAGAAACACTAACTGGTTCACCATTAGCATAAACAGTTTCGACTTTAACATCGGTAACGATTTTGACGGCAGCTTCAGTGTAAGCTAAGATTGACAATAAAACAGATAATTTAAATGAGTGCATCTTTAAATAAAATGAATGATAATGGGTATCAAGATCAAGATCGGTAAATGATAGGAAATCGAGTTAATTAAAGGAGTGATTTAACTATGAAAACCTAAATAAAAAGGATGTTGATTTATTTATATCAAAAAATGAATGATTCTGGAATTAAAACCTGTAAGAAATTTTTTTCTTCGTCGGTGTGTGTTTATTACTGAAATGTGTAGTGGTTTTGAGCTTATATTTCTTTTGAAAATCGTGTCTTTCAGGGGTTCCCAACTGATATTTTCGAGGTATATGCAGGATTTGTTGATGCGAAAGGTTTACGTGGTTAGACGGTTAACTCATGAGGTGCCAGTCGTGCAATTTACTACCGGTTGCGGTATTAAATTTTGACCTAGTCAACCCCTTTCTTAGTTACCACGGTATGTTTATTTACAAAATGTTCATAACTATTCATTGGCTGATGTATAACGCTATTATCGTTTAGAGCTCATACATTGTTTGTTTCATATCTCGAATCGAATTTTACTCCTTTGAGTAAAATGACAACACATCATAATTGCTTTTTATCTGCAATTATTTTTCTTACTGGTTCAAGTAAGTTATTTCTTTGCAACATTTGACGTAGGTGAGAAATAATTATAGATCTAGATTTGGCAATCTTATTGAAACTCCTTGCCTTGCGTATATTATTTAACTTGAATGAGATTTAGTGTATATAGCCAATATTTTTTTAATCCCTGTATAACTAATAACTATTAGTATTCTATATTAGGATATCTTATATCATAATTATCTTCAACATATGAACTCCAATGTTTCAAGAATTCGGTAGATCTACTAAGTAATTCAAGATCTCCAATAACATATAATTGTCTTTTAGGTCTAGTCATCGCCACATTCAATCTCCTAAAATCTTTTAGAAATCCTACCTCTCTGCTGTCGTTCGATCTAACTAATGACAATATTATAATTTCTTTTTCTCGACCTTGAAAGCCATCAACGGTACTTACTTCAATCTGTGAATCAAGAGCCTTTTTCAATAATGTAACTTGTGCGTTATAAGGAGATATAACTCCTATATGATCCAACTTTATTCCGAGATCGACCAACGATGCAACATGGTTTTTAACCATAATAATTTCATATTCATTGAACTTTGAATTATCATCTTCATTAGTTTGCTCGGGGAATTCTCCTCCTTGGGTATCCATCCATATGCACTGCCGTAAATCCTCATCAATATCATCTTCGCTGGCATCATTAATTCTAGATTTAGTATTTGATTTTTTCTTGTCCCCTTTCCTGTCTATTAAATCAATCAAACCGATTGCTTCGTTGTCCTTAAATGCTTTTAGTTTCCCTTCATATAATTCTTCAGAAGGAAATTCCATTATTGCCTTATTCATCCTATATTGGGTGTCTAATAATTTCTTATATTTTTCTCCACCTATTTTCATTAACCTATCGAATAACGTGGTCTCTAAATCTGCAACCAATTTCTTATCAATTTTAATACCTTCGTCGAGTGATTTGATGGTTGGTGGTAATTGCATATTATCTCCGGCTATTATAAGACGTTTAAAACCTAGATGGTTAATTAATGGAATCCAACACTGTGGTTCTAGTGATTGTGATACTTCATCAATGATTATTGTGTCAAAAAATGGTTGATCTTTGTTAAATGATTTATCATCATATACTGACATTAACTCTCTAGATCCAGCACCATGAAGCGTACTAACCACAACTTTGCACCCTATTAATAGATCTTTTACAACCTTTTTTTCTCTCAACCTTAATTCCTTTTTAAACTGTTTTAGGTCTTGATATAAGCTTTTACGTTCACTTCTCAGTTTAGACTTTTTAATAGTCTTTAAGGTTTCTTTAATGTCATTCTCTATATCCAGTAAAATATCCAGTGATGAAGTTTTACTGATTACGTGTAATGAGTGTTGTAAGTTCTTGTTGAGTAATCTTGCAGGATGGCCGATCCTTATCAACTTACTTGGATCTTTCAATTTCTTACGTTTGGTTTCAAAGGTGGGAGATAATCTTTCTAATATCGTATCCACCGAAATATTTGATGGTCCACATACTAAAACCCTTTCATTTTCATTAATCAATTGTTTGATGATTTCAATGATAGTGAATGTTTTACCAGTACCTGGGGGACCATGAATGATTGTAACTGGAGATTTATAAATTGCAAACTCTATTGCTTCTTTTTGTGAAGCATTAAGATCAGGATTGAACCAATGATCGATCTTCTTAGTAGAATATAATGAGTAATAAGGAATTTCGCCTAATAATAACCTTATTAAATCCGGTTTATCCTTTAATTCTTCCAACTTATTCATAGTGATTAACATCCTTTTATAAGTGATAGAATTCGTTAACATCACAATCCATACTTTCCCTTCATTACCAGTATTATTATAAATATCCAAGACTTTCTCATCATTAGTATCTTCATCAATGGAAAGGGAAATTGATTTAGTAGCTATTTTGGTTATGACTCCATTCAATTCTTGGCTATCTTCGCCCATTCTATCCAATTTGACGATATCACCCACTCTTATACTTCCAACTTCTAGTGGTTTCTCTCCTAATGCAGGATCAAGAATTAATTCAATAACTGTCTTACCACCCAATCCTGTTCTTATATTATCAATTACCAAATTTAAAACGGCCAATCCTATCAGGGCAAGTTTTTTAGCACTATAGCTTTCAAGGTATGCATTAGTCTGATCCAAATCAACTTGTTGTTCCAAATTTATAGCATTTTTGAACTTGGTGGTGAATGTATTTATATCACTCATGATCGTCTATTCTTTGTACGTTGTTAGTAAATGTTTGTACTCGTTTTTCAAGAATTAAATATAGCGAATTGTAACTCTATGCATCTTAATACAATTGATTTCTGATTTAACTGATACTTATCAATCACAATTCATGAAAGTTAGGATAAATCAAACGTACCTTCGCACACGATTAATCTCATCCTTGTGTTTATGTTTTTGTTACCAGGGAGTAAATGTGGACAATTTGAACGAAGCTGGATGATATATCCTGGAATATTTAAACAAAGCCATTAGCTTTCATTCTGAAACAATAAGAGTGTTAGAAAAAATACAATATCTACATTACTAACTAATCACGTTTTGAATTATCTAAAGCCTTTCCACCTTCTCTAGTCAAATAATCAACTATGAGGTTCTTTTGTTTGAAATAACCTGAATATTGCAATAAGGAAACAACTTTGTCATAACAACTTTCACCAAAACTTAAATAATTACCAAACCATCTACGGAAGTCGATTGATGATAAGTTCGATGTATCAAACACTAAACCAGTATTTCTATGAATACCTGCCAAAATTATTGAAACTAATACTAAGTCAACTGAATAATGAAAAAGTCTTCCGAGCTATTTGTTAGTAAAGGCTTCTATAAGTCATTGAGTCTTTAATCAACATACCCCCATGATAATGATTCACGCGAATTTCAGATAAGCTGGATCTTGAAATATAGGCTGGATTTATATGTCCTAGCGATGTAGGGATTACATGAAAAGGGACAGTTGAAATTTAAAGATAGGTATATGCCATGAGTTCTCAAACTCAGTAAATATACCGGTATAGTTTGAGATTCCCATTGAGAATATAGTTACTTCTTGATAAACTGCAAATTTCACAGTTTAGAGTCTCTCATCAGTCTTATATTATCATTACTGAATAGCTAAACTATTTACGTTACTGGTTAATAAGGAAGTTATATTTTCTTCAATTGCCTTTTCAGCTGTATCACTTAAATGTTTCTTTGGATCTTGTTTACCCACATATCTTGTTTTTAATTGATCTTCCAGTAATTCTTTCTCTTCTTGAACTCTTTGGTTATAGGCTTCAGCGACTTTTACCATATTTTCAACATTTGATAAATTTTCATGTTCTTTATGATCGAAATTAGTAATCTTCAAACCACTTTGCCAGTTATTCTTATGTAAATTTAATAACATGTTGGTCTCATATGAAGTCTTTTGATAATCAATATTTAATGAATAATAATGACGGTTTAATCCATGAATTAATGCTTGGATTGAAGGTTTATTCAAATGACCAACATTTGAAGTGGTTTGTCTTGGTTCTTGACCCATCATCAATGAAGTTGTATCAATAGTTCTAAATGCATCAATTACAACTTTACCTTTAACCGATTGAATTGGATCTATGACTACAGCTACAGCTCTTTTATTTAATTGTTCAAATGATTGTTGAGTATTAACATCTACTGATGATAACCAACATCCAAACCCTGGATGTGAATGGTACCACCCAACTACCATTTGATCTCTACCAGTTTGTCTTAACATATCCATCATTTTAGTTTGGAAAACATCATCAACGGCTTCAACTGATACTCCAGTACCTGATTGAGGCATAGCAAATACATCAATTACTTGTATAGTAAATTCATCAACAAATTCTCCTAACATTAAACCCATAACTTCCATAGGTACACCGGCTCTACCATGTTTTAACATCTTTAATAAAGCTAATGATGATATATGAACAGTTTCGGCGTTATCAATAGCAACCCCATCAGTTGGGGCACCAGTTGCTCCACCAAATCCTCCTGATGCTCCTAATAATCTTTGTAATCTTTCCATAATTTATAATCTATAATGGTGGCAAGTCGATTTCGTAGTTCGCACAGTTTAGACCTCACCAAAAATCAAATAGTTATATGCAGGCAATGTAACCCTAGTAATGAGATGTAATAGTGAGAACATTTTCTGTACGGCACTAAATTGTTAAACTATGATACCTTCAATCGAAAGTTTAAAAGGGAAGAAATATCCCGCTAAAGCCCATTGTCATAATGTATATAAACACTTGGCCAGTAAGAAATCAGGATCAAATTTTAATTTCTTTGTTAGTGGTGAAAATAGTAGTCTTTATCAGTATTCTGATATAGGGAAACCATTCAGACAAAACAGATATTTCTTCTATTTGAGTGGATGTGATATCCCTGGTAGTCACATTATATATGAACGTGCAAGTGATAAATTGACATTGTACTTACCAGAAATTGATGAAGATGATGTTATGTGGTCAGGATTACCATTAAGTATTGAAGAAGCATTAAAGATTTATGATATTGATGAATGTAAATATGTTACTGAGTTGCCAAAAGCTTTGAAACTGGTCAGTGGTGAAATCTTCGCCCTTGATATCAATGATAATAACAAACAGTTCAGAGATTTAGTTAAACCCTCAGATTCTGATTTCTTATATGCATTGGATGAATCAAGATTGATTAAAGATGAATATGAACTTGAATTAATGAGACATGCTTCTAAATTAACCGATAACTGTCATTTTGCTGTCATGTCAGCCTTACCAATTGAAACTGAAGAAACTCATATTCATGCTGAGTTTATGTACCATGCTTTAAGACAAGGAAGTAAATATCAATCTTATGATCCTATCTGTTGTAGTGGACCAAACTGTTCAACTTTGCATTACATCAAGAACGATGACGATATGGAAAACAAAAGATCTGTTTTAATTGATGCAGGTTGTGAATGGTCCTTATATGCTAGTGACGTCACCAGATGTTTCCCAATTAATGGTGATTGGAGTAAAGAACATTTAGAGATCTATAACATTGTACTTAAAATGCAAAAGAACACTATGGATTTGATTAAACCTGGTACTTCATGGGAACTTTGCCATTTAACTGCACATAAAGTTTTAATTGAAGAGTTCTTAGAGTTAGGTATTTTCAAGAAAGAATTTACTAAAGAAGAAATCTTTGATTCTAAAATCAGTGGGGCTTTCTTCCCTCACGGTTTGGGTCATTTATTAGGTATGGAAACTCATGATGTTGGAGGGTTCCCTAATTATGAAGATCCAAATCCTTTATTAAGATATTTGAGATTACGTAGAGAGTTACAAGTTGGTATGGTTGTAACAGACGAACCAGGGGTTTATTTTTCACCATTCTTATTAAAAGAGACATTAAATAACCCTGATAAATTAAAATACATCAACAAAGACATCTTAGACAAGTACTGGTATATTGGAGGAGTTAGAATTGAAGATGATTTATTGATCACCGAAGATGGGTTTGAAAATTTCACTAAAATCACTAGTGATCCTCAAGAAATTTCTAAGATAGTTAAGGCCGGTTTAGCTAAAGGTACTGAAGGCTTCCATAATGTTGTATAGACTTATAGTTTGTAGTGAATAGAAGATGCGTGTATATTAAATTTCGCAACTAAATCGATGCGCTCTCAAAACAAGGGTTGAAACTCAAACGGATTTTGTGGATTTTAAACAATTGATCAAAATGGATGAAGAATATGATGTTATTGTATTAGGTACAGGCTTAACTGAATGTATCTTATCAGGATTATTATCAGTTGAAGGTAAGAAAGTTTTACATATTGACAAACAAGATTTTTATGGTGGGGAATCAGCATCATTAAATTTATCACAATTGTATTCAAAATTTAGACCATCAGGTCAAAAGCCTGAATTGAAAGGTAGAGATAGAGATTGGTGTGTCGATTTAATTCCAAAATTCTTAATGTCAAATGGGGAATTAACTAATATTTTGGTTCATACTGATGTGACTAGATATATTGAATTCAAACAAATTGGTGGAAGTTATGTTTATCGTAACGGCAGAATTGCTAAAGTTCCATCAAATGAAATGGAAGCCGTTAGATCATCATTAATGGGGATCTTTGAAAAAAGAAGAATGAAAGGATTCTTGGAATTCATTGCCAAATATGATGATGATGATAAATCGACTCATCAAGGTTTAGATTTAGACACTAATACTATGAATGAAGTTTATAATTATTGGCGTTTAGAAAATGGTACAAAAGATTTCATTGGTCATGCAATGGCATTATGGCCTAATGATGATTATTTAAATGAACCAGCTCGTCAAACTTACGAAAGAATTGTTTTATATGTTCAATCAGTTGCTAAATACGGTAAATCACCTTATATTTATCCATTATATGGATTAGGTGAATTACCTCAAGGTTTTGCCAGATTATCAGCTATTTATGGTGGTACTTATATGTTAGATACTCCAATTGATGAAGTTTTATATACTGAAGATAAGAAAAAATTTGCTGGTGTTATTACTAAAGAAGGTAAAGCCAAGGCTCCAATTGTAATAGCTGATCCAACTTATTTCCCAGAAAAAGTTAAAAAGACTGGTCAAAAAGTTATTAGAGCCATGTGTATTTTAGATCACCCTGTTGCTAATACTAATGATTTAGATTCTTTACAATTAATTATTCCTCAAAATCAAGTTGGTAGAAAACATGATATTTATATTGCCGTTTTATCAGATGTTCATTGTGTTGTGCCAAAAGGTTATTACTTAGCAATTGTGTCAACTATCATTGAAACTGATACTCCTCATGTTGAATTGGAACCAGCTTTTAAATTATTAGGTACAAGAGTTGATACTTTAATGGGAATTGCTGAATTGTATGAACCTAAAGAAGATGGTTCAAATGATGGAATTTATATTTCAAAAAGTTATGATGCTTCATCTCATTTTGAATCAATGACTGATGATGTTAAAGATTTATATTTTAGAGTTACTGGTAAACCTTTAGTATTGAAAAAGAGACCAAATGCTGAAGAAGAAGAAGGTTTAAATGGTCTCTAATTAATATATAGTGTTATGATCAAATATATACCTATTTAAACTATTGTGATTCACGTCGGGAAGAAAATTCCTAATCCGTCAAACCACTCACAACCGTATCAAAATACGATGTAGATAGTGTCAAAAAGTAGTGTATATAGTCGAATGTGTGGATCGGTATCTATTACTAATTGTGTGGCTCCCCAATTCCGATCCTTATCAGTGCGGACTATATATAGCGCCGATCTTCTGCTTTTTCGAAAGACATTAGATAGTTTTTATAGTTTAGTTACCACCGATTGTATTATGACATTTATAGATTTAAAACCTTCATTCAAGACTGTTTCCGGTAAACCATTATTAATTGGTACCGGTTCAGGAACCAAATGGAAAGATTTAAAAAGAGCAGATTCTGCTAATTCTAAGTTAGTTGAAGATCAAATTAAACTTTCAATTGAGAAAGGATTTTATCATATTGATACTGCCGAATTTTACACTACTGATCAAGAAGTCGGTAATGCTGTAAGAGCTTCAAAAGTTGACAGAGAAGATATTTGGCTTACTCATAAATATAGTCCTATGTCACACACTTCGGGACCACTTGAAGCTATTGAAAATGCATTGAAAAATTTACAAACTAGTTACTTAGACCTCTATTTGATTCATGTCAATAAATTTGATGCTGCTACTAATGGGTTAACTTTAGAAACTGCTTGGGAACAATTTATTGAAATCAAAAAAAGAGGATTAGCCAGATACATTGGAGTATCTAATTTCTCAGTTGAAGGTTTAGAGACTATTATAAAAATTAGTGAAAAATATGGTGAAGAATATTATCCAAAATTTAACCAAATTGAATTTCATCCATATTTACAAAACCAATTTCCTGGTGTTTATGATTTCAGTCAAAAACATAATATTTTAATTGAAGCTTATGGACCGTTATCACCATTACTGAGATTAGAAGATAAAGATCATCCTTTAGCTAAAATCTTACCTAAATTGGCTGAAAAATATAAAAGAACGGAGGCTCAAATATTATTAAGATGGACTTTACAAAAGAACGTGTTACCTATCACTACCTCAAGTAATGAAACTAGAATTAAAGAATCTTTAGACGTTTACGATTTTGAATTAGCACCTGAAGATGTTGAAACCATTGAAACTACTGGTTATGAATACAGAGCGTTTACTTTTGTTTTATAAGTATTACCACACTGAAATATATAATTATTCATTCATTATTGAAATAAAAATGATGCGGCTAATTCTACATTACCTCCACAAACTTCTAATGCTCGGATTACTTCTTGTTTAGAGAATCCTAATCCTATAAGTCTTTGAATATCTTCTTCTTTATGCTTGGATGTTGCAGCAGCAGCGGCAGCCGTTGAAGCGGAGCCAGATCCAGAGCCAGACGCCGAACTTGATGCACCAGGATTTGCACCTATAGATGGATTTGAGGTCAATTTGACTCTCTTAACGGCAGCTTCTGCTGCTGCTGATGCGGCATTACTGGTTGAACCTAGATTACTTTTACCTCCCACAGTACTACCTAATAAATCGTTACTTTCAATTTCATTATCAGCTAAAAATGGAGTTTCAATCTGTCCTCCTGCCACAATTAATTTGTTGGATTCTAAGTCAATTTTACATCTGTGTCTCTTCAACATGTCTAATCCGAATAACAAATCAACAGATGTGTCAATGACTGAAAATGAACAAGGAGTTTCAATTTCAGAATCTCCAATTGTAATTGGTACACTATGAATTCTACCTAAAATTTTGGTAGTACCGACTCCTCTTGCTTCACCAAAGAACCTTTTATCAATTAATCTATCAATACCAACTCTTGCGGCTAATCTTGGTGATATAATGGTTTGTTGAGCTCCGGAATCAACAAAAGCTTGAACTGGTTCATTATTAACTTTGATCTTAATATATAACATGCTAACTTGAGTGAAAGCTTCAGGAGTAATTTCATAAGCTAAATCATAATTCTTCTGGATTTGTTGTTGTCTGATAATTTCTAAGATTTTAGCTTGATTTTCAGCATTATCAGGATCTTGTTCTAATCTCCTAATCTCTTCTTGCTGAGCTCCATCAAAACTATTTGGCATATATCCACCTTGCATTTGTTGCAAAGATTGTTTTAAAAGTCTACTAAACTCTTGTGGATTATTCAAAGCGTCAAATAATGCTGGTTGACTAGCCCTTAAAGACTCTCTGGCACTGGTATCGTTTAAAGCTTGTTGTCTCAATTGTTCAATTTGGGATTCAACTAATGAACTATCAAGTGAGCTATTAGTTCCTTCAGTACCAGCAGTTGATGCACTAGGTATTTGAGCAGTTTTATGTTTTAATACTATAAAATCATCACTAGTAATTTGAAGATCTGATAATGATTTGGAATCACCTTGTAATGTTTTCAGATTATGGATTAAAATTTGGTGTGAAGACTCAATGTCGGTTTCAGCTTCAATATATGCTTTGAAATCTTGTAAAGTTAACGAATCCGGGACGTCTATTGATATTATTTGATTTGTGGTTTCATTTGATACGGTTATTTTCATTTTGTGTTGATGGCAAAAAGTGAGATTCCTGAGTTTTATAGTGATAAGATCTGCGGCAGGTGGCAATGTGGCGATTTATCAATTACTAATAGAGTGGCATTATATATAGAAGATTCTAGTGAGTTCTGATACTAGGAAATATTTCATTTATTATTATACAGCTTATGTTATGTGTTGCACGTGATGTACGTAATATTAATGTTGTTAACTATCATTATATTGTTGTATACTTTATTCAACTTCGGTAGTTGGTTGTAACTATGATCAAAAACTTCAAATCCCTGGGATAATCATGCATATTTGTCCACCATTCAATAACATTTTCTTTATTTTACCTTCCTTTGGACCTTCACTATCAATCTCAGTAACGTCTTCTAAAACAATATTAACAAAATCATCGAATCCAACTAGTTTCCCTTTGAATTCTTTATCGTTAGTTAATAACACTTGGATTTCTGACCCAATAGCTTTATCAATAACTTCTAATGGTAAAACAGTTGGTATAGATGTTTCTACTTCTTCAGCCATATTGGATTCGCTGAAAATTTCTCCACGCGAGGTACTGCGAATACAACGAGACAATATTATTTTACATTACTATACACTAAGTTTTTAATTGTTTCTGTTGTCTTTGAGATGACCCACCTAACAAGAGTTTGGATTGAGAGTCTGATCTTGATCTGTTACCTCTGTTTTGTGATAAGATTTTAGATGAACTATAGTTCGATCTTTTAGTCTTCCAACCATCAAAATCAATTAAGGCTTGCATACAACCCCATTCAGTAATTTTATTCTGCAACCAAACTAAATTCACTGGTTTAGTTAAATAGTCATTACATCCTGCTCTTAAAGCATTACTTCTATCAACTGATGCGTTTGATGATGCAGTTAAGGCCACTATAATGACTGGTGATCTGAAGACGTTTAAATCTAATCTTTCATCATCTGATAATTCATTGAGTGACTTCGGCCCGTGTAATTCATTTTCAGCGAAAACCCCGATTCTGTTGATTCTTTCAAGGTACCTAATTTCCTTGGTAGCTTCAATACCAGACTTAACAGGCAATTGGATATCCATTAATACTAAATGGAATCCTCCTTTTCTCCACTTAGCTATGGCATCTTCACCATTCTTGGCAATTTCATAATGTATTTTATGTTTCCTTAAGAATGCTCCTAAAATGGCTTGATTAATAGCGTTATCTTCAACAACTAATACCGAAATAGATGGTAAAACAGTCTCAGTAGCAGATTTACCTTTAATTTCATTCTTTTTGGACCCTGATGTTTTCCGTACAACTTTACCATTATCTTTATTATAATTATTGTTATCATCCTTATTATAATTATTGTTATCGTCTTTATTATAATTATTACTATTGTCTTTATTGTATTTGTTCTCTTCCTTAGAAGATTCTTCTTTGGATCCATTTTTATCATCGCTTTCTGATCTTTCAGATTCTTCTTTCTCAAGTCTTGATGATGAAGATGTCAAAAGCATATCACTAGAATTGTTCATTCCATTAGGGGGAGTAATTGGACTATTTAACATTTCACCATTGGTTTGAATCTTCGGTAAGGTTGATTGCAAATTGGTCTTCAGTAAGTTTGGATCACTCTTGGACTCTTCAAGGGTTGGGAACTTTTCAGTATTTGGTTGTAATTCAATTTGTTCATCGATATTACTTATGTTCTTTGAATTTGGCGAATGGTTTAAACGTTCTCTGTTCTTAGTTACAAAGTTTTCATCCAAGCTTAAACGTTTCTTATCAACAGAAGTCCCAGCTTGTTGTGATAACGAAAAATTCTTTGGCAATAACAAAACTGCATTATTATTAGTACTTTGGGTATTGGTTCCAGAAGCTCCACTGACACTGGCAAACTTAGTATTCATAGCTGAGTTACTTACTGGAGATTGTGGGGGGTTGGAATGGGACCGTCTATGCATCCCTATTGAAGGTATAGGAGAAGATTTACTATTTTGATGCAAACTGCTACTGGAATTGGAATTGAAATTGTTCACTGGCGATACTGATCTATCTTTATATAAAGCATTATTATTATTATGCAAATATTGAGGTTTTGGCTGGTGGTAAAAGTTAGGTATAGAATTAACAGAATTTGGTGTTAATGATCGATTATAAGAATGAAACACTTGATTCTGTTGGTTAGATGGTGATGCTGAATTTTGATATAATCCTGATAAATGGGAATTTCCACCATTATAATAATTTTGGTCATGATGCATTGGTTCTTCCATAACTGGGGTATCAATTATAAATGCTTCATTCATGTTCATGCCTCCAGGGAAATAAAGATCAAGTAAATTCCAAACATTCTGATCAGGCTCGAGGTTTATAAACCCAAAATTTGTTGGTTGGGTAGATGATAATGGTTGAGGTAGATTCACATCTTTAAATGTCGAAGATACTGGAGATGAAGATGGCTTGGAACTTTCGGGTGATACCAGTTGAGCCCAAATATTAACTTTTTTAGATGGCTGACCACTATTTGTGGTTGAAGTTGGAACTACTTGCTTTCTTGAGTGTAAGTCCATCTTTATAGTGATATCAGCAGGATCGAAAAACTTAGCTAAGGCGTTGGGGAATTTTGTCATTATTCCCGACTTTAAATCATCAATTATATCATTTTGACCTACTGATAGAGTTGTAGCAGTACCATTGGCTCTTTTAACCCAAACTCTTCTTGAAGTAAATAACCCTGGAGAAAAAGGACCGGAATGGCTAAAATTTGGTAGGGAATTAGCAATTGATGAAAACGTTCTTGGAGAATTTTGACCTTTCATATTCAATTTAAGACTTGGTTTAGGTTTGTGAGACGGAGTATGTTGAGATAATGAAGGTTGTGTTGATGATGCTAAATTTGTTGGTAAATTCAAATTGTTGGAACCATTGGATTCTATACCTCTTGATTGAGTATTTGGCAGTTTTTCAGTTTTTGAGGTTGTACCAAACATATTACTTTAAAAGTTATCAACGTCAGTAATTTCTATTCTGTAATTATACAATGTTATTAGGTGGTAATGATATGGACTCAAATTTGTCCCTATTTTATAAAACTTTATATCAAACAAAGGATGGTGAACAATTGGGATTATTTTTTTATGTCGCGTTGCGGCACTTTGATAGTAGACATTTAAGGTACAAAAATCTAAGGCGATTAGATTCGCTAACAATGGTTGTATACATAAAACTAAATTACCTACATATTTATTCCCAATCATCATCTTTATCATCTTTTTTATCTTTAGATAAATTTGCTTCTTTACCAACATCAACAGGTTCTTCTTCTTCGTCATCATCCCAAGTAAATTCTTCTTCTTCACCTTCTTCTTTTTTAGCCTCTTTACTTTCCAATAATTTTTTCCTTTGTTCTTCTTGAACTTTAAGGTTATTCTCTAATTTAAAATATCTGTACCAAAAAACATTATAAGGAATTTTGACTGGTACCAACTCATTCATTAATTTTCTTAATGTAGAGTCGTACTTTTCTAAAGTATTGGATATTATCTTAGTTTTAGAATCTACATCAAACTTCTTTAAATCTTCATCATCTAATTTTTCATCTAAATATAAATCTGGGGTTGTATGTAACTTGAATAAATCACTATCATACCTGGAAGTTCCATAATTTGGATTAGAAGCTAATGATGCTGTGAATAAAGTTTCTTTCTTATCATCATCGAAAGTCTTAGGAGTTTCATTATTATTAACTTGAACAATTCCTGACAAGAATGACGCAAATTGACTAACATATTTACCTGCTTGGTTCTCAACGACTTCTAATCTAGAATCAAGTTGATCAAGGTAAGTATTAGCTTTATCTCCTATTGATTTAAGATTAATTTCTGGTACATGAATTTGACTACCTAATTGGCCACTTAAGGATTTAATTTGTTGTTCAAATTGATTCAAATGTTCGGTCAATTTGGCCTTATCTTCAATATTATCTTTTGCGGCTGTTAATTGTTTCAATAAGTCATTTCTACGTTGTTCCAATTGGTACTTTTCTTGAATATCCCCAGCATTCTTACTAGCAGTTGTCCATAACTCACTAAATTTTTTCTCGACTGAGTTATAAGCTTTATCGATTTCTGATTCCAATTGATGAACTGCTTGTTCAGTTTTACCTTCTTCGTGTGTAGAAGGTTTGGTTTCTGATTCGGTTACAACTGGATCAACAAATTCCATTCTTTAGTATTCGTCCCCTTGAATAAAGTTCTGCGACTGAGAAGCGAGAGATTAAGGTTAGACTGTGATGTGGACATAATTGACGTTAACCAGCCGATTTGAGCTAATTGAGTTGTTGAATGGTAAATTTTATTGATTGCAGAGGTGTATGTTAAAACAATTAGGAAGTGAAAAGAAAACCACCTTCCGCTTGAATATTTTACATGTTAATATAATGAAATTGTGATTTTCACAAATTTTGCAGCCAAGACTTATCCACTCGGGTATTCTATTCCTTCTTCTATCAATTATCTGAAGTATAAAGCTTAGTATCAGTTAGATAATACACAACAATCATAAACCAGCTTATCTCTTTCAAGCCCAATGACTCATACCCAAGGGCTTCATCTCCACATTACGCTCTCGAAATTCGAACGAGCGGAATGATTCCATCTATAATCAATTATACAAAATGTATAATTAAGCTTGACAATTGTTTACTTAAAAACTCAATCAGATCCCCTACATCAATATTCAAGAACCCCATATCAAGTTTCCAAATTTTTGTACCAAATAATGAAAATTTACCATCAAAATATGCTGTAGTAGGACATTATAAGACCGAATTCTTAAATACTTTAGCTATGAAGTATTTGCCTGAGCCTCCGTTATCCAGACAATATCCATTGATAAATGAATCTAAGAAGTATGATATAATAGAGTACTTGAACTTCAAAGAGAATTCAGGTTTAGAGAAAACTTATTTATCAGCTAGATATGAGAGTTTTGCATATAAAGGAGAATTGGAAATGTCAGATGATGTCAATTCAGTTAAGAATTACATTTGTGGTACTAACAATTATAATAGTAACCATGAAAGTGTTGGACAAGAAGAATTGTTCAAGATTATGGAACTTTTCAACTTGAAACACCTTAAAGATAAATGGATCAATTCATTAAGTAATGGTCAATTAAGAAGAGCTAGAATTGCTAAAGCAGTTTTAAATAAACCAAAGCTTTTGCTTATTGATGATCCGTTCTTAGGTTTAGATCCAAAGCAAACAGAGCTAGTATCCGAATCTTTGAAACAAATTGGTGAATCTTTCGATATGTCTATTGTTTTAGGATTGAGATTTCAAGATAACGTTCCTGAATGGTTGACACACATGGCAGAAGTCACGGAAGACGGTTTAATTTTGAATGGTGAAAGGAATCAAGTTAGTCAGAAAATAACCAAAGATATCGACGAGTCCCCAATTGAGAGACATTATAAATTGGTACCTATTACCAATGAAGATCTACTTGACCCATATATTGAGTTCAACAACGCATCTGTCATTTACAAGTCCCTACCAATTTTGAAAGATTTTTCTTGGAAGATTCCTAAAGGATCAAACTGGAGAATTTTAGGTGAAAATGGTACCGGTAAAACCACAATCATTTCATTAATAACCGCTGATCATCCTCAATCTTGGAGATCAGTTTTAAAGATCAAAAACCAATTAAGAAAGTCAGGATCTGGTATTACGTTCTTCGATGTAAACAATCAAATTGGTATGTCATCACCTGAACTTCATTCTTTAGTTCCCTTCAATAAAACTATGAACTCAGTTATAAATAATGGATTGGTTAGAAATATTGGTAATTCGAATTTCCACTTTAATGACTTCAAACTTTCACCGAACGAAAAAGTAACCCAAATTTTAGCCAAACCTGAAATTGCCAATATTATTAAAGAATTTGGCGAAACTCCGTTCGGAAAATTGTCAATTACAAACCAAAAGTTAACTTTATTCCTCAGAGCTATAATCAAAGACCCTGAATTAATCATTTTAGACGAGGCGTTCTCTTGTATGGATGATGTAAGGTTGATGAAAATATGCCATAATGTATTGCAAACTCATTTCAAAGATTCTACAATTTTAAGTATAGGTCATATTGAATGGGAATTACCTAATTATGATTATGTAATTCAATTGACTGGTGATGAAAATAGATCTTATAACCTTTATAGGGCTGAATAGATGTAAAGTAATAGATCTGAAACATTTTGAAACCCAACTGCGTTAATATGCAGCACAACTCTAATATAAGAACCAAAAACCTAGAGTAAAACGTGGATGATACAAAATTTTAGCAATAAAGGTTATAGTATGTAGAAGCAAATACAACATGAGATCGTAGCTCATATATTTTCAAGCATTATTACTTAAACACTTGAACGATGAGATCTAATGTCAGTATGATATGAATTGAGATCAATGTAGCTTAATGCACCTATAATGTTCTTTACCTCGTTAATCAGATTATTCACACGCATTAATCATATAGGGGTCCAAAAATAGAAGCCACGACACTCACGTCTTTAGTAATCAACGAATTGTCAATTGCACTAAATCATAAATGACTAATACCATGAGAAAACTTTATCTCACTGTAATCAAATTATACTTGAACCCTACTCCAAAAATGACATTAATTCTATTTCGTAAATGTACATAGATATGATATAACGTAAAATGTCTCACAACTACACAAGAAAAAAAAATCGCGTAACAAAAAAAATTTGAACAAAGAAAAAAGTAAACTATAGGGGAAACTGGCGAAATATTTTTTAGGAAACATTTTAAATAACCAAACCCTTAGTAAATAACTTGAACCAAATAACTTATAAAAGGTAGAACTACCGACATTTCAAATCTTTTCACTCATTTTTATTATTGAATTTTAAGTTATTGTTTTTCATATAGTTGGTTAAGTAAGCGGAACTATGGAGAAATATTCTGACAAATTACCAGATGCTCCGATAGATGAAAGACCATCAGAGGTTATAGCCGAATTAGAATATGGGAAATTGACATCTAAAGAGTATTTATATACATCATTTCATCCAAAAGGGGAACCATTCCCTAAAAGTATTGAAGACGAACCACCATTATTCATTTATTTAGCAACTTATTTATCATACCTTATTTTAATTATAATTGGACATACCAGAGATTTCTTTGGTAAGATTTTTAAAGCTAAAGATTATGAAGATTTAGTTGAACATGACGGGTATGCACCATGGTATTCAGGGTTCGAAAGTTTTTATGAACGTAGATTGAAGAGTAGAATTGACGATTGTTTTGCAAGACCCATATATGGTGCTCCTGGTAGATATATTCATTGTTTTGATAGGATCAAATACAACAAGAATGATTTTAAATATACCGGTACAGCATCTGAATGTCTTAATTTATCATCGTATAATTATTTAGGATTTGGTCAATCTAAAGGTATTTGTACTAATTATGCTTTGGAATCAATCGATGATTATGGTACTTCAGGTTTTAGTCCAAGAACTGCTGCCGGTACAACTGATTTACATTTACAATGTGAAAAAACCATCGCAGAATTTGTTGGTCAAGAAGATGCTATTTTAATTAGTCAAGGTTACGGTACTAATGGATACTTATTTCCAGCCATTGTTGATTCTAAATCGTTAGTTATTAGTGATGAATTAAATCATGCATCTATTAGATTTGGAGTCAGAGTCTCAGGAGCTTCAGTTAAAACTTTCAAACATAATAATATGGATGATTTAGAGAAAGTTATAAGAGAATCAATTGCTCAAGGACAACCAAAATCTCATCGTCCATGGAATAAAATCCTCATTGCAGTTGAAGGATTATATTCAATGGAAGGTAATTTTGTTGATTTACCAAAAGTTATTGAATTGAAACAAAAATACAAATGTTATCTATTTGTTGATGAAGCTCATTCAATTGGTGCTATTGGTCCAAATGGTAGAGGTATTTGCGATTATTTTGGAGTTGACCCTGAAGATATTGATGTTTTAATGGGAACTTTAACTAAATCCTTCGGTGCTACTGGTGGTTATGTTTCAGGTAGAAAACATATCATCGATAGAGTTAGATTAAATTATGCAACCAACGTTTATGGAGAAAGTGTACCACCAGCAGTTTTAGCCCAAATTATTTCATCGATGAAAGTTATCAGTGGAGAAATCAATCCAGGTGAAGGTAAAGAAAGATTACAAAGAATTGCATTTAATTCTCGTTATTTAAGATTAGGATTAAAAAGATTAGGATTCATTGTTTATGGAGCTGATGATTCACCAGTTATTCCATTATTATTATTTTTACCAGCTAAAATGCCAGCAGTTAGTCGTATGCTATACGATATGAAAATTGCTATAGTTATTACTGCTTACCCTGCAACTCCAGTTGTTAGTGGTAGAGTTAGATTATGTGTTAGTTCAGCTTTAACTAAAGAAGATTTAGATTACGTATTAACTAAGTTCAATGAGATTGGGGATTTAGTTTTCCTCAAATTTAGTAGTGGACGTGCCGGTGGTTCTAAAGTTAAAGGCCAGCCACCAAGATGGTCGATCCAAGAAGTTTTGGAAAAGAACGTTGAAGATGCAAAAAAGCCTAATTTAGGTAGATTAGAATAAGGTGTAGGAAGCATGAGAACATTTGTAGATAGGTGAGTAGATATGGGGTTATAATAATTTAATACCACTTAATTAATAATAGTGTATATATATCAATTTAATATATTCGATTTATATCTACCTTTGTTAAGGTGAACCACATTGTCTTGATACTATATACCTATCAGAAACAGCGAGAATCTTATCGCGAAATGGATTATGGTCAACCGTACTTAATAGTACCACCATTAAAGTTTAATACGGTTCAAGAAGGATTATCTCGAGGGGCATATCCACGTGAAGTCAATTATCCTTTCCTTGAGAGCTTACAACTAAAAACGATTGTATCATTAACTCCCAAACCTGTTACCCCAGAAACTGATCCAAAACTATATGCATTTGCTCAAAAGAATAATATCAGATTAATTCATCTAGAATGTGAAAAGCTGGGCAAAGGGAAGAAAAGAGGTGTGCCGTTGGATTACACAACTGCTATACAGGCGTTGAAATATATTGTGCATTCAAAATATGCTCCTGTTTATATTCATTGTTTAAATGGTGGACAAGTCACAAGTTTAATAATAGCGTGTTTACGGAAACTTCAGTTTTGGACGTCGTTGACTATTTTCAATGAGTTCATTAATTTTACAAGTAATATAACGGTTAATGATAGAAATTTTGTCGAGGGGTTCAAGGGGGAGATAAATATTGATCCTAATGATAAAGTTGAATGGTTATGGACAGGTATGAGTTCTGGGGTGGTGAATAATCATCCACAATTGAAGGTGCACCATAAGACTGATGACACCATCGAGCGATAATGACTGGTCAGAGTTGCATTCCAAGTTCATATGGCTAGCTGGTTTTCACTAAAATATTGCCACTAATAAAGTTATCGAATAATTGACACGATGCTCATAGAGATAATACGGTACATAATAGACATGACTTCGTTTATATTCGTTGATAAAATAAACAATAAGCATTCTTATTCAATACTTCTGACTCCTTTCTATTGAATGTCACTTTTCTATCATCAAAATAACACCACGCTCTTGTTTTCTTTTTATCGCTTTCTTTATAAACATATGCAGTATAGTGACCTGTGGTTAAGTTACCATAATGATTTGCAACTCCGTACAATTTATACCTGAATGGAGGAATTTGATTTCTAGAAGGTAAGGTTGATAAAACTTGAGCTTCTTTTTCTTTTGTCATTATTTCATTATTAACATTAGTATTAGCCTGTGTTCCAACTTCTGGCCAATACGATGTTAAATCAAGTACATCATTTACAGGGTATTTTATGAGATTATCCATTTTACTGAAGTATCCCGTAGGGGATATTTGGAACCTTTTAAAATGAATTATTAATACTTGGGGTAATCTGGTGATGGTTATTTTCTTCGTCAGTTTGGTGAACTTCTTACACCTTGGACAGTGCCATTTGTTGTCGTCATCTAATAATTCTAACTGTACAAATTCTTGTAAACAATCACTCAAAGTTATATCACTGTTCTTATTCAATTTGTTTGGTATTGGTAATGATAAGATTGAAAATGCATTATATGTAGTTGAAGTTAAGCCACACTCTAAACACTTTAATTGTGACATGTATTGACCTTGGAAATAATCCACAATGATTGAAAAATTGACTTTTAAGTACCTTTCCCATTCAATGGTCGATGCTAATCTTACTGGTAAGAATTCTCTAGTTTTCTCTTGTTCGGGAGTCAATTCCATAATCGCTTGTTTCTCTTTAGGATCAGCTATAACCATTTGATTTAAATCTTCATGAAGTGAATCCAAAAGAAAGTTTAAGAACTCTATACAGTCTTGCTGGTCAAAGTTAGCAAATTGTTTACCTGGTGATAATGAGCCGACGACCTTTTTAAACTCCAGGGGTTTAAAGTAACTCCCCGATTTACTAAACATATTCATTAACAAGTTGACAAAATTAGTAGTGAGGATTCCTTTAGTTCCTAATTTATTATTCACATTTATATGTTGTCTATAAGACAGCAGTAAAGCTGACGAGTCTGATTTAGGAAAACTTGGAAAGAAGAACTTGGTTAATTGGGGAGTTGCTCCAAGACATTGAAGTACACAATTCATATAACAAGAGTTACCAAGGTTTTCCAACCCTGTAGCATACTGTTCAAGGAACTTAGTCGGGTTAGGTTCCGACTTTTCTTGAGGTTTTTCAATGGTTTTGAATAATGAAGATGATGAAGTTCTACGTTGTTGTGGTGGTGGTGGTTGAGTTATGTAGCCGTTTGATGTGTTATTCGATGAATTTGAAGTGGTTAATTTGGGTGGAACTAAAGGTGAACTTGGTGAATAATATTGAGAACCCGAAGAATAATCTGAATTTGGTGGTTTAGATATAAATGGATTGGATACAGGCGTATTCTTTGTTTGTTTAGCAGTACCTAAATAATCACCAAAATTCTTTAGATAAGGTGACCCATTAGCAATAGATGAGAAAGAATCACCAGCTTTCAGGTTATAAGTAGGCGCTGGACTTCCATATTTGGATGCCGTGGCATTAGGTGGTGAAAGTATTGTAGTTGTAGTGGTTTTAGTAATAGACTTTTCACCATATAATGAAAACCAATATGTTACACCACCGGATAAAAAACATGGACATCTCTTTAATTTAGAACTGATATACTTGTTTCTAAACATAAGAAGATTATTCAAATTTACAAATGGATTCTTACATGGATTACCATTCTTATCATCAGTTATCAACAGATCAGTTAAGATCTCAAACCGATCATATTCCTGTAAACTCATTCCGTATCGTAAGTTGTAATAAACAATAAAATCGTACTTACTTCTGTTCATAAATATAGTGAACTGATCATCAGGTAACAATAATCTTAATCTATCTTCTAAATCTTGATCGGTTTTATCAGTTTGTTTAATATCGGAACCTATTAGTCCATTAACCACAGCAGGATCGATATTAACTATATGTGGGTGATTTATATGATTATAGTTGAACTCATTCTTAGTTCTAAAGTCTATCAATAAAACATTGTGGGTAGTTAGAAGTTTTTGTAATTGTGGAGCTGTTATAATTTCTGTGTACTTATGAGACTCTATCAGGTAAGCAGTCATTGTAGGAGACGAATTAACTTTTAGCTTGTTGAACCTTGCTAATATTGGATCTTCATTATTTTCCTCTACACTTGTAGCTTCATTACTATTTATATGCTTTTGTATATCCCCAAGTACCAGTTGATTTTTCGCCACCGTCAGTTTTATAACATCAATGAAATCCTTGATATCAGCAGTACCATGATTAATACACTCCTGCAACAACTGTTGAACAATATAGTAACATAGATAACATAATTCATAATCACAATACCCTAAATGATCATAACGATTGATTTCATACTTTACCACTTCAAGTAGCCCAATTTGATAACTTATATGTTTTGAAGACTTGACATTACTCGACAATAATTTCTTGGTCAATGTATCACCTGTAACATTCAACTGAGTTATAGGGAGGAATTCTACTCCATCTTTAGTCATTATGAGATCTATCAGTGACCTTATAGAAAATGCGCATAAAATCAATCTATTGCGAGACTAACTAAAGAGACACTAATTAAAACTCTTGGCAAATTCCCTTAACCCTGTATCATATCCATGTTCCCATTCCCATAAATGCTTACCTTTGCCTTTGGAATTAATATGATCTTTTAATCTTGCGGATTTCCAAGCTTCTTTACGGCCGATCACGGATCCATTGAATTTAGCAAATTCAACTGAATCATTCCACGCAGTTAAGAATCCATCTTTAAACCTGTCATGTTCATATTTTTCTTTAGAATTAGCATTATCCCAATAGTTTTTATGAGATTCAAACTCATGGTTTAATTTGTCATCACGGGTCTGGTCATTAGGAACTGATTTGCCTTTGAAATTGATAGGATTAGAAATTGCACCTTTATCAGTCATGGTTTTGAAATCCCATTCTCCACCATTACCACCTTCGAACTTATAAGTCCAGAAATATGATCCATAACTTGCTCTATCCTTCATGAGTTGAGTTTGTTTCTTACCAAAATCAATAACTAATTCATCACGTTTGTCATTACTATTATCTTTATCCCAAGATTGACCGTCTAAAACGCAAGAATATTCACCAATCATGAAATCTGCACCTTTTCCATCATTAGATAAGTTTGTCAATAAATCATTATTCAAATCTTGAATAATCTGGGCTGGGGATTTTTTCTTATCGTTATCAGATGCACATCTATAACAATGATGATCAATAACTACCCCAATATTATTATCACCTTGTTTTTCTTGAACCCACTTAACCCATTGATCTGGCCACCATCCATCAGATATGATCACGGGGATTTCTTTGTCAACATCTCTGATCAGATTAATTGCAGCTCCATAATAATATCTTTGTCTTTTAGGATTGTTATCAAATACTGACTCATTAACCACTTGAATTCCTGCAATATTCTCATACTGCTTCAAATCCTTAGTAATAAATGTGAACATATCACACATTTGCAATTGCAGGTTCTGAGAACTCCAAAAGTCTGCATCACCTCCTTCTTTCTCTCCACTATGAGCATCACCATTTGCACCTCCAGGTAATCCATGAATATCGACTAAAACAGAAATTCCATGATGTCCGGCCTTTTCAACAAACTTCTTCTTGAAGATATCCCATGCATTGACATAAATATCCTTGACCTTGTCGAATTTATTACCTTTTGTGTACTTTCCTCCATCAACTTCCCAGTAGCCTAAAGGGACTCTGACAGATGTAACACCATGATTCTCTAACCATTTCCAATCATCGTCATTCATGAAGTTATTCCAATGATCTTCAAACTTTTTTCTTGCTTCATCCTTACCCAATTTCTTAAGACTTTTAGCAGCTGCTTCATATTCCACCAGGGTATCCTCAATAAAGAGACCGTGAAAGATCCATTTCTCTAAGATGAAACAACTTCCAAGATTAACACCGTAATTTTTCCTAGATTGATAAATTTGTTTCTTGCCGATTTTAGAAGGAACCACAGCTGGAACAATGTTAGAACCTTTTGATTTAATTTTAATATTGTCAAACATTTCAATTGAATTAGCAAAATGTAATTGAAATTAAAATTGGTTGCAACGGTTGCTAATTTCGTGAGTGAGACGAGGCTCCATATACGAGGCCCTGATGGATTCAAAAGTACCAGTAAATCAATGGCCCACCAAGTTTAAACGACTAGCCAAGATCTTTTCAACTATCAACACCCATTTGAGTTTCTTATTATCACATTCCAGAACATCCATCCCGTCTTTTGAACATTTTAAAACTTTAGTCCCTGATTTAACTGTAGATGATTTGGCCAGGTTAAAGTATTTCTTTGGTGAAATTTACTTTGATTATATCGATAAACAACAATTATTCGGTCCGGCAGGAGTTTTTTATACTAAGGAGAAGGGTTATGATATGAAAGCTCCAGACAGTATGGATGATATGTTTGATCTAGAACAACAGCCAGATCAGATTTTGATATTTACGTTTGAGGATATGAAATTGGATAACATAGCAGCTACAGTTAAGGGTATTACCCGAAAGATAAGGAATTCCAATACAGATCAGAGCCTGTTCTTTAATCATAAGGATTTGAATATTCAAAAATTAACAAACGATCAACTTTTATCGATAATCAATACGAGAATGAATAAGTTTATCATTGGAGTGTCCAAGTTTTTGATAGAGAATGATTATGAAACAATGGACGAGAGTTTTCTAGAAGAAAAACTAAACTCTTCATTAGTGATACCCATCAAACCTGAACTTCTAGACCCGGTTGATCAAATAAATAAACGTAGAAAGATCGTACCGATAAGAAGAAGCTTAACATGTCATGAGATGATAAACATCCTTAAGAAGAGTAAGATGTATGAAGATCAAATTGTTGTAAATGACGTGTTTAATCCCCCAAAGCTGCCAACCTTTGAGCCGTTTGATACGGAATTCTGGAGCATTCACCCTTACCTTGTTCACGCAATAAAACTGTATAAGAACATAGATCTAGAAACCCAGCTCTATTCACATCAATCTAAAGCATTGTGTGCTTTATTGGATGATAGAATTAATCATGTAATTACTAGTACACCTACAAGTTCAGGAAAATCACTAATCTATCAAATTCCTATACTCAATGATATATTATGGAATTTTCAAAATGGTAAGAAACGTGCCACTACTGCTATGTTTATATTCCCCACTAAAGCTTTGGCTCAAGACCAAAAGAAGCACCTTCAAGATCTCATCAAACACATTCCGTTCAATAATCAAATTATTGTAGATACCTACGATGGAGACACGGATGCTAAACTGAAGGCTCAAATAAGGAGAAATGCTGACATTATATTCACTAATCCTGATACAATTCATGCGTCAATTCTTCCCAACCATGATGGGCTTAACTATGCGCAGGGTAATAATGGTTGGGAGGTGTTTCTTCTGAGTTTAAAGTATGTGATTGTTGATGAGATTCATATATATAGGGGATCATTCGGTATTAATGTTAGTTATGTCATGGCCCGACTTCTAAGGGTTTTGAATAACTTGTCTAATTCCTACCACCTACGGTTTATTTCAAGTTCAGCTACCGTTCTTAATCCAGCGTCTCATTTCCGTACAGTTTGTTCTATCCCCGTATCAGAGAACATTATCCATATAGAAGAAGATGGTAGTGGAAGTTGCGAGAAAAGATGTCTTGTGTGGGAACCACCGGCACTAATGAACAAAAGGGGTGAAGTGCTTACTGATAACTCCAATGCTATGGTCCCAAGAGGTAACATCGTTTACGAGCTGGCTCGTATATTATTGCTGTTACTTGCCGGATCTTCTCATATTAAAGTGATAGTTTTCTGTCCTATACGTAAAGTTACTGAAATACTTATGAAAGAAATCAGATCCTTACTTGGACAGTCTGAATTTAGAGACAGTGGTATAGATGAACGTGATATCATGGTTTATAGAGGAGGATACTCAAAAACTGATAGAAGAAGTATTGAACTCAAAATGTTTTCTGGTGAGCTTAAAGCTTTAGTAGCCACAAATGCGTTAGAGTTAGGTGTAGATTTATCTTATTTAGATGTAGTTATAACTTGTGGGTTTCCTATACTGAAGATGAACATGCATCAACAATTTGGTAGAGCTGGAAGAGGTAAAGATTCTAAAGGTAGTTTGGCTATTTTCGTGGCAGGTAGTGTACCAGTCGATCAATATTATCTTTCCCATCCTGAAGAGATTTTTGATAAGTCTAATTATGAAGATTTATGTGTAGAAGGGTTGATAGGTGCACAGATGCATAAGTTGATTATGGAGAAACATTTACAATGTGCTGCTTTTGAGTTGCCTTTGACATTGAATGATGGAAAATGGTTCTGTAATGGAATAGATGATCCCAAAAGATTACAGATCTTTGAAACAATTTGTAAGGAAAAGCTTAACTTAGACAAATTTGGAAAGTACAGAGTTGATCCAGAATACCTACCGTGGCCTCCAGAAAAGGTAGCAATTAGAGCTATTGAACTGCCAGGCTATGCAGTAGTAGATATATCCAATGGAAGGAATATTGTCATAGAAGAAGTTGAAGAGTCCAGAACCTCGTTCACTCTTTATGAAGGAGGTATATTCCTTCACCAAGGATTGCCTTATTTGGTCAAAGAGTTCAACACTGAGAAGAAATTTGCAAAGGTTCAAAGAGTCAATGTCGATTGGATTACTCAGCAACGTGACTTTTCTGATGTTGATCCCATTGAAATTGAATACGTAAGATGTTTAAAATCCCCATTAGCTGATGTTCCAGATATACCTTCTTATTTCGGTAAAATCCTTACCACTATAATTGTATTTGGGTTCTTCAAAGTGAACAAGAAAGGTGAAATCCTCGAAGCTGTAGAAGTAAAGAATCCTCCAGTGAAGTACGTCTCTAAGGGATTTTGGTTGGATATACCTCAAAAAGTTCTAGAGGCCCTTGAAGATAAACACTTATCTAAAGCTGGTGGTATTCATGCAGCCCAACATACAATTATGAATGTCTTACCGATATTTATTAGTGGGTCAGTTAGCACGGATCCTAATGCCAGGTTTACTACTCAAAGTTCAGGCCAATCTGAACTAACCACAGAATGTAAAGCACCAGAAAAGGAATTCGCTAAGAGACAAACCACAAGAACCAGACCTGCTAGATTGATATTTCATGATTCAAAAGGTGGCCCTGAAGGTTCGGGAGTTTCTGCTAAAGCATTTGAATACATAGATCAAATTCTAATGGCAGCTTATGAACGTATTAAACAATGTGATTGTACCTGGGGATGTTTAAAATGTATAACACCAAGTTTCTGCAAAGAAGGACTGATGGTTATGTCCAAACCTGGTGCTTATATTATTCTTGGTACATTGGTTGGTAGGAACTTAAAGGAACTCAAAAAAGAAGTGCCTAATGGACCAGAAAAAAATCTTCCATCAATTGAAGTTGAAACCATTCAAGTAGCATCAACCGTAGTAAAAATGTCACCTGAGATCGAAGTCATAGAGGTAAATACAGCTGAACCTTTAAAACCAATAAAGATAGAAGAATAATGTACATATACGAATAACGTCTAATTATATTTTTGTCCTTTTTTACCAGTAATCATTGAAGCTCTTCTTGATAAACGATTAGCGAACCCAGATAGTTTATTACCACCCGAAATCTCATCTGAAACCTTTGATAAATCTGAATCCATTGATGCCTTTCTGAGGAGTGATTTCTTTCTATTAAGTGTATCCGTTGATAAAGTGGCAGCTTTGGATTGATAAATGTTATTAGAATCATCGAACGAATCTTCTACTTCATCAGGAACATTATGGTAATCATTCAGTTTGACTCTTGGTTGTAATGCTGGAGATGGAGTTAGTTTCTTGGGCTTACTTAACCTAAACACTTGAGAAACTGGTTTCAAGTAAATAGACGCAAGTGTACCGATATTCAATTCTAATTCTTCTAAAACTCTCGTATCTATATTTTCATTTTCAGAATTGATTTTTGGACTTGGATTGAGCACAACTTGTTTGGCCAAAGACTGGAATTCGGACGTTTCTGTCTTGGAGGATATCAATCTCCAATAAAAGTACCCCCTCTCTCTAAGATCAGGGTTATTAACACTTTCAGTAGCCCACTTTAAGATCTCTAAGGTCATAGTTTCATAACTACTTGGGTAACTAAGGTACATCTTTATAGTGGCAGTTAAAATAGCATATTGAACTTCAAGGGCTTCCTCTTTGTAACTGCTTGATAGCTCTTTGAGTATATTGTCACTATTGTCAATAATACCACAATATTGACCTAATAGCCAAATCATTGCAGCTTTAGAATCACTCTCATCAATGACTTTGTAGTGTTTAGTTAATTCAATGATAGCTGAATCGAATTGTTTGGGGTACCGTCTAACAATATTCTTAATAACTACAGCTGATTCTTGTACTACATAATTAACCCCATTAGAAATCAAGTCAACGATAATTTCAACACATAATGCAGCAGCCCCTGGTAATTTTATAGCCAAATTACCAAATGCCCTTATAGCTTTCCTGGCCATTGCAAGATCAACGTCGGTAGCATACTCTTCCAATTCCCTAGCAACTGTTTGAAAGTTATGTTCGTTAGCTAAAAGGTAAATGATTTCTAGCTTTGTGTCTTTGACATAAATGGTATCATCGTATCTACAAAACAACATTTCCACGTCAAATTCCACCATCTGTTTTCTTCCAAGAAGTAATAGGATAATATTTCTCAAGACTAAAAACTGAGTTTCGGGTGGCTTAGATAATAACGATACCAAAGAAGATCCTAATCTTTTGGGTAAGGTCGGTAAGATGAGTTCAGGATTCTTTACATAATTACTAAGGTATACAATAACTTTCACGGCGTTTAAGACTATGGAAGAATTTTCATGCTGTAAGAATGGAAGGGTCAATTCAATCAAATCCAAAGCAGTTTCGGATGTTTCAGGAACAAACGATAACAAAGAATTCAAAACATAAATTTGACTCCATTCTGTGGTTTTATGTAAATGTTTCATCAATTCAATCGAATGAGATTGGTTGACATTCAATTTCAAGTCCAAAGTCTTATCTTGCTCAATTATAGCATCTAATGCAGACAATGCAGTAGACACAACTATATGATCCTCGTCATATAATAAATTATTCAATTTACTTAATAATTGATCATTAATAACTCTACTAGAATTTTGTTGAAACAATCTCGCTACTGAATAAGCGGATGCTATTCTGACATATGAACTCTTATCATTCAAGTACAAATTGATCATTTGGAATGATAATTCAACAAACTCTGGTAATGGAATCGTAGTTAAGGTTTTTACAGTCAATGCTCGAAGTATTGGGTCTGGGGCTTCATTAAACCGTTTAAGAAACGGCAATGCTTTTACACTGGTTGTGGGATCATAAATGGCATAATTACATAGGTAATCCAAACAAACCCTTCGAATTTCAATATCGTCATATCGAAGTAAATTGATTATGTCCGGAAGTAATTTTGAAATTTCATTATTATTTAGTATTATATTGGCAGTAACTTTTTTTAGGACTAATTTGATTTTGCTATGAGGTTTAGACTTCTTAAATGCTTGATCTAACTCGGCTCTTAGCTCCGATGATCTAGTCTTTACAAACAACTTCCCATCACTCATAGTTGATCTCAATTGCGCGACTGCCGTAGATATGGGGTTGGCTATGTCCATAATGAAGAAACCTGTCTACTAGAGACTTATTCACATTGAAACCTCGGGCTATATTTCCTGGTTCATTTGTAGTTGAACCTAAGTCATAATGATATAATGATCAACACCATAAACGAAATACATCGAAAATCAAGTTTTCCACGTGACGCCTATTATCTTATCTACTTTTGCTTTTAATTAAGTGAGATATCCGACAATAGATCACAAGCCCCCACTCTATAGCTCCAATACAGTCCTCGATTACCGTTAGTTATCTCGCTAATACGGTTGTCTCTACAAACCCGCTAGCATTTCCAAATCGGTTAATTGCCGCGCGGATATACCGATACCCTTAGCCTATAAAACTGACAGATTTTCAGCAAATCTTAATCAATTGACATGGCCCCAACCTTAAAGAATCCAGAACTTCTTAAAACCGATTCCTTCATTAATGGAGAATGGTTTAAATCTAAATCAACCAAAAAGTTCAATGTTACTGATCCTGCAACTGGTGAAGTAATTGCTGAACTTACTGATTTGTTACCAGAAGAGGTTGATTATGCGATTCAAGTCACTAGTGATGCTTTTAAGACTTATAAATTGACTGATGCTTGGACCAGATCTAAATGGTGTAGAAACATGTTCAACTTAATGACTGATAATGTTGAAGATTTAGCTAAAATTATCACTTGGGAAAATGGTAAACCATTAGCTGAAGCCATGGGTGAGATCAAATATGCTGCATCATACTTTGAATGGTTTGCTGAAGAAGCTAAAAGAGTTTATGGTCATGTTATTCAACCAACTAATCATAATAATAAAATCATTACTATCAAACAACCAATTGGACCTGTTGGATTATTATGTCCTTTCAATTTTCCAAGTGCTATGGGTACTAGAAAAGCTGCTCCTGCTTTAGCTCTTGGTTGTACCACCCTTTTAAAACCTGATGCTCAAACTCCTTTATCTTCATTAGCTTTAGGATACTTGGCTAAAGAGGCAGGGTTTCCACCAGGTGTTTTCAATGTTATCATATCCTCGAATGAAAGTACTCCAGCTACTGGTTTAAAGATCTGTGAAAGTCCTTTGATTAAGAAAATATCATTCACTGGTTCAACTGCCGTTGGTAAGATTTTAATGAAACAATCAAGTACTACTTTAAAGAAATTATCATTTGAATTAGGTGGTAATGCTCCAATCATCATATTTGATGATGCTGATTTACAAAAAGCTGTTCAACAATCACTTTTATCAAAATTCAGATCTTTAGGTCAAACTTGTGTTTGTGCTAATAGAATTTATGTTCAAGCTGGTGTTTACGATAAATTCGTTAAACAATTCTCTGAAGAAGTTAAAAAATTCAAAATTGGTAACGGTTTCGAAAAAGATATCACTCATACTTGTTTAATCAATGAAAGAGCAGTTTCAAAGGTTGAAGATCACGTTGAAGAAGCTATTTCAAAAGGTGCTAAATATGCTGTTAAGGGTGGTAGAATCCCTGATAAAGGACCAAACTATTATGCCCCTACAGTTTTAACTGATGTTACTCAAGATATGAAAGTTTCAAAAGAAGAAACTTTCGGTCCATTAGCAGCCATTATTAAATTCAACACTAGAGAAGAAGCTGTATCATTCTGTAATGATTCTGAATTTGGTTTAGCTGCTTATGCATTCTCAGAAAATATCAATACTGCTTGGTATATGGGAGAATACTTAGAAGCTGGTATGGTTGCTGTAAATGTAGGTGTATTCACTGACGTAGCTTTACCATTTGGTGGAGTTAAAGAATCCGGTTTTGGAAGAGAAGGTTCCTTATACGGTATTGACGATTATACCGTTGTCAAATCCATTATTTTAGGTGATGTGTATGATCAAAGAGGATAGTTACTTAGGTGACATTTAATGTATTCGTTCCTGTATATGAAAAAATGCTGCAAATTCCGTGCGCATTGAATTACCTATTTCGTTATTCAGACTGCTATATAAACTCTATGATTCCGCATTTATCACTAATGAAGTTTAGTGCATTTTTGATTAGTGTAGTAGTCGCCAGCTCTATTGAGTTTGGTGAACCATCCGAATCGTTTCTTGACTCTATTTATGGTCCTTTAGTCAACACTCCTGAAAGTTTAGATTACAAAATGAAATTGTTGCAATCTGGGGTGAGTAGTGATGATATAAAAGTTTATGCTAAGGCTGATCCATTTGAATATGGAAGTTTTCAATACCATAAAATCATCAATTCTCATAAAAGACAAAAGGCGTCAAAATCCCATGAGGCTTATGTCAATTATCAAAGCAAATTGAAACTACCCGATGATGATGAGACTTCTGACCTTGATGATAGGACGTTATTTGGGGGAATAATAACGTTTGGAGCATTCCGTCATATCAATTGTTTTAATCCTGATACTTATAAAGACCCAATTGATATTGCAATTGTAGGTGCACCTTTTGATACCGGAGTTTCCTATAGACCTGGTGCTAGGTTTGGTCCTGAAGCAATAAGACTGGGAGGTAGAAGACTTGGAGGTGCATCCCCAGTTAGAACTAATGGTCATGGGAACACGAATTTAACACATATAAATCCATATAATGCGTCATCTCATAATTTTAGTATTATAGATTGTGGGGATTTACCATTAACTCCATTTGATAATAGAATTGCTTTGAATCAATTGTATCGTGGACAAAGAGCCATTCATCAACATGAATCCAAAACAGACCTCAAAACTCCTAAAATCATTACTATGGGAGGTGACCATACTGTCACTCTTATGACATTGAAGTCTGCTTATGAAAAGTATGGACCTTTAAATGTTATACATTTTGATAGTCATATCGATACATGGAATCCTAAGGTATTAGGTGGTGGTATATCAGACTATATGAAATTAAATCATGGCACTTTCTTACATTATGCTGCAGAGCAAGGATATTTGAATACAAGTGGTTGTTTCCATGTAGGTTTAAGAGCTCCTTATATACTTGAAGATTATGATAGTCAACATGACAAAGATTGTGGGTTTCAAGCTATAACAGCCAGAGATATCGATACCCTTGGAGTAAAGGGTATTGTCGATAAGATCTTAAATACCGTAGGAAAAGATGCCCCTATTTATATTTCTGTGGACATTGATGTTTTAGATCCAGCATTTGCACCAGGTACTGGTACAATGGAACCTGGTGGATTAACTAGTAGAGAATTATTAGGTATCTTAGACGGATTTGAAGGTATTAACTTAGTGGGAGCTGATGTGGTAGAAGTATCACCGCCATTCGACACTAATAGTGAAATCACTAGTTTAGCAGCAACAGGAGTAATTGATCTGTTCTTAGGATTAATGCTTGTAAAAGAGTTATATCCATAGAGACTAATTTTTACCGGAAAAAAAATATACAATTATGTCATAATATCATACTAAACTAATATTCTACTCACCTCTTAAAGCTCTTATAACAGCAGGTCTTCTCATCATATATTTTGTCCATTTATAGACTTCAGGAAATTCCGATTTTAAATTTATACCAATTCTATCTACAACGTTATTCCAAGGAACAAATGATAAATCAGCGATTGTAGCTCTATCTCCCACTAGCCAAACTGGGTAATCAAAATACCTTGATTGCGATAATGGTGTAGTACCTGCCAGGTAAGCTGCTGCATTTTCAACATCTAAATCCATAATAAGAGCCTCTCTTCTTTCAGCTAATGCCATTTCTAAAACTCCATAAACTCTCCTAACTTCATCCGTGTATCTTTCAACTGCACTTGGTACAGGAGAAGAATGAAAATACCTAAAATGCAAAGCTTGACCAATCATTGGAGCATGACCACTAGTTTGAAAGAATACCCATGAACTAATTTGACTTTGCTCCACCAAATTATCTGACCATAATTTACATTCACCATTTTCTTTTAAGAATTTCAGCACTAAATAAAATATTATAGCACCACTCTCCCATATAGATACATTGTCATTATAATGATCAATTAGTGCTGGAACTCTGGCGTTTGGATTTATGGTAACAAATTCTGGGGACCTTTGTTCCCCAGTATTAAAATCTAAAAAAATCGTATTATAATTTACATCTAATTCACTTAAAATTATGGCTACTTTAAACCCATTTGGTGCTGATCTATGACTGAATAATGTGTAACCTTCAGTTGGTTGATTAGCAAAGAAATGGGATATTCTTGATTGTTGAACTTTATCATTAGTTAACAGTTGTAATACATTACTCGTCGAAGAATTTTGACTCGATATTTGAGATTGATGTTGTTGCTGATGTTGAGATTGGTCTTGAATATTAACGTTTTTCAACCCAGCCGATAAATTAGATATCGTAGGTTGTTCATAATTATCCATGGTGTGTGAATGAGAAATTTTCGCTCTCATTAATTGAGGTTGTGGATTTCTTGGATGCTCAAAAGGGAAAATGACTCTGAGTCACAAATTAAATGTGTTAATACAATGAAGAGACAATAATTAATATATGATTATAATAATAATGAAAGATTAATGGACAGTACCAGTATTAGTAAGAGCCAACTTTAATTCTCCAGAAATAAATCCCCGGTTGAGGTCGTTGAGAATGGCAACATGTAACGAGGGGTCGATACCCCAAATTACAGTAACATACTTAAAGAGTAGAGATTAAATTTAATGACCCATCCATTCTATACATTTAACCAATGCAATTCCCAATGCATATAATACAATTATCCAATGACCATTTCTATTACCATAATTTACATCATGATTAATGTATAAATATTTCTTATTAGTGATTTCAAAAAGAACGACTACTTTTAACCAAAAGTTGATGAAATCATTTAATGAGTTGAGTGACCTCTATGATATTTCAACCCATTCAAATTCTTATACCTTTTACCACAAACTTCACATCTATAAGGTTTATCCTTTTCTAAAGCTGAAGCATCTAAATAAGGAGTGTTTGATTCAGGATCAATGACTGAAATTGTTCCATCATCATTTTCTTTTAAAGTTTGATTTTGGTGACCATGTAATCTATGATATTTCAAACCATTTTGATTTTTATAATTTTTATCACATCCAATAACTGGACATTTATAAGGTTTATCTTCATTATTTTCCATTACATATAAATGACGAGCAGGATCATCAATATACATTAAATCATCTTCATCCATTGGTGAACCAGAATCTGATGGTGATTGTGATAATTGAGGGGTTTGTGGAGTATGCTGTTGAAGATTGAATTGGTTGATCTGCGGTGATGATTTAATTTGTGGTGAATTCATTGACACTGTTTGTGCTTGTGCTTGAACTTGAGCAACTTGTTGAGCCGCGGCTCTTTGTTGTTGAAGTTCTTGTTGATTTGGTTCATTATCAAGTTGTTGCTGTTGCTGCTGCTGTTGAGCTTGTTGTTGAGCTTGTTGTTGTTGTTGTAATAATTGTAATTGTTGTTGATGTTGTTGAGCTTGTTGATTATTCAAAAATACATCAGTGGTTGAAACTGTTTCTAAAACATTATGAATATTGTTATTTAAATTACGGTTTCTATTAGAATTAGCTGCCATTATATTTGAATCAGTTGGTGGACTTAAATTAATATGAGCTTCTTCATAGTGTCTTAATAAATCATGTAACGTTGGTAACAATTGACCACAACAACTATAATCTTTACAATAATCCGCTTCTAAATTTGGTAAATAGGAAGTTTGAGGAGGTGATAATGCCATTGAGGCTTGATTAGGATGTAAATGATTATTACCATGATTATGATTGAAACGGAATGATCCTCTCCTTATCTGGAAATTATTAAAATTTAAATTATTTTGTTGATTGTTATGATTATTGTATTGATTTAAATGACCACTTTGGTTATTATTGTTATTGATATTATTTGATGGTAAATGTCCATTATTAACATTATTTAAATTATTATTTGATAACATCATAACTTCATCTTTTAACCAAGATCCAATAGTTATTGAACCCCAACTAACTCCTCCCATACCTTGAGAATGGGCCAAACTTTCTCTTCTGAATCTTGAATTATTAAAGATTGATGATCTTTGATATGTTATATCAATAGGCTGTGTATTATCGGAATTTGGTATATTGATTGATTGAGTGGTTTGAGGATTAGAATTTGAATTATTATCAAATATTTTAGTATTAAACATATTGTTTATTGTTTATTATCTTCTCTATCAGTTTCCTAATTTATTAGTGTTAATGGTTTTATATTCTATACTATAAATAATTTAAGATGGCAATTATTGAGGATTACAAATTGGTAGACCAAGGGGTACAAATTTATCCAGTATTTGTTTAATAAATTGATAAATTTCTTGAAATTATAAATAGGGGTCGTATAATTTATGTATACTTTCTTACTCTATATTAAAGATCTATAAATTAAAACCTGGAATTACTTTATTAATCCACAGTATATATAAGATCCCTTAGTGATTAGTTTTTTTTTCAATTTTCATCCCCCAATTGAAATTTCGCAAAAAGAAAAAAAAGAAAGAGTGGTTGGCCCACGCTCCTATTTTAACCGTTGGTTACTGAAACCTTCATGTAAGATTATATAAGACCAGATCTTTAGATATAGTAATAGGGGTCATATTGCCGGTGTATCTAGGTCGTTTAAACCAAAGCATTAGTTCAAATAAGTGTCGAACGATTCAGGTTTCTTTAACTCTCGGTAAAAAATATTCTACATGTGTCCAGAATACGGTATAATTGTCGTATATTAAATTTCCTCATCTTACGTCAACTACAATAAACCTTATCACATACACATCATTAGCTATGAAATTTATATAATGAATTATGCTTAATCGTTAGGTCAGTGATAATTCTAGATTAATTAATTTTTAGTCATTATAGTTAGGATATCCCGGATTTCCTAACCGTCAGGATTATTTTATCGTTTAAACGAAATAATATATGGTCTTAAGTTGCACACGACTCAGGAACCAAATGATCCGACAATTTGTTGGATATTAACTTTTAGGTCTGGAATGTCTAATCAACTTGTGGATCGTTTGTTTTACAATTGCTGTAGTGTTTTATATCTCTGTCGGAGTTTATCTGTTATTAGAGTTTGACTTTAAAGTGGTTTCTTTTTGGGTTGTTAAGTGATGACTATGCGCTTAAGATACGAATTCCATAACGATTGGCAAGAGTTGATCATTTTTTTCATATGAGCCAAACATTACTAAATATTGCTAGTTTATGATGTGATGTATATTATGCTATAAGGTAACAATATTAACATCCCGATACAACTCTTTAGTTTTTGTATGAATCTCCACTTTGGTATTGTCACCGTACGGCGAAAGTTGCGAAAGTTATAATTTGGAGACAAGTTTCGGAGTTAACCATCATTACATCAACATATGAAGATTGACACAGGTAATTGAAATAAACCCAACATTATGTATATATTGTTATAGAGTTATCCCTGTATCTAAATCGACATATTTCCGAAGTCTCTTAAAATTTAGGATAATGTTAAGTCAGTACACTACCCCTATTAACCCAAAATACTTGCATAGAATTTATGTTAGACACTTCTAATAAATGAATTTTCATAACTGAATAATTTGTAAGATATTAATAGGACAGGGAATTCCTGCACCCCGATAGTAAAACACGTCCACGTACTATGGCTTTAAAATGTACCGTGCTGCTGCTCGCTAACTCGATTATTTTGCAACAATTCCGAAACGGTCAAGTATGATTTTTATATAAACCCACAGAAATATTTACTCAAAACAATAATGATTAATGATTTACCTTTAGAAATCATTCAATTAGTACTTGATAATGTCAACTCCAGTGACTTATTAAACCTAAGTGTGGTTAATAAGAAATTCAACCATCTAATTCAACCCCGTATATTTAACAGTATTATTGTAAATAATCAACCTGTACAGAGTGATGGTATTAGGATCACAAAATTATACAATTTGAAATCATTATTTAAAAAGTTATTGGAATATCCTCAACTATGTGGACACATTCAAAGTTTGATTTTTATCAATATCCCTGGTTTACCAGAACATGATGTATTTAGATACTTTGAATTGATCTTGCCAAATTTAACTAACATTACCGAATTCAAATGGTACCCCGATTATAATCTTGATTTGAAGTTAGTTAATCTTATTCCATCAAATTTGCAAGTATTAAATGGGAACTTTAGTAATTTCCAATACTTAACTTATCAGTTTCATCAATTAACTAGTTTAAGTTTATCAGGGTTCAAGAATTTCGAGAATGTTAACATAGATTTGAACAAGTTTCCTGACTTAAAGAAACTTAAAATATCCAAAAAGAATTTATTGCTTATAGAAGATCCACTTCATAATGTGTTCAATAATTCCAAGAGGCTAAAGTTAACAAATATAACGTTAGAGAACTTATATCTTACATCTCAAGATGTTGAATTATTAAAGACTAAACTCGATTTTACCAAGTGTACGAATTTGAAATTATTGAACTGTTACGATCATAATAACTTAGACTTATATCTACCTAGCCTTACCCATTTGGAATTAAATCTTATCAATACTGATAACAAGTACATTATTGATATTTTGAATAAATTAAATCTTGAGTACCTTGGTATTAATTTACATATATCTCATGATTTGAATACCAATTTGAAGAAATTGTTAAACGCGTTAAACCCGGATATCAAATCACTTGATTTAAACTTCACAATCTCAAATAACAAAGTCTCCGTTTTAGATTATTATAATGGACAATACTTATTTGAATTATTATCCAAGTTTCAAAACTTACAGTGTTTGAAGATCCCAATTTTTTTTAGGAATTTATCACAGTTGAACTTGAATTTACCAAATTTATCAGTTATTCAATTCAATGTCATTGATCTCATTAAGTTTAGAAGAACCCTAGTTAATTTCGAAGTCATTGATTTATCGAATGATTTGTTCAAGTACATTTTGAAGAAATTCAATGGGTTAAAGTATATAATAATTAAATTGAATCAATTGCATATATATGATGTTGATAGTGGATATGTTAGAATCCATCAACCCCAAGGCAGATTAGGATTAGAATTATAAATTGCATTACTTTAGAACATTATCAGGCATAAAAATAGGAGTAAATCATCAAATTAAATAGGAATAGATGTGGCTTATACCTCGTATTTTTCGCAGCCTAATTCAATAACCAATAGGAGTAGTCGGGCAATTAAGGTTTCAGGGATTTTCATTAATTAATTAACTCTGTTGTAGTTTTATATTTCAACCTAATCTTTCAGTACCACTTGGTATTTTATTTACACATCTACCGAACCAAAATCTTCACCCAACAATCCGCCTTAGTAGCAACATTTAATAGTTAGGGTTGCTTCGCGAACGTTAGGGACCATCCTCAAATTTCATCTCGATCTATTGATTCAATTTTTACGACAGTTAGTTAACAATGTCCCATATTACTGCAGAAGAAGTTAGATTAAAGAATCCCGATTTTAGAAAATGGGGGTGCTATGTTGCAGAACGTCAATGGTCAACCGTCCGTGAAGATTATAGTAATGATGGAGATGCATGGTCGGACTTTTCATTTGAAGATAGTAAATCAAGAACTTATAGATGGGGAGAAGATGGATTAGCAGGGGTTAGTGATACATATCAATTGATCAATGTTACCTTAGGGTTATGGAATGGTAAAGACCCGATTTTAAAAGAAAAATTGTATGGAGTCACTAATTCCCAAGGTAATCATGGTGAAGATGTCAAGGAAGTCTATTATTACTTAGATAATACTCCAACTCATAGTTATATGAAATATCTTTACAAATATCCTCAGAATGAGTTTCCTTATAAACAATTGGTCGAAGAAAATTCTAAAAGGTCAAGATTAGAACAAGAATTTGAAATTCATGATACTGGAATTTTTGATAATAATGAATATTTTGACGTCGTATTTGAACTGGCTAAAGAAGACGATCCTGAAGAAATTTTATTTAGAATCACCGCCTATAATAGATCTGATAAACCAGCTCCTTTACATGCCATTCCTCAAATTACCTTGAGGAATTTCTGGTCTTGGGGGACCTATAACAAACCTAAACCAAGCATTAAACAAATTGATGATTACACTATTGAAATTGATCATCATCATTTTGGAAAAAGATATTTACATTTTGCACCAGCTCCAGGATTTGAAGTTAATGCTAATGATATCGAACCAAATTTATTATTCACCGATAATGAAACTAATAATAAGAAATTGTACGACCAACCAAATACTTCAGAATACGTTAAAGATGCTTTCCATGAATTTATCATTAATGGTGATAATCAAGCAGTTAACCCTCATAAAACTGGTACTAAAGGTTGTGCATGGTACAAATTTGATGAAGTTCCACCTGGAGACTATATCACTTTACGTTATAAATTAAGCAAGAAATTAGAAGAAATTGATGAATATGAGTTTGATAATTGGTTCAACGTTAGACAAGATGAAGCTGATGCATTTTATTGGAAAGTAAGTCCTTTACCATTACCTGATCAATTAAGACAAGTTCAAAGACAAGCATTTGCAGGGTTATTATGGACTAAACAATTCTACCATTTTATTCATGACTACTGGTCGAGAGGTGATCCTCAAACTCCTAAGCCACCACCAAATAGAGCTAATGGTAGAAATAAAGATTGGAAACATATTTATATGAATGATATTTTATCATTACCTGATAAATGGGAATATCCATTTTTTGCTGCTTGGGATACTGCATTCCATTGTATACCATTTGCGATGATCGATCCAGAATTTGCTAAGAAACAATTAGATTTATTAACCAGAGAATGGTACATGCATCCAAATGGGCAAATTCCTGCTTATGAATGGAATTTTAGCGATGTTAACCCCCCAGTCCATGCATGGGCTGCATTTAGAATTTTTAAAATGGAAAAGAAAATGTATGGAGTTGAAGATTTGGACTTCTTAGAAACTTTGTTTCAAAAATTATTAATTAATTTCACTTGGTGGGTTAATAGAAAAGATGTCAATGGTAATAATGTGTTTGAAGGAGGATTTTTAGGATTAGATAATATTGGGATTTTTAATAGGTCTGAACCTCTACCAACTGGTGGTAATTTAGAACAAGCAGATTCAACAGGTTGGATGGCATTTTTTTCATTACAGATGTTAAATATTGCCTTAGAATTAGCCAAAACTAAACCAATTTACGAAAATATTGCATCCAAGTTCTTCGAACATTTCATTTTGATTGCCGATGCTATGACTTATAAAGATGACGGTAGAGAAGTTAGTCTTTGGGATGAAACCGATAAATTTTATTATGATGCCATTACTTATGGTGATAACCATGCTCATTTATTACCAGTTAGATCACTAGTTGGATTAATTCCATTATATGCATCGTTAACTCTAGAACCTGAATTATTGGAAAAATTCCCATCATTCAAGAAAAGATTAGATTGGTTTATCAATCATAAAAAGCAAGTTGCTGAAAGAAACATCGCTTCTATGGAAACAAGAGGGGTTGGTGAAAGATTGTTATTAGCTTTGGTTGATAAGGAAAGATTGATTAGTATTTTAGAAAGAATGTTAGATGAAGATGAATTCTTATCAAACTTTGGTATTAGATCATTATCAAAATACCATGAAAAGCACCCATTTGAAATGAATGTCAATGGTCAAATTTATAAAGTTGAATATTTACCAGGTGAAAGTGACAGTGGAATGTTTGGAGGAAATTCAAATTGGAGAGGTCCAATTTGGTTCCCAGTCAATTTCTTATTAGTTGAAGCCTTACAAAGATTTTATCTTTATTATGGACCAGATTTGAAAGTTGAATGTCCAAAAGGATCAGGTCAATACCTAAATTTAGCTCAATGTGCTCAAGAGCTTCAGTATAGATTAATCAATTTGTTTATGCCGGATGAAGATGGTAAAAGACCTTGTAATGGTGATAACGATTTATTGGATAAAGATCCATTATTTTCTGATTGTGTACCATTTTTTGAATATTTTGATGGTGATACTGGTAGAGGTTTAGGTGCAAGTCATCAATGTGGTTGGACTTCATTGGTTGCCAAATGGATTCATGACAATGGTACTGGTTATAAACCACCAAAGACTCCAAAGTCAGTTGGTACACCAAGAAGACTGAGTATATTCAATGATATGTGTAGTTTTGATGAAAATCAGAAGGATCCAACCGATTTATCAGATTTGAATCCTGAATCTATTGATAAATATTTCCCTAAATCAGGTCCATTCCCCGGTAAATTGATGAGAAGAAGATCAGGTAAATCTTTATTAAACTTAACTATGAATTCTTTAGACTTAGATGAAGAAGAAGAACAAGTTAAAGCTAAATTACTTAGAAACAAATCAATTTTGAATTATAATGAAATGGTAGCCAAAGAAAATGATTTGACTTTAACTACTACCAAATCAGCAACTTCTCAACATTCAGAGACTGTTGCTAATGAAGGATTCATTGATCAAATCAAATCTGGTATTGATAAATATACTCACGGTGATACTGGTGATGAGTTTGAAGCTCGTCATGAATAGTAAGTTAGATTTAGTTCTTTCAGTTCTTGTTTTGAATATATTCTTATAGATTACTTGGAACTATGAACCTCAATTTACTGAAGTTGAAGAGTTCATTTATTTCCTCTCATCTCTCAGTATTCTCTTACAGTTCCCTGTACTTTTCAAATGAACCCGTCGACCCAGTCATAAATATAAGTTCTACTTTGTGGTTTAGAATCTCATTCTCAATCTCATTCTCAACTATCTACTACTACCCTCAGCTGTCCTCACTGGTAGTCTCCCTATCGCGAACGTCATGTCATTATTCGATAGTTATGAAAGTGATTTTAAGTTAGCTATACAAAATGCTAAATCCAAATTATCGTCTGTTTCTTCAATAAACGATCCAGGTATGTAATATTTCCTGCTTACCATGATTAATTTGGTTGGATTGAGCCATACTAACAATAGAACAAAGAAAACAAGCATTAAAATCAATCGAGATAGCAAGTGATGAATGTCTAGAATTAATAGATCAAATGAACTTGGAAGTTCAGAATCTACCATCAAATCAAAGATCTTCTTACAATACGAAGATTCGTCAATATAGAACCCAAATTAGTGAAACTAAAACCAAATTGAAAGAGTTACTTGATGGCCAAGATAAATTCGAATTGTTCGGTAATAGATACACCGATGATAATGGAGATATACATGACGATCAACGCAAGACGTTATTGAATAATAATGCATCATTAGAGAGATCATCAGAAAGATTAAGAGATTCACAAAGAATTGCGTTAGAAACTGAAAATATCGGTGGTAATATCTTGAATGATCTAAGAGCTCAACGTGAACAAATCAGTGGTACAAGAAACACATTATTAGCTGCTGATGGATACGTTGATAAATCAATCAAGACTTTGAAATCAATGAGTAGAAGATTAACTGCAAATAAATTCATAAGTTATGCAATTATTGCGGTATTAATTATTTTAATATTTTTAGTTTTAGCAAGTAAATTTGCTTAAATAGAGATGTATGTTATGAGTTAACTGTTACCCTGACTCTGCCTATAAATATACCCCGTTTTCCTATCCGTAAACTTTAGCTTATCGGTGCGGCCATCCGATCATCGAGAAAATTTTCAAGCTGACCCACACTAAATGTTAAGATCATTTATTAGAATAAATCAATCGGTATTAAGAACAATACCCAATAATAGGTCAATCATCTATAAACCATTTGTAAGGTCACTTCATCAAACATTACCTAAATTTCATGGTCATGTTCACAAACCGGAACCTGGTAAAGAACTTCATATAACTTTTATAACCAAAGATGGTAAACAAGTTGAATGTGAAGTAGCTGAAGGTGATAATTTAATGGATATTGCCCAGCATTTCGGTTTAGACGTTGAAGGTGCATGTGGTGGTTCATGTGCATGTTCAACTTGCCATATGATAATTGATCCTGATTTTTATGATGAAATCCCCGAACCAAGTGACGATGAAAATGATATGTTGGATTTGGCCTTCGGATTAACTGAGACTTCGAGATTAGGTTGTCAGGTACTCATGACTCCAGAGTTGGACGGTGTCAGAGTTGCGTTACCATCTATGACTAGAAATTTACAAGCCAAAGATTTTAACTAATTAACGAGTCAAGTAACTTACTAGTCAAGTAAAAGGACTAGTTGAATATTATGAACACAGCGCCAATATGACCTCACCTATTATCACAGTGACTACTTCTCCGTTGGCAGTTTAAGAATATCCGATAGTTCAAACAGATTTAGTCAGCACCAGTTCAAATTTGGGATCACACACACAGGACACCCAGTGCCCACCCAACATATCCCTAAATAATTACCAATCTATTCAAAGATGTAAATACACACTTATTTATTAGTCTCATCTGGTTCTACTTCAGATCAATGAGCATGTATATAGTAAAAATATAAATTCGCATTTGTTTACATTTCTCATAACATGTCTAGAGTACCAAGGAAACGACTGTATGGTACTGAAGAACTGGGGGATTCTACGTTCAAAGTACCCAGACTGACATTAACATCAACCACCAAATCAAATATACCGATTAAGCATTCCAAGAACCCACAAGTTAACTTACAACACATAAACAATCTCATTGATATGAATAAGAATTTAATGAATAAACGTATAGAACCCATGAAAGTTATAAAGCCTGCTGATGATAAGCTAGATCAAGATATAAAGTACCAGTTAGAGCATAATAAGAAATTGAATGAGGAAATTCGACAATTGACTGATAAATCTGATAATTTAGAGGTCGATATGGTTGAATTAAAACGTCAACAGAAGAAGCTTTATCATAAATTGTCAGAGATAAAGTCGGCTATAATATCGAATGGCAGAAAATTTGATTATTTGGAAGATTCCATAATGAGCAATGTTTCTAATAAGGAGAAATTGATTAATATTAAGATCCAGGAGTTTGTGGAGAGTTTGAAGACAGAATTTGATAATTTCAAGTTTGATTTGAATAACGAATTGGCAATAGCTAAGCAGTTTAAAGATGAAGATATTGAGGGAGATATAAAGAAATTGGACCAAAGGAGGCGTGAATTGGAAAGTAAGCTCAATCTGGTAAAGGAGAGTAATAAGAAAAAGGTAGATGAAAAGAGAGAAGAATTGGATAACAAAGCATCAGTAGTGTTAAGTGAAAAGATAAGGAAGTCAAAACAATTGGCTGAATTGTACTTACAAAAACAGCAATCACTTGGTCAGTTAAAGGCTCATTATAAGGAACTCATGGACAGCATAGAGAAAAATGATACTCAAAATAAAAACGTCCAAATTGAAATTGATAAGGTAGAAGAAGCAGGAAATAATTATATCACACTCAAACAAAAACTCTTGTCACAACTGGAGGGATTGAATCGAAGATTGAGTGAAGTTAAAGGAGAAGAAGCAACAATTTCAAATTTTTTGAACACTCAAGCGGCTATCAACAATGATTTGACACAAAAGATCTCACATCATACAAAACAAAGAAGAATTTTGGAAAATGCCATAATGAATTATCAAAGTAATCGTATATACATTAATTTACCTCATGGAATACCATTCGAGCATAATCAGTTCAGTATAAATAATCAAACTTATGAGTTCAGTAAAGTCAATTGTGGAATAAGTAACACTGAGTTGATTAATGATTTTCTGTTATTCACCGTTCAAAGCTTACAAGGAATTGATTTGTCATTTATTTTCTGTGGAGATTACTCTAAAAACTTGATGGAAGATTCAGTTTATAGTAGTTACAAGATTCTATCAGAATCATTGGTTAATAGATTCTCAGCCAAAGCATTCGAAGTGTCTGAATCATCAGTTCATGATTTATTCGATACTTCAAGATATAATTCCCCCAAATCGTTTGATCCTTCATCCATACCCTGTCAAACAATGATAATCGATGAACCAACGAACTTCCAAACCATTCTAAATAACTTGTCATCAACTCCAAATGCATTCAAAATCATCATCATATCATTTGAAACAGAAAAAGGCGTTTCTAACTTGCTTTTCATGGACCTAACTTCACTTTCCATACCCCAACAAATCGACATACTCAGCTGCAAACATACTCTTGCCGATTCAGTTCTCCAGTATATAAAGACGTCAAAGACTATTCATTTAGTGAAAGGAGCTCACCAAAGCTTACTAAATATCTTAAAGAGTCAGAGTAAATAAATAATATAATACATTAGTCCATATACCAACCCTCACATTTTTGTAAACAAATCATGGATTACCCATTTTAATTCATCGGTTGTACCAATATGGGCTCTATTGTCAGGTACTTTCTTTTGAACTTTGTCATCTTTTTTATCATCTTCATCCTTTTTAACATTATCAGCACTAGTATTAGCAGTATTGGCAGTAGTGGTTGGATTTGTACTGGTGCTATTAGCACTAGCTGCAAGGTATGACATTTGGAATTTAGGTAATGTATAATCCATCTCATCAATCTCATCATCGTTCTTTAACATAACTGACCCAAGTCTATATTTAGGACCATTGTTATCTATAAGATACGGAAACATCTCAAATGTATTATACATATCTTCAATGTTTAATGTTAATTTTCTACGTTTTGGATCAGTTTCTTCATCATCTTGTAACTTGGTTTTATCTTCATTGTCATCATTATCATTATCGTCATCATCATGACTTTCAGTTGCTTTAGATCTTGATCTAGTCTTGGCTCCTCCTCTTCTTCCACCCCTACCTCGTTTACCCTTGATAGGTTTCCTTCCTCTTTTTGGAGTTTCTTCTTTCTTATCATCATCACCAACTTCTCCGTTTGTCATTTGAGTCTCTTTAACCGTTTGTATTGCATCTGATAAGAAATCATTACTACTATACTTATTCTCTCTGAATCTGGCAACATCAATGGAACCTTCAACAATGTTTTTAAGGTATGTTTCCAATCCTAATATTATCATATCTAAAACTTGAGGATTCAATCCACCAGTTAATCCTGACTCTCGCATCATCATTATGACTCTTTTAGTTAAATCATCAGTGTCTGGTAATTCATAAGTATCGGTAGATATAGGAGTATTAATACCATTAACAACGTCTTGTTGCCATGCTACAATATTATTAACGTGTAATTGTTGTTGTTCTTTATCTTGAATTGAAGGTATCTTGGGTAGTAATGCATGTCTAGTTAATGTTATACCAGCACTTATTTTATTCTTCTTACCAGAATCTCTTGAAATATTACGAATTCTTCTTCGTTCTTTGATTGGTAATCCCAAAATATTTTGTTTGAATCTTTCGAACTGTGATGATTTAACGGTTTTGGTCTTCGATTTCTTATTCCAAAAGCTGGCGAAATCATTTTGAAAATCTATGGGTATATCAGAAAATGAATTGGCAAAATTTAATAATAACAACTTATTATGATATTTGATCAATCCATCCTTTAGTAGGGGCATGACATTATTAACTAATTCTTGTCTACTCAATTTTCCTATTAAAAAATAGCTTAAACTTTCATGATACTTATCCCAATCTGGACCTAACTTTGATTGAAACTCTCTTATAAGATTCTCTAGCTCGAGTCTTTTATTACCTTGGACCCCATTGAACTTAGCCAAGTTCCCATTGGTCACCGTACCATTCATCTTAGTCGGGGTAGTCATCGTACTAGTACTTGCGGCGACTGACATTTTCCCTGTATCTCTATTCTTCTATAGTTAGCCTTGCGAAAAACTACTAAAGTACCAACAAATTTATATACAATTTAAAAGTCCAAAGGTACTGAAAATCAATGAAACTTTCGGTGCTGCCACTACTTGCTACTCCAACAATCAACTGGTACTTTCCTTAATGATTGATTGATGAATAATATTGGTATTACTCCCACTATAAAACTCAACTATTAACGTTTGTTAGGAAAGTTTTCACTACCGAAAATTCGCGACTCACTAAGGACTCAATACTAGTACGACTTTTTATTATCGCGAGCCTTTCTGAAAATTTGCATATATTAGAAGAGATGAGCTTAATCAGAAGATTGTCTGTAAGATATACTGGTTTAAGATCTTCATCTTTTTCTAGACCCGTTGGTGGATTGGTGAGGTGTAACTTTCTACAGGTAAAATATTTATCGGATCAGGCCCCAAATCAAGAAGAAATTCAAAAAGATACATCGGGTTATCTTCATAAGGAATTCAGAGAAAATAAATCTGAAGCTCAAAGAAAAGTCGAAAACCTTTATAATCCTTTAAGAGACAGACAAGAATTAGATCCTGAAAATTCTATTGAAAATCTTAAAGCTACCGGGAAAATCGACCCATTAATTTTTGATACTTTAGATAATCTTAAATTTAAAGCTTTAACTAAAGTCCAACAAGAATCTATAATTCCGGCCATCGAAAGTGAAAGAGGGATTGTGGTTAGAGCAAAGACCGGTACAGGTAAAACCTTGTCGTTTTTATTACCAATTTTAAATGATTTAATTCCCACTAGATCTCATAGTCTTAAGATCAAACATAAATTATTACATTTAATTGTTGCCCCAACCAGAGATTTAGCTCAGCAAATTGAACGTGAGCTTGTATTGTTTATTAAAGGACACCCTGAATTGAAGAAGACTTTCAGTGCTAGAATCTGTTTGATGATCGGTACAAAAAGAATCAATTTTGAATCACTTTTTGCTCCTTCTATTGTTATTGCAACTCCTGGTAGATTACTTAATACATTATACATTCAAAGAATGAAAGATAAATTCAGACATGTCAAGTCCGTTACTTATGATGAAGCTGATAGATTATTAGATAAAGGGTTTAAAGATGACATGGAAGAAGTGTTAAGAATATTAACTGAACGTCATGTAAATCATCAACCTGGTGGTCCTTCACCTTTTAAACATAATTTGTACAGTGCTACCGTCGATGGAGTAGTCACTGATTTCGCCAAAGAAAACATAGGTGATGATTTCCCGTATATAAATTGTGTTGATGAAACTGTTACTGAAGCTCATGAAAACATTAACCAAGTTTTAGTCAAGACTAAAAGTGTTAAAGATTCTGTTATCGGATCGATTGATTATGCAGTTAGAAATCTTAAAGAGGATCCACATTTCAAAGCATTATTATTTTTACCAACCATTAAAGCTGTTGATTGGTATTTCCATAATATCAAGAAAAGCGTTGAAAATGACAGTAAACTTAGAGTTAAAGTATTTCAAGTACATGGTGGTATGTCGCAACCAGCTAGAGATAGATCCTTATTAGGGTTTAGAAGAAGTAAAGGGGGTATTTTGATCTGTACTGACGTTGCAGCTAGAGGTTTAGATTTCCCTGATATCACTACGGTTATTCAATCATGTCCAAGCAATGAGGTTGCCAATTATATTCATAAAATTGGCCGTACTGGTAGAGCTGGTAAACAAGGTGAAGCACTTTTATTCCTGTCACCAGCTGAAACTGGATACATCAAAGCTTTAGAGAAACAAAAGAAGATTGTCTTTAATGAAGTTAGAGAATTCGATTTACCGGAAGAATTATCATTTGAGTTTCACAGAAGAAACAATTTCTCTGATGATGCATTTATGAGTTATGTTCTTTATTATAACCAACTTGCCGATATTTATGGTATTAATCTTCATCAATCCTTAAAAGATATCTTAAGCTTGTACCAATTCATTTATCCTGAAGAGATGTTGCCAATTACTGCCAGATACTTGGATGTTATGAACTTTTCTAGAGAAGAAGCTGAAGAATTCTTTGAAGTGCCAGTTGAGTTCGAAGGTCGTAGAGGTGGAAGATTAAGCAAAGCCGGTAATAGATTTGGAAGATTCAGTAAAGGTAATGATAAAGGTAGAGGTAATAACAGAGGTGGAAAGTTTGATGGTAAATCCAATCGTGGTGATAGAGATAGACAATTTGGAAGAAGCTTCAACAGAGGTGATAGAAATGATAGATATTCCAATGATAGATATTCCAATGATAGATATTCAAATGACAGATACTCTGACAGAAATGACAGATATTCTAATAAGTATGAAAGAGACGATAGAAAATCATCTGATAGATATGAAAGAAACGATAGATTCAATAATGATAGGTATAATAGAGATGACGGTCCAAGAAGATATTCTAATGATAGAAAGGAACGAACTTTCGATTCAAACAAAAATAGAGATCCTTATAAACTGAAGGCTTCCCAGTATAGTAGATCATTCCGTCGTAATTAACATCGTGTAAATAGTCTTGTATTTAGTATATGAAAATGATTAAATTTTGAATTTCTTCTTGTATTTCTTTTTAGTTGATCCTACCTTGAACTGATAGCCATGAGATGATTCAGGTTTCGGTTCAATATCTGGTAAGTCCATAGGAATACCATTGGATAAGATTGTGAAGCAAAGAAGGATTACCAAAAGAATAAAGTTGATTAGTAATAATTTCTTATAAAACGACAAATCGTTGGTTAATGCTGTAAGAGTCTTGTTTGACTCGAATAATTTAAACTGGTTAAGGTTATTAATCTTAGCTAAGTGTTCATAAAAAGTGTCGTTAAATTGCCGTATCATTGAATCTAATTCTTTGGCTTGTTGTTGTTGTAAATTACTAAACGAATTAGATAAAAGCCTGCTTTGTTCTTCAATGTATAATAATGAAAGACTAGCGTTTGATTCCAACAAAGATAACCTCTTTATAATACTCTTGTAAATAGAATCTTGAGGATTAGTGGTAGTTTCTTCTTCAACTATTTCACAATATTCAGGAATTGTACTTAAAAAGTCATTGAGTTCTAAGTATGGTAACGGTGTATCAATCCTACATTCATCGTCGATCTTCTCTAAATCCTCCTTAACAACTTCTTCCTTAAAATCCTCAATCATAGTCTTTCCGTATACTTTAACCAAAGAAATAGGACAATAAAATTCATTACCATAATGATCCAAAATTTCGATCTTTAAATACTTTGCCCATATCATTGGATTAGATATTTTGAATTGCTGTAAATCTCTTGAATTCGATGCTACAAATTCCCCCAAAACTTTCCATCCAATATCTTCATCATACCGTTCATTAACACTAAGTTTGAGGTTCTTGAAATTGGAACTAAAAAATTCAAAGTTTCCGATCTCTACTAAATCAACAAGTATATCTTGACACAATTCTATTATTACAAACTTATTCTTGCTAGAGCATTTATTTATAAGATACGTGTCTTTATCATCTTTCAAAATTGATTTAACTTCTTTTGCACCTTCGTTGGTCTTGATAATCTTTGCAGCACAATCTATAGACGCATAATTAAACCGATTTTCGTTACTCTTGAAGAGTTGAATTTGGGATGAATTCTTATAACTGGTTTCATTCTTGAGTTTGAGTTTCTTCCAGTCTTCAAATGACATGAATTCACTGCTGTTATCACAATGAACTAGTAGTATTATGAATATCCATAGATAAAGGTTCATTGCGCATAACGGAATTTTTTGTAGTGAAATATTTGCAGGTTTTGCAGACGAGAATGATAAAACTGTATCCTATTACGACTAAAGCTAAAACTGCTAGTATCAAACAACCCAAGGAGTTGACTACGTATAATAGAGACATTGACGGGAATTCAGTTTATGGTGAAACTCCTTTTGCCTATTTTTACTTCCCTGATAGTTATATAGATAGAAACTTTGATTTAAAAGCTGGCTACTCATCATTCAAAAAGATTCCCGAAGCCGAGAATATAGGAGACTTCAAAGGCCTTTTAAAGAGTATAATAAACTATGAACAATCGATAAATGCAAGAGTACCGGGAGATATCATCACATTCAGAGGAATTATGACGAAATTAATGACAGTACAACAACTTAAAGAACCTTTCAGATTAAAGATCTTAGTATATGATGGAAATATAATGATCAAACAAGATGATGAATATGAGTTGAATAAACGTAATGGTCAATCTAAAAATGAGTATCAACAAAAATGTGAATATTCAGGGTATAAGTTTGAAAAGTTAGTTATGTTACCAAAACCATGGCATCTTTGTACTAGAAACACTATAGAATCAAGACACAAACTTTCTGTAAATAACTATGAACAAACTATAAGTGTTGCTAGAACTAGTATAGGTAAAGCGAAGTTGATTTTAGCCGGAGAAATCGATGGTGTTTTTGATTATATCGAGAATAAAGGTAATAATCTTTCTCACTATATAGAGTTAAAGACTAACAAAGTGATCTTTAATGAGAACCAAATGAAGACTTTTGAAACTAAATTATATAAAACCTGGGCTCAATGTTTCTTAATTGGGATCAAAAAAGTTGCAATAGGGTTCAGAGATGATAATTTATTACTTAAGAATATTGAAATCTATGAAACTGATGAAATTCCTTTAATGTTAAAAGATAAGATTAATTGTATGACATCATTGAAATTCTTTGGGGGATTAATTGAATGGATAAATGAGATTGATAAGACAAAGGACCAAAGTTATGTTTTAAGTTTTGAATCTGATGATATAATATTAAGAGAAAGTGAATCTTGGGAAGATGAGTTTATTAGTGAGGAATTTAGACTGTGGAGGGTATCTCTAAAGGCTGATTAATTGAGTGTAAGCATTCAATGTGAAAATTAGGTAACACTTCTCAAGCTCACACCCACTGAATTAACCCACACCTTGGTGCCCCACTTATCCACCGTTATCAGCTATCCAATCTATACATAATATATAAACACGTGAATCTCCACTTGCCTCTTCACTCACACGGTTCGCACAATGACCTGCCGCAAAAATTTTCAGTCTACGCCTTCAGCAAATTTATTAGAAATAAACTATTAAAATGTCAGATCAACCAGAAGCCCCAACTGAACCAAATAAAGTTTTCATCAGACCAATCGGTTATGAAGGTATGTACAACATTCTTATTTAAATTTAAATATGGTTTAAACAACAAATTTATTTTAATATTATGTATACTAACAATTAGTCGTTCGTGAAGAACTTGAAGATTTCCTTCAATCAGCAGGACCAATCGTTGATGTTCAATTAATGAGAGGTTATGCTTTCGTTACCTTTGAAAATTCTGAAGATGCCGTTAAAGCTATCGATACTTTCAGTAACCAAGAATTTCATAGTCAACCTTTAAGTCTTGAACTTGCTCGTGAAAAGAAAGAAGATACTAGAGGTCAATTTAGAGTTAAAGTTACCAACTTACCAGAAGGTACTGCATGGCAAGATTTCAAGGATTTCGTTAGAGACAAAACTGAATCTACTCCAACTTTTGCTAAAGTTTTTAAAGATTATGATACTAATGAAATCATTGGTGCTTTAGAATTTGGAAGTGCTGAAGAATTAGAAAAAGCCATTCCATTATTAAACGAATCTGAATTCAATGGTACCATCATTCAAGCTGAACAAGATACCAGTCCATTTATTCCACCACCAAGAAGAGGTGGCTTCAGAGGACGTGGTGGCTTCAGAGGTGGTTTCAGAGGTGACTTCAGAGGAGGTTTCAGAGGTAGAGGTGGATTCCGTGGTGGATTCGATGGTGGATTCAGAGGTAGAGGTGGATTCCGTGGTGGTAGAGGTGACTTCAGAGGGGGATTCCGTGGTGGAAGAGGTGATTTCAGAGGTGGATTCAGAGGTGGTAGAGGTGACTTTAGAGGTGGTAGAGGTGGTTATGACCGTGATTTCAGAGGTAGAGAAGATGGTGGATATGAAAGAGATTCATATGTTGCTGACCGTGAAAGATCGCCAACCCGTTATTAAATCACTTCTGAGATCATTTAAATCATAATGGCTAAATCAGTTCTATTGAAAGGTTATAAAGAAAAGGAGAAAAAAATTAATTGTCTATTTTTGTTTTGTATATGTTTAAATTAGTTGGAACTTGATTGTGGGTTTTTACCATTGAATTCCATTATAAAATTTCTATATCTTGAAAAATAATCTCGTTGAATATCTGTTGTAGTTGATCACAAGAATGAATTGAACCATTTATTTATTTATTGGAATTTCACTCATACCTTAATATCATTACGTTTTAGCATCTTAAATTCGAATTTAGACTTAGCATACATTCAGTTCTATATTGTATTAGTAATATTTAGCTACAAGTTAGTAAATATATAGTCGCATTTTCTAATGAGTGTTATTAATTATGGATCTCATGAATTACAAACGATAAAGATCTTTGGGTCTGATGATAGTACGAAAGACACCATTGTTTTTATACATGGTGGTGGATGGAGAGATCCGGTTAATTCGTTCGATGATTTCAAGCCTTTAATGAGTGAGTTCAAGGGTATTAATTTAGTGTCTTTAAATTACAGATTATCTCCAAAAGTTAATACTGAAGAGGAATTGAAAACGGTTAAGCGGTTTGATCATCCTTTGCATTTGGTTGATGTTCTTAGAGGATTAAAGTTTATTCAGGGGTTAGGTTTGAATATTGTTCTGCTAGTTGGTCATTCTGTGGGGTCTACATTGTGTATGCAATTATTGAATTATGATGAAATTTTAGACTATGGGTTTAGGCATGTTGATCTCTCAAAAGAGGACAAGGAGTTTTTAGAGAATCTTGATCTTTCGGGTATCAAATTAAGGAATCTATTCTTGCTTGATGGGATTTATGACGTTGAACAATTGATTCAAGAATATGGTGATTCTTATAGGACTTTCGTTAGATGTGCATTCAAATCAGATCAACACTTTATTGATGCGTCTCAACTATCAAACAAACATATTTCAAGACCAAATAAATTCATTGATAATTCCACAATTATTTATATTATACACTCATTAGAAGATGAATTAATCTCACTTAATCAAAGTCAAATCATGACTTCCTACCTCAAGTCTCAACAAATCTCACATGAATTTCTAACCGGAAAGTGGGGGAAGCATGAAGAAATTTATGGTCGTAAAGAAATTGCTGATATCATTATTAATAGATTATCATTATAATATAAGCCGCATATAGATCCAAAGTCGTGTCTCTCGCCAACTCTCATACGCACTAAAAAAAAGGTGAAAAATCTTTCATATAGAACGCATCAGTATGGCAACATCAGTTATAAATTCATGGGCAGATGCTGAGGATGATGTAAATAATGTCCCAACTCCAGAAATTACCACCAACCCAGATGGTACTAAAACGGTTGTAACCTATGGAGTTAACGCCAAAGGACAAAAAGTTAAAATCATTCAAAAAATCAAAGAAATCAAAGTAAAAGAAAAAGTACATCCATTAGTAGCACAACGTAGAAATTGGAAAAAGTTCGGTAAAGAAAGAAATACACCACCAGGACCAGATACTAGAACTACCCAATTAGGTGAAAAGATCGAATTGAAATTAGCCACATCCTGGAAAGAAATTGAAAAACAAGAAGAAGAAGAGAAAGCTCAAGAAAAAGCTAATTTGGTTTCAGCTCAAAGAATTAAATGTAGACTTTGTGGAGGTGATCATTTCACTGCCAAATGTCCATTCAAAGGAACTCTTGGAGATACAAAGACCGAAATTGCTAATGAAGATAATAACGAAACTACTGAAGGTGGTTCAGCTACTAAATATGTACCAAGACACTTAAGAAGAGATGCTGATGGTAACTTACCATCTAAAGAAACTAGAGATGATTCAACTACCTTAAAGGTATCACAATTAAATAGTATTGTTAATGAAGATATGTTAAGAAATGAATTATTTGCTAAATATGGACCATTACAAAGAGTTACCGTTGTTAGAAATAGAGAAACTAATGAATCAAGAGGTTTTGCTTATGTTGCATTTGCCACTGAAACTTTAGCACAAAAGGCATTGGAAGATTTAGATGGTAAAGGTTATCATTCATTAATTTTACATTTAGAATGGTCCAAGAAGAAGAAGTAGTGTATAATAGACGATTAGTTAACGCGTTGTGATTTTCACAATCTTTAAACTTGAAACTTCTCTTACTTGATGTTGTAGTTAGCTGTAAAGTATGTGATCAAAAAATGTCACTGTAAGAGATAATAGTATCTGAGTTATCTTCTTGTAGTTAATAAAGTTATAGCTGTACCGGCGGATCAAACATATATGTATCGCTCACAATAAGCCACTAAATTTTAAGCCGACTTAAACGAGTAATCTGATATTCAATTCATGACCATTTGATTGTCTAGTACTGAATAAACCTCTAGAAGAAATGGTAATCCCTTGGCACGGATTAAATGGATACAATAATGACTACAAGGATAAAAGGTAAAAAAAAGTAAGTGTAAGCAAGGCAGGCAAATGCTGGCTGGTGCGGACTATACGATGATTTTTATATACGATACCAGCTTAATTCCATAGTAAACCTTGCAATCAGACCAAACCAAATTTACCAATGGTTTCGGGTCAGCCTCCGATACTTCCTAAACTAGGAATGAAATCTTGATATGAGCGGAGAGCATTAAAGTTTTGGTTCCGTTTCACAGGATCGGCCTCTAAACCCGTTATTTCTTTGCGACCCCTGTTGTAGTGCGTCATTACATTTCATTTCTAGGATAACTATAAAAAATCGTTTAATTTGTTGTTATTAAGCAGTTAGAGGCGATTAACTTTGTGGTTAATTCTGGTAATTATTCTTGATAGTTTATAACAATATGTCAGGAGTAGCTGTAAGTCCTATGTCATCAAAGGAGTTCGATAAAGAGAGCCCAAAATCATCTCACAGGAAAAGTATATTTAAAAATATATTGAAAAGAAGGTCAGTACTGGACCAATCTACTTCATCAACCAACTCAAGTACCATATCAAGCAAAACAAAAAGTTCATCAAAAAATGGTAATTTAGGTAGAAATAGTAGTTTAGTTAGAAATGGTAGTATTAAAACTAATGACGGGTCAGTAATTGATAATGAGGATATGAGTATCTATAATAGTGACGATGAAAGAAATGAAGTGTTTGAACCTGAAGAACCTGATGTTGATACTTCTGAAACTTCAAGTGTTTATTCAAATATTGTTCGTGATGGGTCATTATTAGACAAAGTTCAGACCTTTGATGATAAATCCAGTGAAATTATTGACTCTCAATTAACTGAATTATTAAACCTTCAAGGCGATGATGATGCCTGGGAAGAATTTAAGCACGAATCTTTAGTTGTACCAAAATATGTTAAACCTACAAGGCGAAATAAAAATAGCCCTACGATTTTAAAACGATTATTTTTGGCTCAAGAATTAAATCAACCAAGTGATGATGACGATTCAAAAGATTCCTCCAGTATAAATAAAAGTTTGGAATCTGAAGACAAGCTTTCTACTCCACAACCTATGAGACCGTTAACGGGAGGTAATTCTAAACAATTGTTTGTAATGCAATTTAGTAACGATGGGAAATATTTAGCAGTTGCCGGAAGAGATTCGGTTATTAAAGTTTGGAAAGTTATCTGTTCCCCATTAGGAAGAATGGAATATAAAAACCAGGCATTAAGAAATAAATCACCAAGTAAATTTCATCATAAGGCCCATGAAGATACAGTTTTTGAACATGGTCCAGTATTCCACCCTGATCCGGTTAGAATTTTCAAAGGTCATACTAATAGTATATTAACCCTTGATTGGAGTAAGAATAATTTTTTAGTTTCTGGAAGTATGGACAAAACTGTTAAATTATGGCATATTGATAAACCCAATGCTTTAGCTAGTTTCCCTCATAATGATTTCATAACTACGGTCAAATTCCATCCTAATGATGATAGATTTTTCTTGAGTGGTTCGTTAGATAATCATGTAAGAGTTTGGTCGATTTTAGAACGTCAGGTGGCATTTATAAAACATTTAGGGGATGATATGTTAATAACTTCATCTAGTTTTACTCCTGATGGTTTACATTGTATTGTCGGAGGATTTAATGGGACATTAGTGGCATTGGAAATCAAAGGACTACATATCTTACATAAATTCGATATCAAACGTAAGAGTTTAGTACCAACTACCAGTACTGATGGTAATAAAGTTACAAATATTAAAGTATTTCAAAATGGTGAAGGAGAATTTGGCGAATCAGAAATTTTTGAAAAGAAATGGTCGTTTTTGATCACAACTAATGATTCTAAAATTAGACTCATAAATATTAAAGATAAAAAATTGGTCACAAGATTTAAAGGATCAACTAACTCCGGATCAATTGAAGCTTCAATGTCTGATGATCATAGATATATACTATCAGGGTCCGAAGATCATTGGGTTTATATATGGGAAAACAACAATGCCATTATAAATAATAAATTGAAAAATGCAATCAAAGATATTGTTAAAGATGGAAAAAATCACTTGACTGACCTACAAGGAAGACATAAAAAGTACTATAATTTTCTTCAAAAGAGCAGATTATTAAAGAAATTAAATTTGGCACAATTTGAAAGTGATCCAAATTTTGATCTTATATCCAATGAAAATTCTTCGTATTCATCGTTTCATGCCCATCATTCCAATGTTAATGCTGCAATTTTTGCTCCTAACAATACCAAGAAGTTATTAGAATTATCGGACGATTTGATTTTCGATTTGATTAAAAGAGCCAGAGTTTGTAAAAGAGTCACATCCCATGAAATGTTTTCCATGATACCTGATGAAGATTCATTTGATAATGGTAATGAAGGAATGATTATTGTCACTACTGATGATTATGGACTTATCAGAGTGTTTAGACATGATCCAGCTCAAGCTATACGTAATGCTATCATTAAATTATATAAAAAGGCTAAATCAAAGGACAAGGAGTTAAATAATTGTGATGATGTCAAATCAGTTTTATATAGTATGAAATCAACTCCATTAAAAATATCACCCACCAGCAGTCTGCATAGTCTCAAACCCAAATACCATGCTAAATTTAAGGAAGATTCACCTGGTAGTATAGAACGTCCAGAATTGAATAAATCTGCAAGCTTACCGACTACTACCAATAAAAAGGCCTCCGGAACAAGACCGCCACTGAAAAGTATATCCAACGGCATACTAGGAATTGACAATGCAACATTATCCATCAAAACCAGGATACCTTTAGACACTCAACCCCTTCAACAATCAGGGTCTCAACAATCAAGTTTTGGCCAAATCCATCCAATAAGCAGTATCATTAGTGGAACCATAACCCCAGATGAAGAGCCACATATGCCTTTTCCACAAATCAAAAAGAACGGTTCGAATTCAAAAATTCCTTTGATAGTGAATACTGATCATCACGATAAGGGAAGAGTAATTAATTTTCAAACACCCGTAAGCGATCATTCAGCTGAAGAGTTGAGAGACTTGAAGTTCAGTAGGGTCAAGAAAAAACACTAATCCCAATATTTATTCCTTCATGTACTGTTAGAATTTAAGATGTAAATAGATTATATGAATTATGTATTACTCATTACTCATTTCTCATTACCTGTAACTTTTTCGAATAAACCACCAAATAAGTTTCCATTTAACTTGATTCTTTGTATGACAAATTCATCAATCATGCCACCGTTAAATAAGCTAAACAATTTAACGGTGTATACACAAAGATCTTTCTCTAAGTCCCAAACCTTTTGTTGATTAATTTGATCTTGTTTAGCGACTTGTAATTGCAGCTGGTACTCTTCAGTATCTGAATCAAAATGGGACTCAGTTATGTCAGCGTTATAATCAACAGTTTCATCATCGCTCCTATTCAATTCTACCTTTAAGACCTTTGAATATGCTTGTTCTTTGACTAAGAATAAGTTTAACAACTTGTGTTGAAAGTCCAAAGGAAGATGATGAATATATGTGAAGTTATCAAAGAATTGAGTAAAGTTAGTGAACTCATTGTTTTGGAATTTATTGAAGAAGATTCTTAAAGGAACAAGCAAGTCAGTGAACTTTGTAGCCAAAGTAGTTTTCAACTTATTGATTTCAGCGATTGTTTGCTTTGCTTCTGTAATAGGGATTTCTGATGATCCTAATTTCTCATTGAGACCATCAATGCGAGATTGTGATTGACCGAAAATTCTGATGGTGGTGGAGAAAAGTTTAGGATAATTATCGAAAACTTGATTGATATCGTTCTCTGATTGGTTGGTGGCATTGATGAGGTTTTCAATCTTTGAACTGGATAAACTAATGAATAAGTCATACACTATATTCATAACTTTGTTGAGTTGATAATCAGCTAACGTTGATAAATTTAAAGTGGAAAAGTCAACTGATTCGAATATACGTAATAACATATCAAATATAGGCAAACATTCAGAATTGGACTCTTCAATATATTTGGATATATCAAGAAAGTTTCCTAATTTAGTAATCTTGTCCAAAGTTGGTGATACTTCGTGTAATCCTTTAAGTTGGTTCAGGTATAAACAATCACTCAATTTATCACAATTCTGAGCTAATTCTGTTAGTAAATCTTGTAAAGAATTAGTAATTTCTGTAGTGATAGTCGCTTTAAAGTAAGTTTCAAAGAAATCTTCATTTACTAACTCGTCAGTGGTTGAGTCTTTGAATGATGTGAAAATTTCAGTAATAATTCTATTGTATACATCCAATTTATCATTTGTTTGAAATACTGAATGAATGTTAGTAATTGAATTGTACTTTTGGAGAAGATTCCATAATCTTATGAACAGACTAAAGATCCCAGATCTTTGAGTTTGAGCTAATAAAGCTTCAAGCTTATCAGCCAAATATGGTACAACATTTGCAGGATCGTCATCATCATTCTTTTTCTTATTTACAATATAACTCAAGGAGCCATGCAAGAAGTTCAAAATGATTTCCCTGTCTTCATTAGTAAGCTCATCATAATCTATGACATAATCAACTAAGCCTTTCCAGTTCTTATAATAACTCGACTGGTATAAGTTGTTATATAAAACACTAACGCAAGTCATATCCTTAATTTCAGCTTCTTTAACTACATTTACAAGTGACTTTATTTTTTGAAAATCATCGCCAACTTCACTCAGATTGATAGTTACTACATTGATGAACTTACTGTACTCATAATTTAATTTATCATTATTAACTTTAGAGAATCCTGACCCTTTCAATAGTTCTGAATATACCAGACAAAGTTTGATTTGCTGATCGTAACTTAAAACTTCAAGTTTAATCAATTCACAAAGAATATTGATCCCATTACATCTAACTAAGCAGTCAGTATCTTTTATAGTCATAGTTATAATCTTATCAGTGATTTTGTTGGTAAAGTCTTGGAGTTCATGTAAGAAAAGATCGTGTTGGTTTATGTACTTGTAGACTCTGAGTAAACCTTTTAATACTTCCAATCTAACATGGTGGTCGGGATCAAGTAACAACTCATCAAAGTAATGTAAATATTCACTTTTGAAGAAGTACTGGTAGTTAATGATCCAACTACATAAACCTACAATACATTCCTGTCTTATGAAAGGCTCAATATCTTTATACCTATTAACAAAACAGGTGGTGAATATGTCATTTAGATATTCCAAAAGAGTGTTTCTTTGACTATCTAAGGTATTCAAATTTCTATCGATAATCTCAATACGAGCTTTTTGATTCCTACCTGGCTTCTTTTTGGTATTGGATAATTGACTTTGAGTTTTTTCAAGGGATTGAGATACTTGCAGAATTATTGAAGTTAATTGAGTTTGGATTTCAATTAGTATAGTTGATGATACCAACCTTAAGGGCCTAATCGAGCATGAGGATAAGGTTAGCAACCACGTAAATACTTTATTTACTAATGGTGATGATAACGATTCACCATCTAACACGGTATTTGGTTCAATGTATAATAATCCACGTCTATGACATATTTTGATCAAGGTCGTGAAAAATTCAACTACATTGGACTTGAAGAACTTTAAATCTTTATTATTGGATATAAAAGGATACTCATGAGTTTTTTGTTTCTTGAATATAATAGTCAACTCCCCAATAGTCTCATTAGCTGAATCCAAGTTGATAAGATCGTGAGGTTGGAAAAGATAAATACATCCACAACATCTAAGGATTAGATTTATTAAATCACAAACAGCTGCTTCGTCTTTATCTTCATAAGAACTGATCCAATCTTGAGCTAATTCCTCAATATTTATTTCAACATCACAGAGTGATTTATATAATTCATTTTCTATAAAGTCTTCATTGATTTGTTTAAGATTAGGTGAAGACTTTTTGATTTTTCTCTTCTTGGTAACAACTTCCTCCTCATAGTCAGAAACGTCATCTTCTGACTCGGTATCAATATAAACAGCTTTCCTATTTGAAGTTCTAGTTGATCTTCTTATATCAGTTGTCATCCTCGTATTTAAATCAATATTACGCATATTGTAAATATGTAGACCGCGTCAGTAGCAAGTGTCCCTACCATTAAATGCGAATGAAAATTTGAAAACATTTCAACGATTTTTTTACTGAGAAAACTTAAACCCATAACCAGTGTATATTAAAACATCATGTCAGTATCAGCAAGTGAATCTATAGGACCAGAAACTCCAATAGAAGTTCAATTAGAAGATGCTAATGGAATCAAAATCGAAGACAAACAAAAACCTATTGATTTAGAAAAGGCAAGAGCTTCATTTCAAGATAGAGCTCAACAATATTTAGCAGAACAAGTTAAACCAATCATTTTACCATCATTTGCTAAATGGTTTGATATGAATGGAATTCATGAAATTGAAAAGCATGCATTTCCTGACTATTTCCCTAAGGATAGCGATAAGAAATCAAGCTATAAAAATGGGGATGCTTATAAATATATGAGAGATTTCATGATAAATTGTTATAGATTAAATCCTATTGAATATTTAACAGTTACTGCTTTAAGACGTAGTTTGAGTGGTGATGTTACTAGTATTATTAGAGTTCATCAATTTTTAGAAAAATGGGGGTTGATTAATTATCAAATTGATCCTAGAACTAAACCTTCAACTATTGGACCTCAATATACTGGACATTTTCAAGTAATTTTAGATACTCCAAAATCTTTGGTACCATTCGTACCAGAAGGAGCTGAAATTATCGAATCTGCTCCACCTAAAAAAGAAGAAGTTGAAGAATCAAATGGTAATTTACCATCACCAGTACCATCAGAAGATTTTAAAACTATCCCATTGAACTTAGAAGTAAGAAGAAATATTTATAACGACGTAAAAGACAAAGAAAATACTAACCAATATATTTGTAATACTACTGGTAAAGATACAAATGAAGTTAGATATCATAACTTGAAGTCTAAAGATCAACCAAATTTAGCCCCAACTCTTAATAATGCTAATAATATATCCCAAGAATGTTTTGAACAAGGATTATTCCCATCAAACTTTCAATCCACTGATTTTTTGAAATTCACTAAACAACAAGAAGTAAATAGTTGGAGTGAACAAGAAATTTTATTATTATTTGAAGGTATTGAAATGTTTGGCACTAATGATAATTTGAATAATGATCAACAAGAAAATATAAATCAATTCAATAAGAATTCAAGTCAATGGGAAAAGATCAGTCAACACGTTGGTACAAAAACCAAACAACAATGTATTTTAAAATTCATTCAATTACCAATCGAAGATAAATACTTGAATAAATTAAGTAACGACCCCAAAACTGAAAGCAAAGAGACTTTAGTTCAAGATATAGTTAATAAGATTATAAAGGGGAATGAAGGTAAACAATTAATAAAGAACAACACAGCAATAAAACTTGAAGAAATTAATAAAGATTCTAAAGATTTAATCAGTCAAATCACCGAATTGACTTTAGAAAAGGTAAATTTGAAATTAAATAACTTGAGTAAATTAGAAGATAATTTAGTCAAGATTGAAAATAATCTAAACTTACAAAGAAGGCAATTATTAATTGAAAGATGGTTACAATATGAAAAGATTCATAAATTCAAACAAAACAATACAAATCCTGAAATCAATAATTTATTAGATGACTTATTAACACCTGTTGATTTAAGTGAAATCAATTCTGCATTCAATAAGAAGATTGATTTAAGTGATAATGTTGAGAATAATGAAAACAATGATATTAATAATTTACCAATCAGTGTGACAAAACCTCAAGCTTACAAGTTTTGGTCGGGATAAGTTATGTATAGTTAATAAATCGTATTATAGTATTGTTTCTAATCCTAGCGGTGGAGTTTTGTAGATTCTGGTGGTGCTGTGCGGAAATTGATAACGGAATTGTCTCATCTCGGATCCGTACAAAATACGATGGTCAAGATTTTGGCGGTCGAAATTTGGCGGCTACTGACTCGACCTCACTCACCAACATGTCACTTAAGTATATCGATTCAGCTAGAAAAATCTTATGTATAGGTAGAAACTATGCCGCTCATATCAAGGAGTTGAACAATGCTAAACCCCAACAACCATTTTTCTTTTTGAAACCTTCATCATCAATTTTAAAACCAAATAATGGGCCTTTGTTAATTCCAAAAGGTGTAACTGCTCATTATGAAGTTGAATTAGCATTCACTTTAAATAAAGATTTAAAAAACCTACCATCCACTTTCAGTCATGAAGAAGCTTTAGACTCCATCGAAGGGTATGCTTTAGCCGTCGATATGACTGCTAGGAACGTTCAAGATGAAGCTAAGAAAAAAGGTTTACCTTGGACTATTGGTAAAGGTTTTGATACTTTCTTACCATTGTCAGGATTTATTCCAAAACTGTCAATTCCGGACCCCTATAATGTATCATTAAGATTATCAATCAATGATGAAATTCAGCAAGATGATAAAACTAATTTGATGCTTTTCCCAATTCATCGTATTTTATCTCATATGTCAGCTATTATGACCTTACAAAAGGGTGATATAATTTTGACTGGTACACCAAAGGGAGTTGGACCAGTTAAACCGGGTGACAGATTGAAGGCTGATTTAAGTTATGATGGTAAGGTTTTAGAAGAAATTGATGTTAAGGCTGAGGAAAAGGATGGTCCTTATGAATATAAAGAGATCTGATGAAAGAGGTGAATTAGATTGTTTATGAAGTACCTGTAATATCGGTAATATTAGACTGTTAGTACATTGATATTTATTCTAATTACAATTTCTCTGTTAATAGCTATGCTGTGGTAAAGAGACTATATGAAGATCCCATCTCTAGGAGGTGAAAACTGCCTCAAAACGATCCCTGCTTCACTCATAACCCTATGAGTAGCTTCATCCATTGAGTAACTCTGAGCATAAACGACCTCAGATATCCCACTTTGAACAATCTTTATAGAACACGTCAAACATGGACACGTATTGCAATACAACACACTTCCCTCATTGTTAGTTCCACTAATTCTGTCTCTTCCACTTTCTAACAAAGCATTTTCTTCAGCATGTAGACATAAGCAAGTAGCTAATCCAGCTCCACTTCCTTGACCTTTATTGCATCTATCACAACCTCCTTCATTACAATTAGTCAAGTGTCTTGGCGTACCATTATAACCAGTTGCAATGACTCTATTACCTCTAACTATCACACACCCCACTCTACGTTTCATACAATTTGATCTTAATGCTGCTAAATCTGCAAGTCTCATAAAGTACGAGTCCCAAGTAGGTCTTAACCTCGAAAAGTCCAATAAGTTCAATTCCAGGAGTTTAATGAATAAGTTTTTGATTGAGTTAGATGTATTGATGATTTTGATATTGGCCTGGTTATTGATTTCCGCTAATGAGTTTTCACTGGAAAATAATTTGGAATCATTGTTGTCGATAAACTGCTCCAACGTTAAAGCTCCATACGATTTCTTCAATTGTGATCTTTCGTACCTTAATTTAATAGGAGCATCGATTGAGATATGAAGAAAGAATGGACGTTTTTGAAGTACTGATAAAACTTCAATATTATCAACATTATTAAGAACAAAGTTGCTTCTCCAATTCAAAGTTATATGATCAACTAATTCATTCAAATCATTGAATTCTTTAACTTCCATTGATGAATAATAAATAGATTCATTAAGGGTTTCAGTTGATTCTAATTCACTGGTTTCAATTAATGAAGTGTCAGGAGTACTAATATCTGACTTGATACTTATAAGGGTGAACCCTTGGAATGTCAAGTATCTTGCAACTTCAGTTTTTCCACTACTTGTTGTACCTGATATACCTATTAACATACGCGTTATTGAGATTTGATTTAAGATGAACTCAAGGTTCGTGATGGTTTCTTTCATACAAGCATATTTACAATAAACTTAGACCAGGATTTGCATTGGGGATTCATAAAAGAGACTATGAAACTGTGCTAGAAATTAATTTTCATGTAACGATGGTTACGTCACGTGACATGCTTAAATTGTTAATATTCCTATCTGTACTACACAAGGCATGTAGGCAATCTCCTTAATTACCACATTATGCTGAAACTTTGCTCAACTCAAATGTACCTTTAGCATCTTTCGACTGATCATCCTCAAATAAACGTTAACCCCTTTTATATAATACCTCATACCCCAATACTATCAATAACACTACCAACAAATACCCTTTGGAAAATCGTACCCTCTTCTTGCTAGCAGTAACAGGTAACGGAAGACTTTCGACCTTTTCGTTAGTCACTTCCCCCCTTACGTCTATTCTATCGTCAACTCTCGCCATTGGCCTACCCATACACATCTTATCGTCGTAATGCGAACTGGAATTGAGACAATCAGCATATAACCTGCATAACCAAGAAATTAATACCCTCGAATAAACTCAAAATTAGCCATTGAAAAAGGACCCTAAAATATAGGATAATATATTAGACGATCAATATGAAGGTTGTTTCATTGGTTTATGTTTTCATTTTGCTGCTTAGTTCAGTGATGGCTGATACCATACATTCCCCAGGTTATTGTGCCATGTATGACAATTGTGGTAAGAAATCATTTTTCGGATCAGAATTACCGTGTCCTAATAATACTCAAGCTTTGGTACCTGATTCCAAATCCATTGGTCTTTTAAAAGAAATTTGTGGACAAGAATTCCCAATAGATAAAGTATGTTGCTCAGAACTGCAACTTATCAATTTACAATCCAACTTAAAGAAAGTTGACCCTTTGATAAGCTCATGTCCAGCTTGCAGAAAGAATTTCTATGACTTCTTTTGTGAGTTTACATGTTCATCAAATCAATCGATGTTTGTGGATATTACCAAAACTGGGATTGCTACCGATACTAAGAAGGAAATTATAACCGAATTAACTCAATACGTTGAACCCAAATCTGCTTCAAAGTTCTTTGATTCATGTAAGAATTTGAAATTCTCAGCTACTAACGGGTATGCTATGGACTTAATTGGAGGAGGTGCTAAGAATTTCAAAGAGTTTTTGAAGTTTTTAGGTGACGAAAAACCATTACTTGGTGGATCTCCATTCCAGATAAACTTCAGCTATAATACTACTGATAAAGAGCAGAAGAAAGGACTTGTATTAAGAAATACTGATATGAAGAATTGTAATGATAAAGTTTACAAATGTGCATGCTCAGATTGTGAAAAATCTTGCCCCACATTACCATATTTCAAAGGATTACACAAGAAATGTACTGTAGGATCATTGAGATGTTTCTCATTTGCAACAATGATGGTCTTTATAACGTTTATCATTGCTCTTGGAGGATTCCATATTTATATAGCCAGACAGAAAAGAAAAGGAGATCAAAGATTGTTTGATGATGATTTAGATATTACTATTAGTCCTTCAAATTATGCTTTTGCATCAAATATTCATAGCCAAACCAAAAATTATCTTTCCACTGTTAGTAAAAACCTCATCAATGATATTGAGCTGATATTTGAGAATATTGGATACTTTTGTAGTAAGTTCCCTGGGTTTACTATTGGCACGAGTCTTTTTATCTGTATACTATTATCAGCAGGAATTTATTGGTTAGAGTTTGAAACAAATCCTGTAAATTTATGGGTAAGTCCCAATGAAACGCAATTGAAGAATTATCAATACTTTGAAGAGAATTTTGGTGAATGGTACAGAATTCAACAAATCATTATAAGTAAAAAGAATGGATCTGAAGTTCTTGATTGGGACACTGTCAAATGGTGGTTCGAAAAAGAATTGGAATTACAACAGTTTGAAAGTGACAATGATACTCTTAGTTTAGATGAATTTTGTTTCAAACCTTTGGGTGATAGTTGTATAATTGAATCATTCACTCAATACTTCTATGGTAATATCGATTATTTAACTCCAGAGACGTATAGTAAGAAAATATCGGATTGTGCCGATAGTCCAGTGAATTGTTTACCAACATTTCAACAACCATTAAAGCCAAATCTTTTATTTGATACGAATGATGTGATTAATTCAAAGGCTTTCGTAGTTACTTTGTTGCTCAATAGTGATCAAGATAATGAGGAGTATACTGAGAGAACTCAGCGATATGAGACTCACTTGAAACATTGGTTATTAACGTTACAACTAGAAAATCCAGAGTTGAATATTGCTTTTAGTACTGAATCCTCTTTAGGTGAAGAACTAAATCAATCAGGTAATACCGATATAAAAATTGTGGTTATTTCCTACTTGGTGATGTTCTTTTATGCATCATTATCTTTAGGTGGAAAGATTCCTATAAAAGCCACTCTTCATAGTTTGGTTCATACAAGATTTCAATTAGGTTTAGGTGGTATTATCATCATCTTAGTGTCTGTTATATCGTCATTAGGAATGTTTGCATTGATAGGTTTAAAATCCACCTTAATTATCGCAGAAGTCATTCCCTTCTTAGTATTAGCTATAGGAATTGATAATATCTTCTTGATTGTTCATGAATTAAATTTGATCAATCAAGAACATACAGAAAATGATATACCCACTCGTATATCAAAGAGTTTAAGAAACATTGGACCTTCGTGTTTAATCAGTGCAATTTTACAAATCTCAATGTTCTTATTAGCTACTAATGTGGATATGCCAGCAGTTAAGAATTTTGCATTCTATTCGGCTGGGGCTATATTTATTAACTTCCTCCTTCAAATGACAACATTTGTTGGCTTCTTAGCTTTAGATCAACAAAGATTGGAACAAGGTAGATTAGATTTGTTTTCCTGGATAAGACCAAGTGTACGTTTACCTGAAGAAGAAGAACCTGAAGAGCTTCATTTGAATTACGATTTTAGTGGCTTCATTCTGAACTCCTATGCGCCAAAGATTTTAACAAGAACTACGAAACCAAAAATACTCACAGTTTTTGTTCTTTGGTTAGGAGTTTCGCTTAGTCTTTTACCTTATATTGAGTTGGGATTAGATCAAAAACTTGCATTACCAAAAGATTCGTATCTTATCGATTACTTCAATTCGGTTTATGAATACTTGAATGTCGGACCACCAATATTTTTTGTAGTGAAAAATTTAGATGTCACTGAGAGGGATAACCAGCAAAAGTTATGTGGAAAATTCTCTACATGTCAAGAATTTTCCCTTAGTAATATTCTAGAACAAGAATTCAAAAGACAGCATAAATCGACCATTTCAGATCCGGTATCAAATTGGTTGGATGATTTCTTGACATGGTTGAATCCAAACTTAGACCAATGTTGTAGGTTACAAAAGAAAGATTTACGTCAATTCTGTTCACCCAATGCTCCTGAAAGAGCATGTCAAGTATGTTATGAGGACCATGATCCACCATATGATATTTCAATGGATGGCTTGCCTCAGGGTAATGAGTTTATGTTTTACTTCAAAGATTGGATCCAAGAACCAAGTGATCCCTGTCCTTTGGGTGGTAAGGCTCCTTATAGTAATGCTATTACTTATAACAACTCATCAATCATGTCATCATACTTTAGAACTTCACACAGTCCTTTAAGAAGCCAACAAGACTTTATCGTTGCGTTCCAGAATTCACTTAGAATTGTTGATGAAATTAATGAAAAGCAAGATCTTGAGCTATTTGCATTTTCCCCATTTTATATTTTCTTTGTCCAGTACACTTCAGTTATTTCACTCACGTTCAAATTGTTAGGTGTCGCCATGATTATTATTTTATTAATAAGTACAATATTGTTAGGATCCTTAAGAGCATCATTGATTTTGGTTGTCACTATTATTCTGATCCTTGTCAACATTGGAGGGATACTTTCAATATGGAATGTTTCGTTGAACGCTGTCAGTTTAGTCAACTTAGTTATATGCGCAGGATTAGCAGTAGAATTTTGTATACATGTAACTAGAGGATACATCAAAGCGTCACCCACTTTGACCAATGATTCAGTAACCTCCCAATTACAAGAAAGAAACCAAAGCCCCCATCCTCAAACTATAAAAGCTTATAACTCCTTAGTAACAATTGGTAGTTCAGTTCTTAGTGGTATCACTATAACCAAATTTATTGGAGTTTTGGTATTAGCATTCACCAGATCGAAAATCTTTGAGGTTTACTACTTCAGAATGTGGTTTGCTCTAATATTAGTAGCAGGAGTTCATTCTTTATGTTTACTCCCAATCTTGTTAAGTTACTTCGGCCCTGCCACAGTTAACTAACATTTCAAAAATTATAGTAAATATATGCGGTTAATAATGCCACTACTATCTGAAACAATCTAAGCCATATTTGAACCTAATTTCTATCATGAGAAAATCCTCATGTCTCACGTCGCATTGATTGTCGCAATGCTTGCAGTTTTTTTGGGTCATTTCCATAGGAACTTTTTCTCAGAGGTTTAGACGAAATTTTCAACCCTTGTCAAATAAATCGCTTTATTTTCAATGTCAACTTATACTTTCAAATGGTATGTAATATAGTAATCGGCTAACGGGTCATGTACCGTATTAATTGATACTTCAATGACAATTTTACCATAATTAGAAATCGATTAAATATATAGTGTCTATCACAAGACTATAAGTTGCCGCCGAGTATAATTGTGCTTAATCGAACCTTTACTAACTCATATAGGCCTTCAGGTCCCAAAGAAGTTATCCTTACCGGTACATTCGATAATTGGTCGAAATCTTTATACTTAGTCAAACAAGCTGATGGTGCATTTGAATTAACTGTCCCATTACCCCAAGAACTGACTAAATTATTATATAAATATGTTGTCGATGGTGAATGGAGAGTAGCCGATCATGAAAAAGTTACTACTGATGAAAGTGGTAATCAAAACAATTACTTAGAAGGTTCAGATTTAGTTAGTATCAAATCCAATGGTTCTAAAATCCCTGAAGCTGGTGGTTTAGTTGCTGCTTCTGGAGCTGCTGGTGCGACTGCTGGTATTGCTGCTCTTGCAAGTGGTGATGTCAATACTACCGTTTTACCAAAGGAAGAGCCTCAACATGCTTCATTAGCTGGTGAACCAGGTATCGCTATTCCAAAGGGTGAAACTTTATCAGCTTTAGAAGCTCAACCAATTAGAAATGTTGATGCCAAAGCTTTAAACGAAGAGATGTCCGCCGAAGAAAAGAAAAAGCAAAAGAAGAAAGTCAAGAGAAGTCAATATAAAGCTAAAAAGAAAGCTGCTAAAGCTGCTGGTGCTGGTGCTGCCGCAGGTACTGCCGGTGCTGCTGCCGGTGCTGGTGCTGCCGCAGGTACTGCCGGTGCTGCTGCCGGTGCTGCTGCCACTACTACTGAAGATGATACTGAAGACGTTGAAACCAGTCCAGAACCAGAAACTGAAGGTAATCCAAATATTTCTGCCCCAATTGCTGCTGAACCAATAACATCAGAACCAGTCAAGTCAGCTCCTATTGCTGGTGAATCAACTGCTGTACCAGCTGCTACTTCTGATGCTCCAATTGCTGAAACTAGTGTAGGTGCTGTTAAATCGGGTTCAAAAGAGGAATCTACTAAAGAAATTGCTCCTGAACTTGTTGCACCACCAACTGAAACTGCCCCTGAAGTTGAAGGTGCTGCTTCTTCCAAAGACGCTGTCAAGGAAGATGCTGAACCAGTTAAAGAAGAATCTAAAGTATCTGATCCAGAAGTTGTAGCTGCTACTGGTGCTGCCGGCGCTGCCACTGGATTTGCTGCATCTACGGCCCCAGAAACCGTCAAAGACACGCAAGATATTCCAGACACCGAAGCTTCGAATACTGGTGCATCTCCAGCTGAAAATGCTGCTGAAGCTGTTGAAAATGGTGAAAAAGATAAATCGTATCATTCATTAGATCCAAAAGCTCCAGAAAAAGAAGTCACTGCCGCTCCAGGTAAACCACATCATAAAGAAGGTGAAGATGATGAAATTGTAATCGCTCAAGGTAGTGGTAAAAATATTGAACAGCAAATTTTAGCTGGTGAAAATGGTGATGTTACTGTTGAAGAAATTCAACCAACTGCTAGTGAAAGAGAAAGATTAACTAATGAAGCTAAATTATCTGCATCACCAACTACTAAAAAATCAACTCCTGCAAGTCCTGTTAAGAAAGAAACTAAACCAGAAACTAAGAAGGATGTTAAAAAACCAGAAACTAAAAAGACTGATGCTAAAGATGAAAAGAAAAAGAAAGGAGGATTCTTCGCCAAGTTGAAAAAAGTTTTCAGTTAGATAGTGACTTTTTTGTAATTTTGTATTATTACTTATTTTGTTGTACTTTCCTTTAATAGTTGTAATAGAGGTTTCTCTTCTAATATACATTAATTTAATCTTTATTCGTCTATTTTATGTGTTTGTCTTGAGTGATGGCAATATTCGAAAATGGTTTATATGAATGCAAACCAAGTTTATTGATTACCTGAATGGTCATGGTCGTGATTGGTTCCTATAATACATGATTACCTCTTATACCAACTTGATTATCTAGCTTCAAATTGAACCATTCTTCTGGTTCTAGCTTTATAAATAACTCTATGACCACAATCTTTACATCTGATGGCATCGGTCTTATTTAATGAAAATGATGAACCACATTGAGCACAATAATATTTTACTCCTAAAGACTTGGATGCAACATGACCATGAGCAGCATGACTGATTGATGATGGAGCTGTGAACCCTTCTCTTTGTGGTGATGACATTTGATAATAAAGAAAATTTTTTTTCAACTCGCACTTACGCATTAATGGATAATATTAAAGATGCTATACTAAGAGTAAGTCGAAGGGTTCGAGCGTTAGATAATGTAGTACAAAGACGTAGTAGGATTAATATTATTCCAACCGTATATGATAAATGTAATGATAATAACGAGAAACGAGAAGCATCTAAACCACTAACCAAATTAAATAATGATATCTTGCGACCCCAAGATAAGTTTAAAAATCATGAACGGAAGAAGTTTCAAGAGTTTCTTAGTCCTTTGAACATTCCTGATTTGAAAATTAATGAATCGAAGTTATTTGACCATCAATTGTCCAGGGAAAACTGGAAAATGCAACATTCAAAGGATAATTTGGTGAAGTACAAGAACTTTGTGGATAACCAGAATTCATTCAATCAAGTAATTGAGTTGCTTATAGAATTGACACCAGAAAAGTTGAAAGGAGAAAGAGATGAATTCACTCATAATAAAATTCTTCAAGATTACGAGAATCAAATGACAAAATATCATGATTTACCAAAATATTATTTCAAACCATTACCACCGTTATCAGAAGTCAAAGACTTCAACAAGTTCATTTACTTACTTACTCATTGTAAAATATATAATCAACAAACCACATCATCATTAAATGGTATAGTCAATGATATATTATTATATACACATAAGTTGGATAATGCTAAATTCAAAGCCAAGAGGAACGTTGATACATTCAACAATCTTATCAAGTATTATGGTTATGATAAGAATCAAAGTTTATTCAGTAGAACCTTACTATTAGTTATGGAAAAAGAAGGTATACTTCCTAATATAGAAACATTCAATAACCTACTTAAAATAGTAATGGTCAATTCACAAATCAGATCCACTAACAATAATAAATTCAAGATCATTCTAAAGTACCTCAAATTGATTCAACATTTCAATTTACAAGTCAATTTAGTCACATGGCAAAGGATTTATAGTTGTGTCAATAACATTTATTTGAAAGAACAATTCTTAAATAAAATATCACTTATAAACTTACCAATAACCAACGATTTTTCATTAAAGATTATCGATGATTATATGAACTACTGTGATAATGTGAAACAAGTCGAAGAGTTTATTGAAAATGATTTGAATTATAAAAATTGGAGAGGTAATGATAAGATTGTGAATAAAGTCATTCACTTTAAGATCATTAATAATCGTCAATTTCCTAATAATATCCCCAACCAGTTTAGTAAATGGCATATTTTTCAAGGAATCAATCAATTAAACTTAACTAGTAAAGATAAACTCGAACTCATGTTGAAATATTATGAACCAGATTTAGTACTCATAAATCATATGATCAACACATTAAATAATCTATCACAATCTAAGAATGAAATATCATTGATTGTCAACAAATTAGTTTATGACTTTGTTCAATTGACAGGTCAAGACTTCAATATTATGAAAAAATTCAATAAAAACTTGAACTTGATTGAACTGAAACTAACGTACTTGAAATTATCGATATCACCAATTGATCATGACATAATGAACCTTAAATTAACTAACGAATCGTTTAAAGTTCCTGAAAGAATAATTAAATCCAACAAGATCAAAACCATAAAGTTTATAAATCAGAATAAATTGAATCAATTTAATACTAATATAGAACAGAGGTTGCAGCAAGCATATATTATATAGGATCTACAATGTACATACAGTATGCATGTAATTAACAATATATTTTTAGTTGAGATTCCTCGGAATGTTAGCCAGCCGAGCGGCCACTTGACCCTTTTAAGCTCGCAATATTTTTGTTACGACTATTGTTGACTTGTACGGACCTCAGGGTCTAGCCAAACTTCTATCTATTTAGTAGATAAATTGAACCATCATGTTTAGCGGTTTTATGTTTACAAAGTCAGATTAAACTTTAATTACGGGTTTAATAGGGATTTGCTCCATTACAACCGGTAACTGATCATCTCAATTATCCGAAGCTTGGGCGTTTTAACATTAACAGTTTGTGCATAGAATTTCACTATTTATCTTCACGGCTATTGTTTCAAAGTTATATGGAACTTGTTGAAAATGATTGCTTACCAAATCAACACCCTGACATTGAAATAAATCGTAAACCCGCAGAATCCAATTTCTCGTACTTTCATAACCATTGTTATCAGTCGGATTATCACGGGCACTACAAGTTTGAGTCCAGTCTATACATCATCAACCTTAAATTTCATATAGATTTAATGACGTAACTTAAACTATATTGATGTCTCATAAATATACGATGTAAATCTTAACAATTAATTAAGTTTTTGTAAAACAATTGATAAGCAATTGAAAATTATTGGTCAGCATATGTCCAGCAATCAATAGTGGTATGCCGTTGAATGGACTGTATATAATAAAGGTGAGACAATCCAACAATCGAGGTCGAAACAATTGGTTTGATTGTTGCACTCCCTTTAGTTTCTTTGCATTTGGAATTTTATTGTACACACTAGGCAATTGACGACTCCCTATTTCTTAATTAGGTAACCTATTAGGGATTAAAAAAAACTTTAACTAATTAAGTTTTAAATTTCTTTTGAAATTTATTTGAATTTAAGTCCTTATTTTTATTTATATCTAAACTATTCTAATTAAATCATTTTATTGATTAATTTATTCAATTTATTCAATTTATTACCAAAAAGTTTCTTTTAATTTAGGACAAAGGGGTCTCAATTAGTGTCTAAATTCTCCATCTCGAAGGTTTCAGAAATTGTCTCAACTTTTTTCAAATTGCATCGGCCCCTAAGAATTGAAAAATGTTAACTCAATTAATTATATTAGTATGGATTACTAATGTAAAAGGTTTAACATTGGGATTATGTTCTACATCAAATGTTGGATCAAATTCTATGACTTCAGAATATATGTCAAATGGTTTATGTCATGATCATTGTCAAAGTTCAGGATCGAATTATGCCATACTTCAGGGTCAAGAATGTTGGTGTTCAGATTCCTTACCTAATAGTAAAGTAGATATAAGTAATTGTGAAACTGATTGTCCTGGATACCCTAGTGAAAAATGTGCTAGTTCAGGTTATTATGGGTATTTAGATTTAAATGATCCTTCAAATTCAGAACTTTCCATTAGTTCAAGTAAAACATCATCTTCATCATCTTCCACATCATCTTCATCAACAAGATCATCAACGACTTCAACTTCAACTTCATCTTCTTCATCATCTCGGTCAAGTTCAAGTTCAAGTTCTAGTTCATCATCAAAATCATCCTCATCCTCATCCTCATCCTCATCTACCACACTGGCCCCACCTTCAAGTTCAGAGATATCATCTTCACAAATTGTTCAATCTTCATCAGAGCAAAGTTCTAGTACTGAAGCTACCAGTACTCAAGAATCAAGTTCAAAATCAGAACCAACTACTGTATATTCAATCAAAACTGTGGATGGTACTCAAGTATCTACACAGTACGTTACAACAGTTCCGTCATCGAGTACTGATCCTACTGACAGTGCCCTGGCTGAGCCAACTACACAAGCCAATTCAAAATCATTCTTTGATAGTACAGGTAAGGTTGCTGGAACTTTCACAGCCGTGGGAATTGTAGTACTCGGTCTTATTTCAGGTATCCTTTACTGTTGTTGCTGCCTTAAGAGAAACAATCATGATGATTACACTGATGAAGAGCAATATTCAAGTGATGAAAGTGTCACAGCTAAAACACCAAAATTTGACACTAAATTCGATCAATCACCATATTTACCAAATTCCCCTTCACAACCACATTCTGCAAGTCATTCACTTAAACGAGACAATTCTAATAAATCCATTTTCACAATCCTTGGTAAAGATAATGCCCTTGGACGTAGTTTAAGTAAAAAGAAATTAACATCTAATACAAACACTAATATAGCTGATAACGAAAATTTTGATGGGTTACAAATGTTCCCAATTACAGAATTTGAATCAAGAAGACATGATTCAAGGTTAGAGCCAATGTTCCTCAATCAAAATCCTTCCAATCAAACTTTGAATGACGATATAGATTATTCAAGAAAGTTAAAAGTCATTAATCCGGATCAAAATTAATTTACCTCATATAGTTAATACATTTCATTTCGTGAATTTCACAATTTCGCAACCTCTATAAACTTCAACAGTTGACTCTATTTTAAACCTAGTAAAGAACGGTTTAGCTAAGAATAATTTCACAAATCCGCTGTTTCATAATATAACTCCATTAATACAGCAATCTTGAGTATGGATGCATACCCCATTCGCTTGTGCCTCGAAAATGAAATTTTTCTTACAAGCCTGGTTATTGTTTCAGGCACACGGCACAGCACTACGCATAGTTTCGATCACAAGACTTGAGTTCGGTAAATCTTATCATAATATTCTCCACCAAGATGGAATTGTCAAATTTGGTCATGTGGATTTCAACGGTCATGTGAGTTGCATCGCCGTCTATGATCGATCACTAATACAGATCAGATCCTTAAAGATAAGCAGAGATAGAGCCATCATTGTCCCTTTTATATTACCATATTAAGCAATCTTATTTATTATACTTTGTTAATCATATTTTGATCATTAAACTTATTCTATCATGCATTAATGATTATAAATCAATTATATTTTGGCTGTTTTTCATAAGCATTCGGACTGTTGGATCCGTTCTCTTCATCACTTGCATCACTTTCACTATCACTACTACTGCAGAACTCATCACCATCGGGTGGATGATAAATACAACAAATTTTAGTTTTCTTCTTGTTCATGTGTTCATTATCCACGGTTTCTTCTGTCCATTTAACTCTAGGTTTATTATTCCTCAATTTTAATACCCCATCACTAGTTTGAGTATTACTATCTTGGGTAGTTTCGGTATTACCATTCCCGTTATTTTCAGTTGTGGTAGTTACCGTAGACGATGTAATTGGAGTAACCATATTAAATAAGAGGATGACCAAAGTTTAAATATTTTTAACTCGCACCAAATTGCGCTTTACCTTAATCGAAGACCAAACCCTTCGAGAACTAAGGATGGTTCAAAGCTCTAGCTTAGATTAAAGTTAAGTCAAGTCACGTCAATAATCTGTCAACATTGCACCATGTGAATATAACCAATTACTAATTATGGAACTGACGTAAATTAAACCGCCGAGCTCTTCGGATCGATTGCCATGAGAAGCGGATCAATTAATTCTCAATATCCGGCTGACTAAATCTTGGTGAAACAAAATGGCTTCACCAATAGTAATACCATATTAACCTGACCCGGATTCCTTCATTTTTAATCAATGAATATTCTATGTTTCGGGTCATATACACCTAGTTGCGGACCATATATTAATTTGTTCTCCGTCAGACTGTCAGTGCTTATAAAGGTATTTATAGCGTTTGCCTTATATACATGACTAAACCCGAATAATAACAGCGAAGAGGGCCGAGAAGCGTTATCAGTTACACGTTTAAGCAACCAAATGATACTATTAATGCTATCAAGGATGAAAATACTCTTTAAGAAGGTAAAACTGACCCCTCAGAATACTTCCTGGTCATCTATAACTCAAAAACTTGCAAATCATACCTAGAAGATTAGTAAATCCATACTCGGTGTTTTCGGGGGTGGTTGTTTATGCGATGTTATCCCCGAAAGTCTCAAAGTTTTCTTTTTACCTTATTTGTAATTGCCGTCGCATATAAAATTCAGCCATTCCCTGGTATAGAGATAACATTCAAAGTTTTTGAAAATCATACTTGCATAAAATGTCAAATTCAGAATACGTAGAATCAGGTGATAAAGACTTTGTAGAATCACAACCACCTGATGATTCCTCAACTGCTTCTAATCAAGTGCAAGAATTTAAGGGCAACTTGGATGAAAATAATAAGGCTGAACCAGAGTTAAAAAGATCCCCTTCAGTTTTACAAAGAATTCAATCCAGAATGTCATTCTTCAATCCAAAATTGAGAGACCAAAGATGGCAATTAGCCAAGAAGTTTGGGTCAATTTATTTACTTATGATAACCTGTATTTTAGCAATCTTTTCAATTTATTGGGGTTCATTTTATCAAAGAACTTCTAGATTAAAAAATTTAAGAATGTTAGTTGTTATTGATGATAATGAGAGTTTTGGTGGTAATGAACCACTAATTGGTAATACTATTAGAGAAGTAGTACAAAGTGATTATGCTAAAACTTTGGGTAAATGGGAAATTCAAGATATGAGTGAATTCTCTGCACTTGCTGCAAAACATAATATTACCGTTGCTGAAGAAGTTGTACGTCAAATTCATCATCAAAAGTATTGGGGTTCAGTTTATGTTAGTCACAATGCTTCAGGACAATATTATGATTACATTATGAATAACGATAGCCAAGTTAATATATCTACTTTAATTACATCTACTTATGAAACTGGTAGAGATTTAACCAATATAAATACTTACATTGTTCCATCATTAAATAAAATTGCTGGATTATGGTTACAAAAGCAAAACAGTATTAGTAACTTGTTCAATAATACTGACAGTTTTACATTCCAGCAAATCAAGAAATTAAACCAGCCAATTCCAATAGAACTTGATGATAGAAGACCTTCTAAAGATCCTGTTTTAATTGCCCCATCTCAAGTTGGTTTAATTTATATCATTATCTTAACATTCTTCCAAGTTAATATGTTTGGAGATGTCCATCAACAAGTTGCCAAATTGAATTTAAAGATTCATCACTACGCTCTTTATAGAATTATAGGGTCTTATGTATCATATTTTGTATTGAGTTTAGGTTATTCATTAGTTACTTTAGCATTCCAAGTCGACTTCACTGTGGCATTTGGTAAATCCGGGTTCTTGGTTTACTGGATGATCAGTTATTTGACTATGATTGCCGTTGGGTTAATGAATGAAGTGATGTTCATGGTGTTATTAATTATATTTCCACCATTGGTTGGATTCTGGTTATTGTTTTGGGTTTTGATCAATATTTCTGCAACATTTTCTCCAATTGCTTTGGTGCCACAATTTTACAGATTTGGTTATGCTATGCCAATTCATAATTCTTATGAGTTAACTAAAGTTGTTTTCTTTGATACCTATAAGGGACAAATGGGTAGAAATATCGCCATTATTATTATTTGGGTTGTAATTGGTACTGTAGGATTAGCATTCATCTTGAAACCATTTGGTGAAATAATGATGAAAAGAGCTATTAAACAAAAGCAAGCTGAAGCTGCAGCTCAAAAGGCTAAAGAAGAAGCGGAAGCTCAAGCTCATGAAGATAAACCTCAAGTTTAACCGGATTAATGCGAATGTCAACTTTAACCGAATTTTGACCTAGCCATTCCAACCTGATTCCAAACACCTAAGTTTAATAATTAATCGTGTATATAAATAAATGGAGACTATATTTATAGAATTGTTTTTCCTATGGCTTGTTTTTTTGACATAACTTATGTCATTTATGTAACATTTGTGGCTTAGAAGTCTAGTATCGATAAATATATCATAAGCCGCACTGCTTTATTATTATCATGTGGTATTATGTCTAAGATATAAATATATTTATTTGACTTTCTAAATAACTCTGTATCTTCAGAATGGAATTGGATATTCTTGATCGTAACCGTATCTATATCAACATCAACTGAAACCCCATGTCCATAACTATAGGTCCCTGTCATTAGAAAAAAAAACTGCGACTTTCTTTTTTGCCAAGAATTAAATTCATATAAGACTTTGGTTTTTTCTTGATTTCTTAATTCCAAGAAATCGTTGCTAAGAAAAGTTTTGATATTTTCGAATTAGAATATTTAAAAACCAGTCATGAATCCCGCTGATTTATTTTTCGATAATAATTTTAATATGAATTTCAATATTCATCCAATGAGTTATTTAAATGCTCAAAGTCAACATCCTCAACCTAATACATTGCCTGATAATATCTCAAGTATTAATTCACATTCGAATTCAATATCATCCGATTTTAATGATAATTTATCTTTGACATCGCAATCATCAAATTCCATTCATGATTCTCCCAACTCATTAAATTCATTAACTCCAAATTCTCATAGTAATAGTTTATCAAATAGTCCAATCAACTATGAAATGAAATCAGATAATGAAAATGTAAAACGTAAGAAAACTTATAAAAAAATCAAAGCTGAAGATTTACAGGGTCCGTTTAAATGTTTATGGAAAGATTGTACTGATATTTTTGAAACTCCTGAAATCTTATATGATCATTTATGCAATGATCATGTTGGTAGAAAATCTTCAAACAATTTAAGTTTAGTTTGTTATTGGGATAATTGTTTAACTAAGACTATCAAAAGAGATCATATCACTTCTCATTTAAGAGTTCATGTACCATTAAAACCATTTCATTGTGAATTATGTCCAAAATCTTTCAAAAGACCTCAAGATTTAAAGAAACATATGAAAATTCATAGTCAAGACCATTGTGATTTAAAGAAATTGAATAAGAGAATTAAACAAGAAACTTTACAAAATCAATTAAATTCAAAATCTGTCATTAACAATCTTTTAAACGATTTTACATTTGATAGAAGAAAATTAGAACCAAATTATAACTTCGATATGTTCAATAAATTGAATGAATTAGACCATCCTTTCCAACCACAACATCAACAGCACAATCCCCAAAGTCAACCACAGACGTCCACACAACCACAACCTTCTAATATCAATAATTTATTCGAGACAGAAACATTTTTCTCGTCATTGAACAATTCTATTGATATGTATAATTCGTATCAATATTCTCAACCTCATTTATACCAAGGAAGGCAACCACAACCTCAAACTTCATTACCACAAGTACCTCAATCACAATTCCAATTCAATGCTTCAAAACCTCAACCTCCTCAATTCCAACCTTCACAGCCTTCTCAACCCCAACAATCACAAACGTCTCAACCATCACAACCACAACAAAAAGATGAATTGAACTATAGATCAATGTTTAATTATCCAGTATCATCAGAGTTTGGTGGTATTTCTAACTATCAAAAATCCTCGAAACTCGATAGTGAAATTGATGAATTATCTAATGATTTTAACTCAATGGATATAAAGAATAAAGATATTAAGAAACATAAATTGTTGGTCAATTCTGTGGTTAGTTATTTACATGATAAGATCATGACTTCAGATCATTTATATCCTCAAATTACCACTTTTTAATAGATTAGTTTTATGAATTTACGTGCACTTTACTACACTATACTCTATATAATTGTATACTATTTACATTGCCTAAGCAAAAGCTGGTTGGGCAACCTCATCATGCTCTACTCTATCGAAAGTCTCACGTAAGATGCCACTTCCCACGACTCTATCACCATTATAAATTACTATATTTTGTCCAGGTGCCATAGCTCGTTGTTTATCTAATGTTTCTATAATCAACCCACTATTACCTTGTCTTATGCTTCTGATTCTTACAGGTTCTTGTAAGGATCTATATTGTAAGGTTAACTCATGAACAGGTTCGTCCCATATGTCAACTCTTGTTTCAAAGTCTCTCACTTTCAAACCGTCTTTAAAAAGTTTAGGGTTGTTAGTTCCCTTTACTATTACCAACTCATTAGTATCATATCGCTTCTCACTTATAAACCAAACTCCTTGATACTTAGGATCTCCTTGCGGTAATGTGACTCTACTTCTTTGACCTATGGTACCATACCATAATCCAGGATGTCTCCCCCAAACTTTCCCATCTTCAGTGATTATATCACCCGGTTTTGGTTCAATATACTCATTTAAAAACGTATCAAATTTCTTATGATCTTGACTAACAAAACAAATACCCATAGAATCCGGTTTATCCTTATTGATCAATTCCAAAGCACTAGCAATATCCCTAATCTGAGGCTTCGTGTAATGTCCTATGGGTAATAAAATTTTCGATAAAATCGAATTCAGAATTGATGATAAATAATATGATTGATCTTTGGGTTTAAACTTAGCTCTTAACAATTCTGGCATTTCAGGACGGTCCTCCCTATACATAACTCTGGAATAATGACCCGTAACTAACCAATACTTTTCACCTTTGAACTTAGTATCTAAATAATTAATCAATTCTCCAAACTTAATAAACTTATTACAATTTAGATCAGGATTTGGGGTCATGCCTTCTTGGTACTGATTAATCATTGGTTCAAATACTTGTTGCCAATATTCACGTTCAAAACTGATTCGTTCACATTGGATTCCTAATTGCTTACCAACTTGTTGAACTACTTTGAATTCTTCTTCATTACATTTTGCATCTTTCCTCCAGTTGGCCATATATATTCCTTGGACATTGGGATAATCTTTATAAAACGAGGCAGCCACAGAAGAGTCTACTCCTCCAGACATGGCAATAACTATATTATCATTTGGTTTGGGTTTGGGTTGGATATACGAGAGGTTCCGTATAAATCGTAGTAACCTCATCACTATTTGTCATAAGTGCGACTGGAGTTTAGTATCTTTGTTCAAGTTTACTAACTTGTCGCTTATACCCTAGAATCTTCTTATTAATGTCTATTAAGAACTCATTTTGATTATTCATAAACAAAACATATTTCTCTACGATGATTAAACTATTTATGAGATTATATAGGAACTTATTAACTATGTTTAGTATACCTATCTTTTCATTCAACACTTTCTGGACATTGATTTGTTTCAAATTCAACTTGTTAAGATCATGGGTGTTCAATTCTATCAATTTCTCCCCTAAACTCTTATATTTGTGATAATTTACTAGGATTAAATTTAGCTTTATATCATCAGTCTCATATTTACTTATTGACATTTTAGTCAATTTCTGTAGATTTGGTAACATTTTATATACCTCTGATAATTTTTGATTAAGAATTTGGAATTCCCTTAGTATATCGACATCTCCTAGACTAGTATCTAGTTTGTTTATTCTATATTGTAAACTATTGACTTGATCCATGTTCGCGTTCTCCACAGTAGAGATTTCCAGAGATATGCTATTTATTCTTCTTCACTACTACTTTCATTATCACCCATGAATTCTCTTAAACTCATAGGTTTGTGATTGGTCTGGGATGTGTATGGCTTTTGAGGTTTAGTTGTGTCATCCATTATGGTGATCGGTCCACCAGTGTACTCGTCATCACTTGAATCTTCAAGGATTTCCTCTAATTGATGCTCTAGATCATTAAAGTCATCATCATTGGAGAAAGATTTCTCCATTTTGGTAGGTACAGATTTGGAAGCTCGTTGAGGTCTTTGTGTGGTTTTTGATGCAGTTTTAGGTATTTTCGATGCAGTTTTCGATGCAGTTTTGGGTCTGGATGTGGTCTTTGATGCAGTTTTGGGTTTAGTAGTAGTTTTCGATGCAGTTTTAGGTTTATTCACTTTGGGAGTAGTTTTGGATGCAGGTCTTTTAGGTCTATTTTCAACAACAAAGCTGTTAGATCTCGATCTTGTAAGTCTTGGCTGAGGACCTGGTTTTTCCGGTTCATCTTTAACTACAGGTTTAGGCTTTTCAGGAACTTCTATAAACTCCAACTCATTTTCATCAAATTTCATTTCGAATTCTAAATCATCAAAATCTCCTTCACTTATTATATCATCTTGTTTAAATATATGACTCCATTTATCACCATTTCTTGACTTATTAAACCTTATAGTGTTATGTAATCTTTTCAATTTCACAGCTCCATTTTCCAATTGTAGGAAATAAGATCCAAGATTAGGAGGTTTATTATGAACTTGATTCACACCTTCAAAAATCAACGAATCCTGTGATTTAGTAATGGTTTGTAATATCAAATTCTTGGTATCATTATACAAGTACATTGGCTTGGAAGTGTCCAATGACTCACTTACACCATAGCAAATGGCCATAGTGTTTTCATTCACATCATTTAATCCACTTATATCTAAATCATATTCACCATCCGGCAAATTTTGGACCATTTTGATTGATGCTCGATTAGGAATTTCTGGAGATGGAAATCGTGAGACTAGTTAACTGTTGTTGTTTATAGAAGGTTTATATAGTTAACAGATTTTAAAAAAAATATTATGGCTCCTATAGGGTCACCTAGTGATGACATATCGATATTACATCCGAAAGTGATCCTTTTATCTGCCGGATTTACTGCATCAATTTTTTTAGGGTATAAATTCTATAGAAGGTATTTAAGACGTATACACAATTACCTTGATCTTACACCAGATATACTAGATAAGAAGATTCCCTTGTATGGACGAGTTACCAGAGTTGGAGATGGGGATAATTTCAGATTTTATCATACCCCAGGAGGAATACTAGCAGGTTGGAGTTGGTTAAGATATGTCCCTACTAAAAGAGCTAATCTTAAAGATGAAACATTAATGATAAGATTAGCAGGAATAGATGCACCTGAAGGACTGCATTGGGGGAAACCTGCCCAACCATTAAGCGAAGAGGCACTTTTATGGTTGAGAAAATATGTTGACGGTAGAAATGTTACAATTATACCACATCTGATTGATCAATATAAAAGAATAGTGGCATCAGCATATGTTTGGAAATGGACCGGTAGAAAAGATATAAGTGCCGAAATGATTAAACTGGGACTTGCCATAGTATATGAAAGTAAATTAGGAGCAGAATTCGGGGGCCAAGAATCATTATACAGAAGTTTAGAACAGAGAGCTAGATTTTTACGTAAAGGTGTATGGGGATTAAGGAAATTTCAAACTCCTGGTGAATATAAAAGAGCCACCAAGGAATGATTTTATTTATTTAAACAATCAATTGTTTAACTTGTTCAACTAAAGTTTCAACATTTGCATCAGTATCAGCTTCAGCATAAACTCTAACAGCATCTTCAGTTCCAGAAGCTCTGACAAAAGATCTACCATTTGGAAATTGCTTAACAAGATTATCAATTTTAGCTTGTAATCCAAGTGGTTCAACCAAAGTTCTTTCAGCATTTGTAGTTTTATATACAGTTCTATCTGGTACAATAACTTTAATTAATCTATTAGGTAAATCCGTATAAGATTTATTCCAATCCTCTGGGGTAAAATTCAAGAATTTTAAAATGATTAAAACCACTAATAAATCACTAATAGCATCACCAACTACCTGGTTGATTAATTGAGTAAAATTTTGTAAGTTTCTGATAGCTAATTTATCATCATCATTAGTTGGAATGTATGCAAAGATTTTCTGTTGAGCTTCAGTCGAGAATGTAACAGTACCATGACCATTAGCTTCGAAATAAATCCCAATATCGAATAGTTCAGCTTCATGATGTAAATTTTTAACCCCAGTTTTAGCACAAACTACTGGTAATTTAAGTACTTCTTCAACGTACTTGGTGGATGATCCATTAGCGTAAGCAGTTTGAATCAATCCGATATTCAATTTAAGATCAAGGTGTTTAAATATCTTTTCAAAGTACAAGGCAATAAGTGTAGCCATTTTGTCACCATCTAATAAATTGAAACCATTAGATCCACGGTAATAACAAATTAATCTATCAGCATCACCATCAAATGATGCAAATAAAACATTTTGAGGACAATTGGTATCGACCCCTTTTGGAAACTTTTGATTGGTTTTAACGAAATCTGCTCCACACTCGAAATTCAATTTGTCTGGGTGTTGATAATCATCATTTATAAGGTTGATATCAAATTCCTTATTAAGGTACTTGGTGAATAAGTCATGAGCTTTTGGGCCTCCAACTCCATTGGCTGCATCAATAGTTAATGCAATCTTATCTTTGTTATCACAATCTTTGGCCATGGCAATATAAGCATTAGCTAATTTCTCATAGTACCCAATTTCAGCATTCTTACCATAATCATCATCATTCTTAGTTCTAACTAAATAATGCAATTGTGGAGTGGTCAAAAGTCCATAATCAACATACTGAATGTTCTCTACACTCTTCAATCCATCAATTGTAGCGTCCGTTAATCTTGGACTAGATTCTCTTGAGTCTTTGCCAATAATAACACTACTTTCTATTTTTAGATCAATATCCAAGTCTTTAACTAATTTATCAATGCTGATCTGCAATTGATCATGTGATGAGTTGGCTAAAATTGTAGCATATGATTCCCAGGAGCTTTCTAACATATTACCTAAAGGATCAACAACTTTTACTCCATTATCAGGTGGTGGATTATGAGATGCTGTAATCATTACTCCTACGGTTTTACCTTTCAAATATTTCGATCTTAAATTGGCCAAGATTCCAACAGTATAATTGACATAATCCAACTTACTGGCATTCATACGGAACCCTGCAGTTCCGTAAGTGAATTGAATTCCATCAGGTTTTGGGTGTTTATTTAAATATTGATCCATGTTGGCGCGTTCCAATTGTGTCTATTTTTATCACTCTTTCTGTCTCGTTCTGTCTCATCTCACACTTTAGATCACTCACTTATGTCTAGTAAATTCAATAATTCATCGTTTCATAGAGAGGGTCAACCTAAACCAAAACCCAAGCCAAAGGCCAAAACTTCTACTGTTCCAGAATCATCTGAATTCATAAAAGAACTTACGGAAAGTGGTAAAGCTAATTGGTCAAAGGCTCCAAATGCTGTTAAGAAAAGATATAATGGGATTTATCTTATCCTTTTATCCATTCCTGTTATAGTGTTTTCAAGTGTAGAACTTTATAGAAGGTTAGAAGGTAAATCTACAAAGAGAGTTCAGCAAGGTGAAATCTTGGATAATGGAGAAGTAAGAAAGTTTGATGAAGTGGAGAAATGGCAAGTTGAAAAGAATAGTTGGACTTATAGGTTGTTCGGAAAGGATTTCTTCTTAGATGGGTTTACTAGTAAAACTATGGGCGATAAAGATAATGGCAAGTCTATTAAATAATATACACAGACACTGGTGTCTAACTTTTCAAGGTGTCTAACCTTTCCAAGGAGGTTTAATATACTTCAAAGGTTGTAATAAATGCTCATCATCAAACCTTGATCCTATAGATGATGTTGGTCTATCCGGTGAAGTAGAACTATATGAAGGTGAAGATTGTGGGTATGATAAGTTTGGAGTGTTACCCAAATTAATGGGAGTATTCAATGTAATGGGTGACACAAAATTATATGAAGGACTTCGTCTAAAATCATCATCATTTCCATATTTAGATTTAGGTGTTGGTGATCCAACTTTAGGGTAAGTGGAAGACATTGATCTGACAGTTCTTGTCTTAGGGAATGTAATTGGTGACTGAAGATTTTTAGGTTTAGGTTTGGACTTTAATCTTGGAATACGAGAATTAGGATCGATGTTCTGAACAATCTTTGGTAATTTCAATTGTAAATAGTCTTTCCTTAATCTTGGGATTTTACTTGTAAACCCCGGTTTTGGTATTAGTATATCTTTTAAATTTAATTTATTTAACTTCGTATCAATAAAATCAATTTCTTTATCTATATCTTTGAGATGATGATTAATTTGTTGTTGTTTCTGATTGATATCTAAATTCAAATGTTTAGAAACGTTTAGTTTTGGGGTCTTTGGAACTAGGGTTTCTTCATCATCGAGTTTCTTTTTGGAGTTCGACAATTCAAACATTAAATTTCTGGATTTCTTTAATGGACCATCCTTTTCTAAATCTATAACCTTTGTAGGCCTAACACTAAAGGGAACTTGTGGGTTCTCTATATCTAACCCTAAATTGATACCTAAACCAGCAGGTACATTGGGTAATTTGATAGGAGATGCAGTAACCTTGGAAACATTTCTTTTCTTATTGGTTTGAAAGTTTCTTAATCCATTATATTCATGATAAGTGTCGTTAATTTCATCTGACCGTTTATTCTTGGTTAAGATTTGATTCAATTCATTCCAATTAGGTAAGAGAGTATTATTGAATAAGTTTATTAACGTTGATCCCTTTAATATTCCCTCATTTACAGCTGACTTGATTATAGTAAGGGAATTAAAACATATTCTATAATTATCACCGATAGATTTAGTTATACGTTTATTTGGATCTGCTTTGAATTCTTCGAGCAATGTTACTGTGATTTTGATTATCTCTTCTATAAGGTAAATAAATACTTGATTCCATTTACTATCAATTTCTTTAGACTTGAAAGCTTGAACTTCGTTTAATAAGTATTCATATTTATCGATCAAATCTTCATAACTCTTATTAATTTCATGAAGCGAGTCAGGGAATAGGTTCTCATTAGATCCATAAGTACTTATGGATATGAATTCCTCAATTCTTAATGGCAAGAATTCAATGGATACTTGTAATGGCTGTAACTTACTTTCCAACATCAAATAGTTCGTATACAAAGTCTCATCAAGATCATTAAATGTCGGTAGATTTATAGACTTTAAAGAAAAGTTCTTTCGGCTGGAATTATTAATCTTCATTTTCGATATAAGTTCTTGCAAATTGAATTTTGGGGTAATATTTGGACTCAATAATAAAATATCTTGAAGTTTAAAATATATCTGTAAACACTCTTCAATCTCTTTATTCAATGATGTTATAGTTATGTCATTCAATTCTCGATAATTTATAGAAATATCGACTTTCCTCTTTACTATAATAATTTGTTTCTTTATATCCAATAACAAATCACTGGTCTCCTCAAACTTATTCAACAAATGATTGAATTGTATATGTTTAGAATTTTCTGGGGAATCTATAACCATTAACAATCTTGATATTATACCATCTATACTCTCCATATTTTGATTCAACTTGTTCACTTCTTCTCTACCTTCAAAATACCAGTTCAAATCTCGTGTAGATACGTCATTTATATGTATAAATACACGCTGTAATTCCTTAAGATAAAGACCTATATCGTCGATTATTTTATGTATTTTCATGAAATCATAGTGATTGAGATTGGATTCAGTTTGTGGAAGTTTTATAAGTTCATCAAATATGGAGAATTTGGGTATGCTCTTGAGTGTAGTCGATAGATCACTCATATTGGTAACTTATGTGTGTGGTGTTAAATTATTATAGTACAATATTATATGACAAGCTGCAATGATGATTTCGTAATGACCTACTCTATAGTACAAACCTGTATACCAACACTATGCCTGAAGCAACTATTTATACAATCACACTAGTGTTGTTTATCTGATCTACCTGCACACAAAATCAACAGTGCGACTCGAAAATTTTTGAGATGAGATATCATTAACTATGGGTAAAGTTGCAAATAAGAAGTTTTCTACAGCACCAAATCCTACTGGTAAAAAAGTAGCAGCAGATAAGAACTTAAATTCAGTATTTAAGTTCAACACTGATTTAGGTCAACATATCTTGAAAAATCCTCTTGTGGCTCAAGGGATTGTAGATAAAGCTAATATAAGACCCAGTGATACAGTATTAGAAGTTGGGCCAGGTACTGGTAATTTAACAGTTCGTATATTAGAACAAGCCAAAAATGTCATAGCGGTAGAAATGGATCCTAGAATGGCAGCCGAATTAACCAAGAGAGTTCATGGAACTCCACAGCAGAAGAAATTAGAGATTTTATTGGGAGACTTCATGAAGACTGATTTACCGTATTTTGACATATGTATATCCAATACGCCGTATCAAATATCATCACCTTTAGTGTTCAAGTTACTTAATCAGCCAAGACCTCCAAGAGTATCGATCTTAATGTTTCAAAGAGAATTTGCCCTTAGATTACTAGCCAGACCTGGTGATGCTTTATACTGTAGATTATCAGCCAATGTCCAAATGTGGGCCAATGTTACTCATATCATGAAAGTTGGAAGAAATAATTTCCGTCCACCACCACAAGTTGAATCGTCAGTGGTTAGAATTGAAATCAAGAATCCAAGACCTGATATCGACTTTAATGAATGGGATGGATTATTGCGTATTGTATTTGTAAGGAAGAATAAGACCATAGCTGCAGGATTTAAATCATCTAATGTTCTTGAGATTTTGGAGAAGAACTATAAAACGTTTTTAGCAACGGCTAACCCTGAACAAATGATGGTTGATAGTAAACAATCCATGACTGATGTGGTAAAGCAAAAGATTGAACAGGTATTAACCGAAACTGGATTTTCCGATAAAAGAGCTGCAAAATTAGACCAAACTGATTTCTTGAAGTTGCTTTATGCATTTCATCAGGTTGGTATTCATTTTGCATAACCGCACTATCCCGAATTAACTCGAGGTTAGTGACATAGAAAACAAGCAAGTATATCACTTGGTAAGCATGAAATATAATAATGTATATTAGTAAGACTATCTTCTCTTTGTAATTTTAGAAGTATCTTTCTCTATAACCTCTCCAACTCCACCTAACTCCTCTAATTCATCTTCAGCAACACTAACTTGCTCTCTTCTTTCCCAGAACCTATCTTCACATAAATCAAAAGCAGCTTTTTTAAGGTATTTACCTCTAGCATCTCTATTACTAGAAATGGCCCATTGAAGAAAATCTGCCCCTGTACGAACATAAAATGCTCTAAGAGATTCAAATGGTTTAGGCTGTGGTAACCAAGGTCTTGCATCTGGGAACTCTTCATCTTCGACTGATTCTTCTTCGACTTCAGTTTCTTCTTCTTCTTCTTCTTCTTCTTCTTCTTCTTCATCCTCCTCCTCTTCGTCTCCCGATTGTTCTTCATCTTCATCTTCGTCTTCATAATCCTCTTCTTCGTCTGAATCAACATAAGTTTCTTCTAATGCACTTAAATCTTCCCAAAAAACTTTGACCCCATCAAGTTTACCTAAGTCAATACCATAAAAACTATCCAAACAAAATTCTTGTTCCCCTCTTTCAAAAATACCACCGAAAACATAATACGTATCGTCCACAACACAAGTAGCAGGGTTGAATCTTGGATGTGGTAATTGGTTCATTATAGGGTACTCAACTTCATCTTCTTTCTCTTCCTCTTCTTCCTGTTGTTTTAATTTTTCAATTTGTGAAACCTCTTCATCTACTTCATCATCATCATTTAAATTGGCTTTGGATAAGATGGAATTTAATAAATCTTCCAAGTCTTCATCTCTGGTTTTATCTTTAACTTGGACTTGTTTCTTCTTCTTCTGGGGTTTCAATGACAAATTGTGCCACCTGTTGGTTTCTAATTGATAAGAGTATAAGTTGTTGTAGAATTCAGATTCAATCTGTTCTTCACTCTCATCATAATCATATACACCTCCAAACATAATCCCTCTATTCTTATGAAAACTCAAACAGCATCCAACTCTTGGTGATGGAGTGAACCCTTGTTTACGTCTTCTTTCAAACCTTATAGCTTTAGGATCAGCTTTCATCTTAATGGTCCAAATATCATTCAAAACCTTACCCTTTTGCAACCCTTTACGAGCTTTAACTTTACAATACCCACCGTAAATTATAGCTCCATCAGCACATGGAATCAAAGAGTGGCCTGATCTTGCATCTGGTATGATATGGTTAGGTGGGAATTCAACTTCTGCCCATTTGTATGTAGTTATATCGAATAACCACATATCATTTAAATATGTAGTATGATTACCTAAATCTCTAAACCCTCCATGAAGAATGATGTAGTTCTTCCAACATGCCAATCTATGACCTGATCTCGCAGAGGGACCTTTTTTCTGTTCGATTTTCGTCCACTCTTTGGTATCAGCATCAAGAATCCATGTATCTCCATAATGATAGAATGTTGATTGTTTAGGTGATGAGAATTCTCCCCCAAACAATAACACAATTCCTGACGGATGTGCACACATAGCATGTGAGGATCTTGGTAATGGTGAGTTTTTCGAAGTAATTCTTCTCCAGGTATCATTATCAATAGTATATGAGTACAAATCATTATAAAAATGAGATACTCCATTCTCAGTATGTTCACCACCAAATAACAATAATTCACGTTTCCCTTGAATTGGATTTTGTACCATGGCAGGGTTTAACCTTTTAGTTGGTTTTTTAACTATATCGATCTTAACTGCTTGAAATTGTTCTTGTTCTTGGGCAAATTGTTGAAGGATTTGATCGATATCTTCATCTTCTTCTTGTTCACCTGATTTCACGGCTTTCTTTTTTGATTTGGTATCAGCCTTTTCTTGGTTCTTCTTCTGCTTTTCAGCTGTACGGGCTTTCTTAGCTTCCTTGGATTTTTTATCTTTCTTAGCCATGTTTACTGTCTAAGTGGTGCAATAGTAAATCTCGAGTTCGCTAACGCTAACGCTCGGTGAAGATGTGAGATGAGTTAGAGATGAGGCAGATCAGATGAGACATAGCTCAAAGATCACTCAATGGCGGCTCAGAGATAAGATAATCGTTTAGTCATTTATTTTACACATAACCTCACTCACACAATTCCAGTCACACCTTTGATTATACGGAAATAGTCTTCCAAATATTTAATCCATCACCACCAGTTGAAACTAAACAACCAGGAATCTGTTTATGCCATCTGACGTCCTTAACATCTCTTTGCCAATGAACGAATAATAATTGTGGTGGAATGTCATACAATTCTTGAGCTTCTTTCCTCTGTTGTACGATTTCTTCATCATCAGCTTCAACTGCTAAATCCCATAAAGTTACAGTATTATCTTCTGAGGAAACTGCAATAATGGATTCATCTAATGGGTTGAAGGATATGGAAGTAACTGCTGATTTATGGAAATCATAACTGGCAACTGGTGAAGGATTTGATTTGAAGTTTCTTAAATCCCAAACCCCCCAACTACCATCATCATGACCTGATGCTAATAAGTAACTTAATTTATCACACCATGATATAACGTTAACATCTGTTTTTGAAGCTACAACTGAGAGTGCAGGTTTATTCTTTTTAGATCTAGTATCCCAAATACGAACGTATCCATCACATCCAGCGGTGGCAAAAACAGTTGATTCACCAGTCGACCATTGAATGTCTTCAATTGAATCTTGAGATGCAAAGAATGGAGTTTTATCGGTGACCCAATTTGAAGTGGTTCTATTAGTTAAATGAATTCTACCAGTAACATCACCAGTTAATAGTGATCCGGTATTATTTAATGGTGACCAATCCAATCCATACCCTTCAACATTACCATGGTTTCTGATAGTATGTACTGGTCTTTTAGCATTCTTGGGTATCATATACCCTGGAGTATCAAATGCAGTATATTGTGATTTTAAATCATAAATGAGAACTTCTCCATTTTCTGACATTAATGCTGTAAGGTATTCACCAGTTTGAGCTGAATGGGGTGATACTCTAATTCTATTGGTTGTGGCTTTTAATTGTACAGTTTCACTATCCATTATTGGATCACCAGTTTCATTATCTTCTTCTTCTTCTTCATCATCCTCTTCATCATCTTCATCTTTAACTAATGTCTTGGATAACGACGACAATTTCATAGTAATTAATTCATTGTCTTTAGGTTTAGCAGCTTGGGTGGCAGTTGCAACATAAATCGATGCAGGATACGTACGCCTTTCATTCCCAAGATTATCAGGTAAAATATCAACAGTTAAACAAGGCCACGGTAAATTAACATTATGTAACATTTCATAAACACTTGGATCTGCTTCTAAAACTTCATCCGGTCCTAAAGGTTTTGATTTATGAGGCAAATATATGGTAGATTTATCTTCATCTTCTTCTTGCTGTTGTCTTTCTAACTCCTGCATTTTTCTTTCCATTGCTTCATCATCCATCTCATCTTCATCACCTTCTCCTTCAGTATCAATTTCAATGATTTCCCCGTCACTTTCAAACTCATCTCCATAAGGATCTTCGAATTCTCCCATATCGTGGTCAACGGTTTCAATTCCATTGGTGGATGGAACTGCATCTTCTGAAGTTTTTAAAGAGCTATTCTTAGCATCTTCTATTTCTTCTGCACCTCTTTTAGACATAATGTTAAGCTTAGGATTTGAAAATTTTTTATAAGTTCCGACCTGCGAAGAGCGAAGAGCTCACAAGGTGCGATCGAGATGAGACCGATAACCGACCTCAGACTTCCGACTTCTCACAACTCTCATAATAGTCTGACAACAACTGATATGGATAGGAAAGCATTCCTAGACCAAGAACCTCCACCAGGATATGTGGCTGGAATAGGTCGTGGAGCCACAGGATTCATTACTGGTGGTGATACGGGGGCATTAAGGAATTTACGACAATTCGAAGACCTGGATAATGAAGATAATAATGAGTCTAATGATATTGGGATATTATCAACTAGAGGCAATGATGATGAGGAAGCAGACAAAATTTATGAGGCCATAGAGAAGAAATTGAGTTCTCGAACCAAGAAGGAGGAAGTAGTGGCAAAAGAGGAAACTTCTGAAACTCACTTCACTGATTTGAAACGAGCTTTAACAAAGGTTAGTAGAGATGAATGGGCCAATTTACCTGAAGCAATGGATTTTACTAAGCGTAATAAGAGGCAGCGATTATTGGAACAACTGAGACAAAGGTTTTATGCTACTCCTGATAATATAATAGCAGCCCAGTCGGGAATCACTCAAACTGCTGACAATACTGTTGATAATAAAGATATAGAACTTGATACACAAAAAGCTGATATAGATAGAAATAGAGCTATTCTTGCATCACTTAGAAAGTCTGAACCGTTTCAAGCCAGTTCTTGGATAGCATCTGCCAAGCTAGAACTTCAAGCTAAGAAATTCAATACTGCAAAGAGACTTATAACTGAAGGGTGTAAGAAGATTCCACATAATGAATCACTTTGGTTGGAAAGTATACGGATTCATCAAGAATCCGTAGATGGTACTCAAATGGCGAAAATTCTTGTAACTGAAGCCTTAAGGTACAATAGTAAATCCGAAAAGCTATGGTTAAAGGCATTTGAATTGGAACATCCTAATGATTTGGGTTCCCGTATCAAAGTGTTAATGAAAGGGATTGATTTTATACCTGATAGTGTGATTTTATGGCAGAAGATGATTGAATTACAAGATGATAAAGAAGACGTGAAGAAAATGCTCGGAAAGGTTGTTGAGTTGTGTCCTAACGAATGGTCGTTTTGGTTGTCTTTGATCAACCTTCTGGATTACTCCGAGGCTAAGAATACTCTTAATAAGGCTAGAAAGATCTTCAATAGCAATCAAGTGTGGATAACAGCTGCAAAGCTCGAAGAAAGAGAAAATCCAAATATATCTCAGGATAAAATAAATAAACTCCTTATAAAGGCTGTAAAGCTGGTACAGAGTAGCAGAAGAGAATGGTTGAATGAGGCAGTAAAGGCAGAAGATGAAGAATTCCTATTAACTTGCAAAGGGATAGTGTTTAGTACTATGGACTTAGGAGTAGGTGACGATGCATTAAGTACATACTTCAACGAAGCTGCTGAGTATATTGATCAAAAGAAGTTTAAAACTGCCAATTACATATACGAGTTGGCTATAGAGAAATTCCCTAATAATATTGGAACGTGGACCAGATTCTTTCAAGCGTTCAAGTCGGTCGAAGAGTTTAAGATTCAAGATATTTACAAGTACTATTATAACGCTATAGAGCTCAATCCTAATGAAGAGATTTTTCATTTGATGTTAGCAAAAGATCAATGGAAAGTTGAGGGGGATATAGAAGGTGCTAGAATAACATTGAATAATGCTGTAAAGAAACTTCCAGCGAAAGAAGAACTCTGGTATGCTATGATCAAGTTTGAGGTAAAAGTAGGAAACTTTGAAGGTGCAAGAAAGGTCTCAGAAAGTCTTTTGACATTACCTAAATCGGAAAGGGTTTACTATAAACATATTCATTTAAGAAGGTTTCTAAACTTTGTTGAACCAGAGCCACAATTCAAAGAACTGGTTTTAGACCTTATTGATACAGCGTTGATAGAATTCCCATCAGAGAAACTTTACCTTCAAAAGGGTCAGATCCTTGAAGATTTTAATGAGCTTGAGCCAGCCCGTGAAGCCTATTCAGTGGGTGTAAATAAACTTCCAAGCTCCGTAGCTTTATGGTTACTGATTTCGAGGATAAACGAGTCGTTAAACTCCGTAGTTAGATCTAGATCTGAGTTAGATAGAGCCATATTAAAAAACCCAGAAAGTGATCTTCTTTGGGTTGAAAAGATCAAATTGGAAAGAAGAAACAAGAATCTTATAGTTGCACGTCAATTGTGTAATAAGGCGTTAAAGATGTTTAATAAATCACCATATATCTGGTTAGAACATTTAACGCTTATTCCCAAAATGTCCCAAAGAAAAAATGCATTTCTAGATGCTTTAAAAGCGACAGATAATTCAGCAATTGTGTTATTAAATATCGGTATATTCTTTTGGATAGACGGAAAAATATCTAAAGCCAAATCATGGTTCGAAAGGGGACTTAATAGTGATTCAGCCAATGGTGATATCTGGGGATGGCTATACAATTTCTATCATCAACACGGCACAAAAGAAGAACAAGAACAGCTTAAACAAAAATTCAGAAGCGAAGAAGATTTTATAAATAGAGGGGATGTTTGGAATAAAGTGGTTAAGAGTATTGAAAATTTCGATAAGGATCTTTATGAAGTCTTGAAACTTGCAGGAGAAAGACTCAAACATGAGACATCTATTTAGTGTATATTACAATGCATTCTATGGTATTGCTATGATGCTATGGTCAGGTACCTCTCGTATAATCTAATATTCAAAGCACTCAAGATACAGGATAATTGATCTTTATTATTTGACCATTCATTCATTAATTCTTCACATAATTTAGTAAATTCATAATTGCCATGAACTTTTAATCCTTTGGATGCCATATCCAATATTAAGTATGAGTTCTTTAAGTCATCTGTGTTAGTGTATTTGCTTACGAGTTTGATTTTTGGACTTAATTCATTAGCATTTATGGAATCATCAAGAAACTGAATAGAGAATCCAAAGAATTTGGAGATTGTGGTCAACACATCTCTGGCTCTTTTCGTGAATGTTTCGGTCAACCTATGGTTCTTCTTTTGTAACTCCATGACTTTGTCTTTTAGTTTATTGATTTCCAATTCTTGAGTTTCATAAGCAGCTTGTGGTACATCAGTGGTCGGTTTATTCCTGACAAATTTCTCAATCAATGCTTGGTTCTCTTTGCGCAACGCATCCAAGGTCTCTTGTTTGACAGTTTGATCTTTTGTAAAGGGATTAGACTTTAATTGGAGAATATGCAATTGTTTTTTCTTGGATTCTATGGTATTAAGATTATCAAGCTTGGTTTGAAGCACATCATTTTGGTTCTTTAAATCTTCAATTTGTGACAATAATTGAATATTTTCTTTCTGTACGGTTGAAGATTCAATTTGTGATCTCCTTCTATACTCGTCATCAATTTTTGGCCTTTTATCTCCTATACTGAATTGACTTGATTGTTGAGATTTCAATTCAGTTAATTCCTTCTTATAATCGTCAACTAATTTTTCAAGAGTAGTCAAGTACTCATCAGTTGATTTTGAAACAGCTTCCTTTTGACTTTCAACATTAAATGATTCTAACTTCTTGATTAAATTACGTAAGTGTTGGATTTCCTTGACATTAAGTGATTTCTGTTGCAGTAAGCTTTCAATTTCATTATTCTGATCTACAATTTGAGTTTTAAACTGATCAATGGTAGGTTGAAGTTGATTATCTATTTGGTACTCAATTTCAAGTATATTAGCTTTAAGTCTTTCATTCTCTAATTTTTGTTGATCAAGCTTTTGTTCTAAAACAATATTCAAATTCTTCAAATGATTGTAATTATTTAAAAAGTTGATAAGCGTTTTTTCATTAATTTCACCTGTTTCGGTTGATGATTTCTTTAATATCTTTAAAAACTCCGTAAACTTAGTCTCCAAGGAGATCTTCTTGATTTCTAGCTTCGAGTAATTCTCTTCGAGCGTTTCGTAGTCTTTGACTTTATTTAAAAGACTCAAATTCTTTTGTTTCAATAATTCCACTGATGTTTTATTTTGTAATAATTTATCAATCTTCAATTGTAATTGATTATTAATCTGTTGTAAACTCAAATTTTTCATATTAAGATTTTCATTGAACTTGGTCATATCATTATTAACTGAAGTTTTTGTGACTTGTTCTAACTTCTTTATCAAATCATCATTGTTTTTCAATAATTGGTTATTATCATTTTCCAAACTAGTTATATGATTTTCTAATTGCTTATTGGCTTGCTTCTCTAAATCCAATTCTGACTTACATTTCTGACACTTTATATTCAATGCCATCAATTTATCGTCGGCTTCTTCTAAATCTTGACTCAATGCACCAACTTCTTCATTCAACTTCTCATTCTCTCTTTCTAGTCTTTTGATGGTTTCTTCGGTTATTTGTTTATTATTGTTTGATTTTGAGTTTAACAGGTCCCTTTCTTTATATAAGAATTCAAAATCCCCTTGAATCTTCTTGATCTTATCATTCTTATCAGTCAATAACAATTCGTATTTATTAATTAAATTTTGTTGGTTCTGTTCGATCATGGATTTTTCAGTCTTTAAATTATTCACTTGATACTGCAAATTCGATATGGTTTGTTTAAGATTAAATTCAGTATCATCATTAAGTAGACCTTTTGGCCTTTCTATAAATGGTGAAGAACTTGTACTTGACATGATAATTCGCGATCAACAATGTCAAAGATGTATGTAGGCTTTAAATTTCAACGGGGGTCTTGAATGTATATAGTTCAAGAGAGTTTAGAGGGTATCTCCAGAGATATATTGTGTCTATTTCGATACAATGCATCTTATTTTGTGAAGTTTCACGCCCTCCTCATAGACATCTACTAACATTCAGTCCAAGGAATTTCAAACTCTTAGAAGAATTAGAAAAAGGGGAAAAAGGTTTAAGTGCTGAATCTATTTCCTATGGATTAAGTAATCAAGACGATATTACTATGACTAATTGGAATGGTACTATATTAGGACCACCACATTCAGGTCATGAAAATAGAATCTATTCATTAAATATCGTTTGCGGTGATAAGTATCCTGATGAACCGCCAAAAGTACAATTCTTATCAAAGATTAATTTACCATGTGTAGATAGTGATGGAACTGTCAATGTTGCAAAGTTTGATACTTTACAAAATTGGAAGAGAACTTATTCAATGGAGACTATATTATTAGAGTTAAGAAAGAGTATGGCAAGTGTAAATAATAAGAAGTTACCACAACCTCCTGAAGGGTCTACTTACTAAGCCGACTGGAAATCTTAGTAATGGCCTATTCGATGGTCTTTATGGTCAATTTTGATGAAAGGTCTGGTTGTCAGTTGTGATATCAAGTCTGAAATCAGTTTTGAGATCAACTCGGTCATCAGCTCCTTGAATTACCCTGATGCCCGATAATTTCATTTCATGCCTCTAATATTATCGTTGTTCGTTTTAATGCTACATGTATTTCATAAATCATTAATATACACTATAAATCATTGCCCTTCCATTAGTAATCTCTTTAAATCTTTATCGGCTTGTAAGAACTCTTTAACATTAGCTTCATATTTAGGATCTGTAAATAATTTCCTATTGGTATTTTCATCAGTTGTTTCGATGTTAATCCATTTTTCAATTATTTGCTTGGTTTTGGACGACGTCACAGGTATTAAACATCGTTGAAATTCTCTGGTAAAGGGTAGACATATCACATTTGGAATTCTATTTGGATAATCTATTCTGAAGGTACACTCATTTTGAGTAAGGGTCTTTTTGGTACATTTATATTTTTCAGGATCACTTAAGATTTTAGTATATTTGCTTGATATTTCAAACTTATCATACACCGGAGTAGGTGGGGCCATTGTGATGTGAGAAGATCCACACTATGAGACCATGAAACCGAGAAACCGCACCACAGAAGTCAAGAGATGAAGAAATACTGAAGTAATAAATAAACTAAATCAGACATAAATATCATTTTGAATGTAAGTTAAGAATAACTAACCTCCTTCGATTGGCTTAGAAATTAACACCTTACATCAACACCTCTTCTCATTTCACTCTCTCTCATTTCAAACATTACTTGAGTAGCTGCAAAAAGTACAGCCAGGGAAATAACAAAAAATCTGATCCCACTAAAAGTTTCAAAGATCTGTTGCAATAATTTTATCGTTCCATCCTTACCCAAACAAAATCCAAATAAATTAGCAATCATCATCATCCAAATATTTGCAATGGCCCCTAAACTTGCTAAATAAGTATACCACCATTCTTTTTGGTATCTTTTGAAATATAGGGTAGCTGAGATTTCTGGGATTAAAAATAACACAATTAACCATCCCCACATCAATAATTTCAATTCAATATCGTGCCAGATAGCGACAAAACTAAATACACACAAACTATTAACAATTCTAGAATTTGAACTGTTACCTCCACCTAATGGAACGTAAATGTATCTTACCACAAACCTAAAGAAAGATCTATGCCAAGCTCTCCAGAATGCTAACGCTGAGTAATTATTATTCATACATCTGATCATATTTTCAGGAGGATCGATTCCATCAATTAATGACCATAATCTAAACATTCTCCAAGGAATTAATAATTTCAACCAGATAATATTCAAATTGAATAATCCAATCATCGAGATTTGAAATGGTGTATCACCATCCCATGCTTTGGTTTTGGAAACAGCTACAACGTAGGTAAAGTGTAATAAGAATTCCATAACTAATACACAAAAGATGAATCTGAACCCATACATAATCGTACGTTTATAATCTTTAACGGCTTGGACAGTTTCATAGTTCGATTGGTAAATGTAATCATTGAATGTTATTATTGGTCCAGCAATAAATAAGGGTGTATAAGTTAAATAAGCAAGATAATTGATTATGCTATAATCTTCAATAGGCAAAGGTGCAACTAACCTTTGGGAATATTCAAGATTAGTCAAAACATCAGGTTTATCTTGTCTTTTAATTTCCTCGAGTTTCTGTTTTCTTTCTAAATAATCCAAATTATATGATAACATTCTTAATAATGTAAAGTTAAAGAAAACATCCCATCTGGCAATTATACCTTTAAACCCATAATCGATGAAATCAATCCCGAATTTGACATTGCGGTAATTGTCATTAATGAATAATGTCAGAATTCCATAAATCCACGTCAATCCCACGGCTACTTTATGATTTGGCACGTACCTTCCAATTATATAATTTATTGACACATGAATAAGAATCTTGGTCATATTCGTACCATGGGCACCAAATAAAAACACTAATCCAAATCCAAAATCAAAGATTGTCCTCTTATTCAATCTAAAACTAAATTCAACTACTCTTCTTAGAACTGTATGTAACACAATCAATCCTACTAATAATGGGAAATTATCTCTAAAGAATCTATACTGGGAATCGGAATTATCTACCTTTCTACCAAACATCCACCCAGGGCTTAATAACCTCTCAAACCTATAATAATTAGGATTGGTTTCATTTGATGCATCCATAGCAGTTTTAAATAACAATGGTACAAATACTACAAATACTGCTAAGTAAATTTTAAATTCAAAAGTCCCCCATCTTGACTTAGGATTGGCCTTTTTAATGATATTTTGTTTCTTGGTTTGATCCTTAGGGGAATTGAGACGAGTGTCTAAGGTTTCTAACGCAAAGAAATCAAAGAATGACTCTAGGTGTGAATTCATTATATTGGTGTTGTACTGTCGCGGTAGATCACCTATGAAGTTTTGAATATTTCTCAGTATTTTCTCAGATAAGATGCCTGATAAACTAGAAAGAAGACCTAACCCAAAAGGGTGGACACCTCCTAAAGCACCGTATAATCCTTATGATCCAACAGATGTAAGGCCTCCTGATGGGTACCCATCGGAATATAATATTCCAAGTGATGCTCCAACTGGATTTTCATCAATACCTAAGAACCCTACTCAATATAAAAAGGTTAACGCTACAATGAGAAAACTCAATTATACTCCACGTCCCCTTAGTGAATTATACCCTGGTCAATATAAAGTGCTTAGGCGTATCGATACCAATTCCAGATTAAATGTAGGATCCAAATGGTTTGGAACTTTCATAACTTCTTCCTTAATTGTATATGGGTTATTCTTCTATAGATGGAATGATGGGTATGAAAATGTCACATCTGATTTCTATAGGTCAAGATTAAGTTTGAAAGAAAAGCTTATGGGATTAACTGATGAAGAGTATATGGATTTGTATCATCCAAAAGGAAATAATATTGTCATTAAGAATGTTAGAGATACCGATTATATACCGGAAGATATCAGAAGAACTAAAGAAGGAGAGTATGCCTTGAATCGTCCAGCTGAAAGACACATTTTAGAAGCTCAAAGAATTCAACAAGAACAAGAAGAAAATTTATTAAGACAATTAGATAATCAACCTATAGTGAATTCTCAACCATCTCGTAAAAAGTGGTTTGGAATATTTTAACTTGTAAATATATGCGCATTCATATGACCAACTCTAATGATGTATGTACCAAATGTCCTTTGAATTGTAGAACATTTACTAACAACAGACATGGAATCATGAAAAATGGCATAAATTGGAATCATATTTAGTGGAATTTGGGAACTTGAACACCAATTATCCTTATCTATATAACTTTCAATTGGAATTCTTAAGTCAATACATTCCTAGTGATATTGAAACTATAAAGGCCAATATGCAAGAATTGATCCTGAGACGGGACAATTATTCAAGAAATAACTTCAATTGGGAAAAGAATAAGACAAAATTGATGAATGAAGTAGATAATATTATTTTATCATTCAATCTACGTCAATTTGAACTGGCACCAGTAATAGAGGACAATGTTGAAGATGATGGACCTGTACCGCCTCAAGAGGAAAGTATTTATCAAAGGCCACAAATAGTCAAGAATGAAAGTACTCAAGGAAGGTATCCCGCCAAAGAGTCGGTTCCTGGCGAATCTAAAGAATCACCTAAAGAATCATCTAATGAATTTAATGGGTCCAAGATAAGAGAAATGCCAAAATTATCAAAGACCCAAAGAAGGATGTCACTTGATTTAATGCACACAAGACCATTTGATGGGTTCATACCTAAACGAACCAATAGTTTGAGTAAACCAGCTTTAACGAGTACATCAACAGTAAATGTATTAACAAAACCAGATCTTAGTCTGAAGGCTGAACCCAAGAAGTTCAATTTAACCCTGATAATACCGAAGCGACAAATCGCCGATAAAGTTCCTAAGGAGAGTCCTCCAACTTTAGATAAGAGAGCAAGAAGAATATCACTAGTGGGAGAAAACTTGCCTCAGTATATTAAAACCCAACTCACCATTGACAAATCAGTCAAGAAGAAACAATCAAGGATGAATAATTTATTGGCAACTTCACAGTCACTTTATGCCCATAATAGAGATATAACAAGTTTAAAGTCCGATAGTCAAACTAATAATAATACATCTGAATCGGCATCCGGTGCAAATTCTGGGGCAAATTCTGGGATATCCGATTCTGATGATAAAGAATATATACTGCCTAATCTGTTAACACGGTACTTTGGGTTACAAGATGATGATGACGATGGTGATGATTATGAAACTAATGATAATGAGAATATTGATTTCATAAATGTTAATGATAGTTATCCAGAAGAAAGTGGTAGTGAACATCAATCTGATAATGATGATTATTTATTCAAGATATGATCCTATGTAAAACAACTGAGGGTATACTCATACATAAACATACTAATAGCACTAGTAGGTGCGGTTTTCAATATACTAATACCAAAACCTTTATATAATCCTAACCCTCCTTCATTCTGTATGATCTTGGTCGCAAGACTAATAACGTTTCTTTTACTACTATAATCAAACCTGTTCATTTGTATCCTCTTTCTAAGTGTATCTAAAGGAAACGTTATACCTTTTGCAGTAGCTCCAGCTATAAACCCACAAAGAGCTTCAACAAAGGGAATGTTGGTAAACTCCTTGGAATAAGTTCTTGCTACTTCATAAGTATAGAACATCAAACCTGTAGTTGATGCTACTGATACCATGGCTGGTCGTATCCCGAGAAAGAACCCTCGTATTCCTTGTAAGTTATAAATCTGTTTAATAGTAGTAACCATTGATAAGAATTCTCTATTAGAATTAGCAGCTAATCTTGTTCTTAACAAATCAAATGGGTAGGTTGATATCGTACTAGAAATACCTGATCCCATCCCAACCAATAATGAATGGGTGGCACTATTTATTGGAAGATTTAATGCATTTAGTTCTCTATTTAGAATAGAGTACGATGTGAATTGAACTGCTCCATATAATATATACATGATCTCTGCTGGAACGTTCCCTTTCCAAAGCCCATAAACTCCTTCATGTCTGAGTATCTTCTTCATTACTGAGTTAGCAGCTCCTATACCCACTGCTGATTGTTGTAATTGTAATCGTATTTTGATTGTATCTAATGGTGCTGTTATTGCTCTATTGTTAGTAACTTTTCTTTCAATACTGAGAAAATAGTAGTACATACCTTGCAACTGCTCCTGAGACTGATCCCGCTATGGCAGATTGGAATGGAGAGACATTAGCTCCTTTTCTTAAATGATCCTCTCTTGACCCAGTCATAGAGATGAGTTAAGATAAGCCCGGAGTTTTTCGCAGTATGCGGTTAAATCTCCGGTGAGAAGTTTAAGAGACTATGCACTAAAACATACTTACGAACATACAATACATATTTAAATAGTTAGTTGAGCAAACACTTTTAACTCTTCACCTCGTTTGGCACTGAATTCATCTCAATGAGTATAAGAATTCAAAACCTCCTTCAAAATATCTGGATAGAACTTTGCAGCCACATCTTGATGAGATTTGATTCTATTCCTAAATACATAATATCCAACTGGGTGCTTGGAAAATTCAGGTTTGAATTGAAACCCAGTATCAACAGCCCAATCCTTGATCTTTTTATCTCTTGCGTCTCTCAACCCCAAAATGTGTTTTGGAATCTCATTAATTGAAGATTTGTGTGCATCTAAATCGATGGTTTGGAAGAAAGGAATTGAAATTCTTGTACCTGATCCCGGCTCAGGAATGGTCACTCTATGGATAGTAGCTTTACAAATACCGTTAGTTACCGTTTCCAATGTTTGACCAGCATTTACAACTAATGAGTTTGGAATATTAGGAACTGAGATCCATTTCCCTTCGAAGTTTTGAACTTTTAATGAATTTTCATGATCAGTTGCTTGGTAGATATATGTGATCAAATCTGAATCTCTATGAGGTCCACAACCTTGACCAGAAGATGGGTCATCGTCTAAAACATTGGACTTCGAATTAGAATCATTCAATTGACTTAGATCCGGATAAGCAATGATTTTCATTTTAGTTTGCTGATTTGGTTTGAAGTACCCATCTAAAGCATCTGATGGAAGATCTAAAGCTTCACATACTAAACGTCTGAAAATAGTTGCCAAGTTATTCATTTTAGCAATATGATTCAAAACTGCTGGTTTGAACCCTGGAATAGCCTTTGAATCTGGCCATAAATTAGGTCCTTCGATATTTCTGTAAATTGGTTCATCTTCACCAGGTGCTGGTAATTCATTAGCTAAATCAATTTGTTCTCTCCAATCAGTTTTCAAACTAGTGATTTCATTAGCTAATTTGTTGTAACCTAAGAAATGACGGGAGTTAATCATTGAACATGAATCTTTTGCTTCTTGTGGTAACTCAAAGAACTTCTTAGCTTCTTGTTTGATATTAACGAAATCATCTTCATTAGGTCCCACACTTTCGTAATTTTGTAGGAGTAAGAACCCTACATCAATTAATGCGTACCTTAATTGGGATAAGAATTTTGGTTTGGTATCTGGATTGAAAGCTTGACTTAAATCAAGTATTGGGATCTCTTGAAATGACATTATTAGTCAGATTATATCGGATGAAGAAACCGTAAGATCATTCAAGCCACAGTAACTTGTGCGGATTTGCACCCATATGAGAAGTTAGTTGCGGACTTTTAGATAGGGGCATATGAGTCATTATTGTGAAGCAGATGCATAAACCAAGTACTGCTGGTGATTATTAAGTATTTACTGAATACTAGTATCTTGGCTGGTTATATACGTTTCATAAATTCTGTGCCATCTGGTAATTCTGCCGCTGTCATACCAATTCAGTCCAATTACCAATTTCAATCACGCTATTGATCCCTAATAAAAGATCCATGAAGTTAGGGGTAGGTTGTCACAACTTTCCCCTCTTAACGATGAACCGTCAAAGCAATGGTTGAAAAGCATTCGATCAATAAACCAGGTTAATTATGATGTGTTGGTGTACCGGTGTGCCGCTTTAGCGTACCGTTACGAGGAGACGTGTACAGGTGGGGGCAAATGTGAAAGCAATCTCTACAATGACCAATACAAGCCTACAAATCAGTTTATTACTAACCTATTATACTATGAACATCATCAATAAACTGTAGACCTAACTTTCACCTCGTTTCGCTCAAATCAAGATAGGTTGTTCTCTCACCTTCCTAGATCTTCTTCGCCATTATCGAGACAAATTTTCACTATCTTCAACATCGTCGATTTGAACTTATAGAACTTCGAGATGTCAGAATTAGTTAATAATCCAGCAGTTGCTAATGCTGAATTATTAATACCTAAATCATTAATTGCTAGACCTTATGTTTGGCCATTTGCCATTATTTACCCAATTTTCATTACGGTTTATACTAATCATTATGACACTTACATCAGAGGTAAAGAATGGACATTTGTTTATTTAATGACAATCACTTCATTTAACTTATTGTTTTGGTTAATGCCATTCTGGAATATCAATATTGATTCAAGTTTCAACTATTCAAGAGTTAAAACCATTAGTGAAGCTGAATATATTAAGATTACACCAGCACCAAATTCTGGGGTTGGACAAATTTGTAAGATCAATAGAGAAACTTTTCATGATGGTTCAAAACAAGTAAGTTTCTTATATCAGAAAAGACGTCATTTGTTCCATTCAGAAATCAATAAATTCAGTCCTCCACATTTTGTATTTGATGATTTACCAAAATTATCAGTTTTCCAACATTCAAAAGGTCTTTCTGGTGATTTAGAACAAGCCACTAGAAATTATGGTCAAAACAAATTTGATATTCCTTTACCAACTTTCTTAGAGTTATTCAAAGAACATGCCGTTGCACCATTTTTCGTTTTCCAAGTATTCTGTGTTGCCCTTTGGTGTATGGATGAACAATGGTACTATTCATTATTTTCATTATTTATGTTAGTTTCATTCGAAATGACTACTGTTTTCCAAAGAAGAACCACCATGGCTGAATTCCAAAGTATGGGGATCAAACCTTACCCAATTTATGTTTACAGAGATAACAAATGGAAACAACTTCAAACTAATGAGTTGTTACCAGGAGATTTAGTATCATTAACCAGAACTAATGAAGAAAGTGCAATCCCTTGTGACTTGCTATTAGTCGATGGATCTGCTATTGTTAATGAAGCTATGTTATCAGGAGAATCTACCCCATTATTAAAAGAATCAATTAAGTTAAGACCAAGTGATGAAAATATTCAACCCGAAGGTTTCGATAAAAATTCAATTTTACATGGTGGTACCATGGCTTTACAAGTTACTGCTCCAACCAATCCATCTGTTCCTTTAGCTCCTGATCATGGTGCCTTGACTTATGTTACTAAAATTGGTTTCGAAACTTCTCAAGGTTCTTTAGTTCGTACTATGATCTTCTCAAGTGAGAGAGTTGATGTTGGGAACAAGGAAGCTTTCTTCTTTATTTTATTCTTGTTGATCTTTGCTATTGCTGCTTCTTGGTACGTTTGGGTTGAAGGTACTAGAATGGGTAGAATCCAAAGTAAATTAATTTTAGACTGTATTATTGTTATTACCTCCGTTGTGCCACCCGAATTACCAATGGAATTAACTATGGCTGTCAATTCTTCATTATCAGCTTTACAAAAATTCTATGTTTATTGTACTGAACCATTTAGAATCCCATTGGCTGGTAGAATTGATGTCTGTTGTTTTGATAAAACCGGTACTTTAACTGCTGAAGATTTAGTATTTGAAGGTTTAGCAGGTTTCAATCCAAACGATATCCATCATTTATACACATGTGATGAAGCTCCAGAAACTACTTCGTTAGTTTTAGGTTCAGCTCATGCTTTAGTTAAATTAGATGATGGTGAAGTAGTTGGAGATTCAATGGAACAAGCTACTTTGAAAGCTGCCAAATGGACTGTTGGTGCTAATGATACTGTTGAAAGACCAAGACCAAATGGAAAACCTCAAAAGGTTACCATTTTAAGACGTTTCCAATTCTCTTCAGCTTTGAAAAGATCATCATCAATCTCTTCAATCAACACTTTACAAGGTAAAAATTTAATCAGTGTCAAAGGTGCTCCAGAAACTTTACGTAATATGATTTCTGAATTACCTGCCAATTATGAAGATATCTATAAGTCATTTACTAGAAACGGTTCAAGAGTTTTAGCATTAGGTTATAAATATTTGGATACTGGTGTTAATGTTACTAAAATTAAAAGAGAAGATGTCGAAAGTAAATTAACATTTGCAGGTTTTATCGTATTCCATTGTCCATTGAAGAATGACGCCATTGAAACTGTTAAAATGTTAAATGAATCATCTCATCGTTGTGTTATGATTACCGGTGATAATCCGTTAACTGCCTGTCATGTCGCTAAAGAAGTTGCTATTACCACTAAAGAAACTTTAATCTTGGATGCCCCTGAAGACCATCACGATTTGAAATCTGGTCATGATTTAGTTTGGAGAAATATTGATGAAACTAAAGTCATTTCAATCAAAAGTACTGATGATTTAGATCTTTCATTATTTAAACAATATGATATTTGTATTACTGGTTATGCTTTGAATTATTTACAAGAACATCAACAAATCAAAGATTTAATCACTCATACTTGGGTTTACGCTAGAGTTTCACCTGCTCAAAAGGAATTTATCTTGAATCACTTAAAGAGTTATGGTTATAATACTTTAATGTGTGGTGATGGTACTAATGATGTTGGTGCTTTAAAACAAGCTCATATCGGTGTTGCTTTATTGAATGGTACTGAAGAAGGATTAAAGAAAATTGCCGAAAATAGAAAAATTGAAGCTAATCTTAAAGTTTATGAAAAACAAGTTCAATTGATGGCTAATTGGAATAGACCTCCACCACCTGCACCTTTAATTATTGCTCATTTGTATCCACCAGGACCATCAAATCCTAAATATTTAGAAGCTATGGAAAAGAAAGGTATTGAAATTACTCCTGAAATGAGAAAAGCTGTTGAAATTGCTAATAAAGAAGGTATTAATCTTGTCCTTGATAAAGATGATAAAAAGGCTAAAAAGGGTGGATTAACTGATTCTTTCTTGACTGCATTAAGTGATGCTGAAGGTGAAGACGAAGTTCCAACATTGAAATTAGGTGATGCCTCAGTCGCTGCTCCATTTACTTCTAAATTATCCAATGTTAGTACTGTTACTCATATTATTCGTCAAGGTCGTTGTGCTTTAGTTGCTACAATTCAAATGTACAAGATTTTGGCATTGAATTGTTTAATTTCAGCCTATTCATTATCGGTGTTATACTTAGCTGGTATTAAATTTGGTGATGGTCAAGCAACGGTTTCAGGTATTTTGTTATCTGTTTGTTTCTTATCAATTTCAAGAGGTAAACCATTAGATAAATTATCAAGAGAAAGACCTCAAGATGGTATTTTCAACAAATATATTATGGGATCGATCTTGGGTCAATTTGCAATTCATATTGTTACTTTGATTTATATCACCAGAGAAATTTATACTTTAGAACCAAGAGAACCTCAAATTGATTTAGAAAAAGAATTCAGTCCTTCATTATTAAATACTGGTATGTTCTTATTACAATTAGCTCAACAAGTTTCAACCTTTGCTGTCAATTATATTGGTTTACCTTTCAAAGAAGGTATTACTCAAAACAAAGGAATGTATTATGGATTATTAGGAGTTGCTGGTTTAGCCTTGGCTGGTTCAACAGAATTCATGCCAGAATTGAATGAAGCTATGCAATTTGTTCCAATGACTGTTGATTTCAAAACCAAATTAACTGGTGCTATTTTATTAGATTTAAGTGCTACTTGGGTTATTGAAGTTACTTTAAAGAAATTATTCATGAATTCTGAACCTGCTGATATTGCCATCAGAGAAGATGATGACAAAGCTTAAGTTTTCCTAAGATATTGACTTTTTAAATAGAGGTGTATACCTGTAAGTTTTTATTTGTATAAATGCTATAAATCGTTTCTATCATGAATCTTTTGGTTCATTAAGTAAAGGTATGTCTTCACTTCTATTGAGTTTATAAACTTTAACCACTGATAAATTGCTTCTGGTAGTAATTTCTACTTTGCCCAACCTCTTCATTAGTAGTCTTAAGACATCATGAACTTCTTCATCATGTATAGGATAATTGAGACTGTCCTTTATAGTGAATGTTAACTTGCTCAAAGGATAACTCTTGAACTTCTCATTCTCTCTTAAACTATTAGTTTGAAAGAGAATGTTATAAATAGGTACTAATTTACCTTGTAAATAAGCCTGACGTTTCATTTCAGGAGTTTCTTTGGCATTGGCTTCATTACGTAATTTTTCCTTTAATTGTACTCTTTCAATCAACGTTAATCCGGTTTTCTTGAACTGTGTCTTTTCATCCTTTGGCTTGAATGTAAACTTCGATGAATCATTTTTAAGAATTGACGGTTTGGAGACCTTGCTTGGAGTTCTTGGTCTAGAAGGTTCTTTGGTATCTTCCCTTGATTTATGTTTGTCTATTAAATCTTCAACTTTGGGTACATCCAAGAATCCTATATGAGAATGAGTACTTATCCAATCATTCAATTTCTGCCTAAATTCTATCTTTCTCTTTTCTAAATTTGAATTGAAAGCTTGTATGGATCCAAATATCGTAACGTAACATGGACTGTAATCCTTTACTCCTTTGGGGTCGATGATCTTATATAAATCATTATCAACCATCAATACCAGTAAGAAATTTTCAATTTTGGTTCTTCTTTGAACTAACTTTGCAACTTGATCAAATAATTCATGAGCAGTTAATAACCGGGAATTAGTTGTATAATGTAAGGAAAGTGAGAGATCAATAGCATCATGAAACTTTGGAATGATTTCTAAGTGGTGCTTTCCAATAAGTGGATGTTCAATGATCTCCATATTGTGATTTTTACAATTCGCAGATTGAGAAAAGGGTACACGTAACAAGAGGTGGTCCTGATACTAGAAATACTTTAACAATGCATCAATGGACGTATCAATTGAGTACTGCAGTTATTGAAGAACCGCTATTTTTCTCCCATTGATCAATTCCAAACCATTGACCCAGATTTTTCATGACGTGTCCTTAGAGACTTAGAAATACCAGTTAAAGACTAAGTTTATTCACTACAAAACTACACTTATTTCTTTTCAGCTTTTTCTTTGTCTTCTTTGGCATCCTTTTGGTAACCAGCGTAGACGGCTTTAGCTTTATCTAATTCTGAACCTTCAGTTTTGTTGTAAGTAGCGTAACCTTCCTTGGCATCTTCTTGAAATTCTTTACCTTGTTCAGATGATAAGAATTCTTTTCCTTTGTTAACGAAATCCATTTTTTAATTGAGTTTTTATTAGTTTATCTAATGTAGAAAAAAAATAATTTACGTGGGACGTCAACTCAATTTATAGTCCCCGAAACTAAAGGGGCTACGATTCCCTGAAATTAGATTATGTAATATGCCCACTTCAATAAAACCACTCACAATGAAATTTTCTATTATCTTTGACTAATATACAGGAATGTCGATTTTCAATAGAGACTTTTTGTCATTGCCACTTCACTTTATTCGCCGTCATATGAATATTAGTTGAGTTTGAAGTTAATATTAGGTTCGTATCGGTAGAAATAAGCATCAATTGATGTAAGTTGATGATCAGAGTTTTGATTAAAGCTTCAAATAGCCCCGCAAACTGTACGAGATTAATTGGTCCACGATATAATTGACATGTTGACCAAACATGAATTTTGCGTCATGTCGATCACAAGATAAGTTGCTAATTAAGTTAACATCTATACTAATTGGAATAAATTTCAGTAACTTGACCACATTTGGCCTCCGATGTTTGGAATATGAGTTTCGCACGTAGGTCATTCAACGTCATAGAAGATTCGAAGATGTATGAGAACGCAACACGGCTTAGCACTCAATTACATTATATACATTTCTATTACTATAATTTCAATTTCTCTAAGATATCAATGGTTTGTTCATAACCTTCGATCTCGGCCTTATAATTTTCAGCTCTTTTATAAGCATCTTCCTTAGCTTGAGGTTTAGTCTTTTCAGTAAATTTACTGATAGAATCTTGCACCTTCTTACTAAACTCTTGTGCAGTATTTAATTTTTTATTGACTTTAGCAATTTCAGCGTCAATATCAATTTGTCCCTTAACTAATACATGAACGTTACATTCTTTGTTAACAGATTGAACTGCACAACCTGAAGGAATTTGAACAGCAACATCAACTTTTTCTACACCTTTGATTAATGAAGCGATTGAATCTTTTTGAGATTCGGCAATTTGATTAACATCCGAAGTTAATCCTTCAATATAGATTTGTCCATTCTTGGTGATACCGTATTGGGCTAATAAAGATCTTGCACTCTTGGTGATTTCAATAACTAATTCATAAGCTTCTAATGATTTGACGTCATCAAATTGTTTGTTATAAATTGGATATGGAGCTTTAACAATTGAAATAATTGATTCAGTATCACGTCTTGGTAATCTTTGGAACATTTCTTCGGTAATGAATGGCATAAATGGATGAATCAATCTTAAGGCACTATCGATACAGGTATATAAAGTATCTTGGGCTGATTTCTTTTGTTGTGGAGTACCATCTTGAATCAAAGATTTAGAATTTTCAATATAAACATCACACAAATCATACCAGAAATTATAAATAGCATTAGTTGACTCGAAGAAATCACGTTTCTCTAATGAATCATTAACAATTTCGCTAGTTTTAGTTAATTTATGTAAAATCCATTTTTCAACTAATGATTCATTACCAGTTAAGTCGCTAGTGGATGGTGGTTTATAGTCATCACCTAATCTACCCAAAACGAATTTAGTAGCTTGGTAGATTTTGTTACAGAATTTTCTATAACCCTCAACTCTTAAGATATCTAAATTGATATCTCTACCACCAGTGGTATAAGCACATAATGCGAATCTTAAAGCATCAGTACCACATTGTGGAATACCATTTGGATAAGAAATTTTTTGTCCATCTTGAGCTTTCTTAACTTCTTTTGGATCTAAATTACCAACTAATAATTTATTATGTAATTCTTGTAAAGAAATTCCTGAAATTACATCACTTGGATCAACAACATTCCCTAAAGATTTTGACATTTTTCTACCTTGAGCATCTCTGACTAATGAGTGACAGAATACTTCAGTAAATGGAGATTTACCAGTTAATTTCACTCCTAATAATACCATTCTAGTAACCCAGAAGAATAAAATATCCCAACCGGTTTCTAATAATGACATTGGATAGAATTGATCCATATCAAGAGTTTTCTTTGGCCATCCTAAAACACTAAATGGCCATAATCCTGATGAGAACCAAGTATCTAAGACATCTTCATCTTGTTCCAAAGTGAATTTCTTGGAAGTACCAAATCTCTTTTCAGCTTTAGCTTGTGCCTCTTCGGCCGATTTAGCAGCAATCCATAAATTGTTATCCATTCTGTCGTTACTTTCACCATCGAAATTGACAAAATAAACTGGACATCTGTGACCCCACCATAATTGTCTTGAGATACACCAATCTTGGATATTTTCTAACCAACGGAAATAGTCGGCTTCAGAAACTTTTGGTGTAATTTTTAATTCTCCTGATTTGACAACTTCAATAGCTCCTTTAGCCATTTGTTTTTGATTAACCCACCATTGAGGTTTTAATAATGGTTCAATAACGTCTCCACTTCTGGAACAAATTGGAATTGACATTTCGTTATCTTTTTGTTCGACAAATAATCCTTTGGCTTTCAATTGTTCAATGACTTTATATCTGGCATCGAATCTCTTGGTACCTTTCCATTCTTCACCACAATTTTCATTCAATAAACCATCATCAGTATAAATATTAATAAATTCTAAATTATTTCTCTTACCAGTTAAGTAATCATTTTGATCATGAGCTGGAGTGATTTTAACAGCCCCAGTACCGAATTCCATGTCAACAGTTTCGGCATCGGTAATAATTGGTAATTTTCTGTCAACAAATGGATGTACGACATATTTACCATGTAAATGCTTATATCTTTCATCATTTGGGTGAACGGCAACCCCAGTATCCCCGAAGATGGTTTCAGGTCTAGTAGTAGCAACAACAATCTTTTCATCAGAGTTTTCGACTTGATAAGCAAAGTAAGTCAAAACCCCGAATTCAATCTTGGATTCATAATTTGGAACTGATAATAAAGTTCTACCAGGAATGGTTTTATTATCAACTTCTAAATTGGATAAAGCAGTGTTTAATTTAACTGACCAATTAATTAATCTATTATCTCTATAAATAGTACCATCATCATGCATAGTAATGAAAGCCTGTTCGACGGCATTAGTTAATTGTGGACTTAAAGTGAAAGCTTCTCTTGTCCAATCGTAAGATGCACCTAAAGCTTTGAATTGGTTTTTGATTTTAGCATGATAAACTTCTTTCCATTCCCAAACTTTATCAACAAATTCTTCTCTAGTGAAATCGTGTCTAGTTTTCTTTTCCTTAGCCCAAATTTGTTTTTCAACAACGGATTGGGTTGCAATACCAGCATGATCGAACCCTGGGACATACAAGACGGTTTTACCTTTCATTCTATTATACCTGATTAAGGTATCCTGTAATGAAACAGTTAAAGCATGTCCAATATGTAAAGCACCAGTAACATTTGGTGGTGGTGTAGGAATTGTGAATAATCCTTCTGGTTTGATTTTACCATCTTTAGTGAATTCCGGTTCGAAAAACTTTTCTTTGACCCACCATTCATACCATGAGCTTTCAACGACACTTGGATTGTAAGCTTTAAAGTTTGGATCTTCTAATCCAACTAAAACTTTTTTTTCTCCTGGAACAGTGGTATCAACGAATTTTGGAATTTGTTCAGCTGGTTTCTTTTCTTTCTTTGGAGCTTTTTCTTTCTTGGCTTCAGGTTTGGCTTCAGCTTGTTTAGCTTTCTTAGCATTGAATTTAGCTAATTTTTCCGCTTTCTTACGTTCTTTTTCTAATTCTTTTGCAGTTTTCTCTTTCTTAACTTCACCTTCAACAGGTTGAGCATTTTCAACAGGTTTAGCTATTTCAGAGTTATTTAATTTCGGATCTGTACTCATCTTGAATGGTCTATATTCAATTCTGTATGGTCTATATGATAATAATTGTCTTGGAAATTTAGGTTTAAACAATCTTATCATACAACATGAAAATTTTTCAATGAGTCAGTGCGAGTGTATGGGGTCTAACTATAGTCTCGCGTTTTATTATTATTATACACTATATACATTTATTTCTTCATGCTACTACCTAGCCATTTATTGTCATTACCTTTGATAATATCACCAAAGTCTTCGTCATCATTTTGAATTTCAAATACTGAGTCCAAATGTTTGGCTTTCTCATCGTTATTATTAGTTAATCTGTTTTGTAAAGCTTTGGATAACTTGGCATTAGTATTAGTATTGATATTAATTTTTCTATTCTTAATAATACCAAACCCTATTTCTTCACCAAATTGATCCATAATTGAATCTTCTTCTTTACCAAATTCCAATTTATTCTGTGCTTTGGCAAGTTCTGACATTTGGAACTTTTGTTTTAATTTACGTATCTTTCTACCACCTCTTTTCTTAGACTTGTATTCCATTGGAGCAGGTAACGCTTTATCAGTTTTTGAATCTGGGGGTGTCAATAATTTATTGATTTTATCATTCAATTCATTCTTATACTTCAATCCTAGGTTACCTTGAGGATCTGATTTTGATAAATCTATACGGGCTGCGAGTATAACCTTTCCACTCAAGATTCTTAGACTTGGCTTGATAATGTCATCTGGTAGATACTTTATTAAATCGTTGTTATATAAATAACCCATTTGAATGGATTTGGATGTAAGATTCTTGGACTTACTTGATAATTCTTTAACACCTATTGATGGTAAATTACAACTTGGTGTGGCTGCTAATTGTGCTAATGATCCGCAATGTATAAGCAATTGTGAAGATGTCACCGGTCCAAGTAAGTTATTCAAATTCGGAGTTAAGTTGGTCAATTTTTCTTGAATAAAATTCGATAATTCTAAATAAACATCATTCAATTGTTTAATCTTGTCACAATAATCTAATATACTATTGAAGTCTGTCTCATTAAGAGTAAATTGATTCTTGGAATTAGTTAATCCACTCATTATAAGTACTAATATCTTATCTTTATTGAGAAACTGTAACTCTGATTCGTAATTCTTTATATTAATTAAATCTTGTTTGATTATCTGAATAACTTTTATATAATCAATTGGATTGGTGATAATCGACCCAAGTTCGGGAAAAACCACTGAGTATTTAAACTGAATGAACTTGAATATTAATTCTGTTTCCTGGTTAATCAAATTAAGTAATTGGTTGATTTTTATGAAGAAATTGACCTCTTCATTATCATAATCAGAATTCGATATTAGCTTTAAATAATCACTTTCTTCTTGGGTAAAGGTTGCAATTTTAGCTTTTAACTCGGGAATGATATTGAATATTTTGAGATGCTTGGATATATCAGTTATTGAAGAGATATCTAATTGTGATAATTGATCTTTTAATGATATGTTTGTATTTAGTATAGAATCTAAGGTCGATTCTAGATTATTTTCCTTGGTGATTTTGGAATCCTCATTGACACTATAATCTTTTTCTTTCCCTTCTTCATCCACATATGGCTCTTCATTGCCTGACTCTAACTCATCTTCAGAATCAGCTAAATCTCTTAATAACTCTTCCTCTAAACTCATACTAGAAAATGCGCATCTCCAAATTCTCATCTCTATCATGAACTTGAAAACTTCAACATTATCAAATTATGATGGGTCTGCAGAATTAGAATTCAACGGCACAAAGGTTATAGTATTTATAAATGGTCCTATAGAACCTAAATTAAGACAAGAGCTACCAAATATTGCAAGTTTGGAAATAATAACTAAACCATCACAAGGTTTAAGTTCAACAAGAGAAAATCTTCTAAATGATAAACTCAGATCCATCTTGTCAAGTTTAATAATAAGGAATAAGTATCCAAGACAATTGATTTCCATAAACATCCAAATCGTCAGGTCAGAACTTGATTCGATTATCATAAATAACTTTGAAAATACCGTTAATGACTTAAAAATATTCAATTTAGAATTATCTACAATAATAAATTGTTGTTATTTTGCATTAATTGATGCTAACATAGCATTATATGAATCATTTGTTGCTTTACATCAAAGTTTAAACCATAAACAACTTATTCAAAATCCAGATTTATCAAACATATTAGAGTCCAGTTCAAGTCATCTTTTAGTGGTTTCTATAAAGGAAAATAAACCAAGTAAACTTGTGTATATTGACTCAAAAGGATCCTTCACTGAGGCTGAATTGTTACGTATAGTAGACAAAGGGTTTGATCATCTGTTGGTAGTCTTTAATGAATTCAGACAAGCTATAGATGAAAAGATAAATAAAGATTTTATTTGGAAGTAGTGTAGTATAGAGGAATATATAGAGTGGTTCCTATAAAAATGGATTGAAATTGTCCCCAAAGAGGACACTCAGTACTAGTGATAGAATCATACTTACTCTAAAACGTTGTAAATTAGTACGATTGTGTCGTAAACAAACAAAAATTGTCAGAATATTAACACCAACCCCTGAAAATTGTAATATGATACTTTCATTGATATTGATTCATACGTGGTATATCATTCCCTTGACCCACGTAAGGCTCACCTGATATATGCGTGATTGATAATTTTCAGAAGAGCATTCGTTCACCCACGACCCAATATCGTGGCCAATTACTACAAAAAATGCCACCAACTACTGAAGCAGTTTCAAATTCTAACAAATCATTAAAAACTAATTTTCGTCTACTATTACATCCGGTACAAATTTTTCAATAAAAATTATACGAACTCGTTAATGTCTAATTTTCTGAGACACTTCTGAGACACCACACAATTGGTCCCTGTAACTTCTTAGAGACAAACATAGTTAAATTTCATTTTTGATCAAGGTAAGGTTGGAGACCTGTTCCATCACATTTGTCGGTTAAATTGAAGTGTCTTTTGTATGAGAAGTAATAGTTAAAAATACTCAGTTGAAAAGATATCTTTAAATTAGGAGTTTTCATGCAAAAGACATTGTAAGCGAGTGACGTCAATTCGCAAGAGAGTAACAAACCATAAAGAAACCCAAACATATATTTATACACACAAGCCATAATCCATTAACTCTACCTTCTCATAAGTCACCTCAACTTTACTAAAACTATCTAGTACAAAGTCGATAACGGATTTGGACTAATATTAATATTTAAATCATTAAATCTGTTATTTGGATTTAATTTATGTTTAAACGTAAAACCAATGAAATTGGAGTTTTTGAAGTTCTTTGAATTTAATAATAATTTTTCATTATAATTTTGCCTTTCGAAAACATCTTTATATTTAGCCATTGATTCCTCATCTTCAAAATCATCGAAATAGCCAGCATCTTCTTCGTTATCTAACTGAGGAGTAAATGGTGGAGTTTTTAATCTTAAACTATCCCAATCCTTAATATCACTGAAGTAACTCATTTGTTTGATTTGATTGAAGTTTTTGAACCTCTTGGATGGTGAAGTAATCAATTGTTTAATTAATTGCCAGGTCCTATCACTGAAAACGTATCTTCCATCTTTAGTTTGAGGTCTTCTTAAAGTCTTTTCCCAGTTCTTCAAATTATAATAAGTTTCTTCTTGTTTGGAACCTGAAAATGGTGGATATCCACAAAGACTTTCAAATAATATGCATCCCAATGACCAATAATCAATAGTGAAATCATAATTAGACCCTTCTAATACATCTAATGCCATATAATCGGGACTACCAACAATTGAGTTGGCAAAATTAGAATTTGAATTTTGGAAATTCTTAAAGATTCTTTGACGTTCATTGATATTAATTGATGGTAATTCGAACTTATTCAATCCATAATTAGCAAAGTTGGAATTTGAGAAATTTTTCAATTTTAATTTCATACTTTCAATTCTTTCATTGGAAATTGATCCACTAGCTAAACCAAAATCAGTTAATTTAATATGACCTTTAGCATCAATTAAGAAGTTTTCAGGTTTTAAATCTCTATGAATATATCCTAATTCATGTAATGAATTAACTGCACAAAACATTTCACTAATATAAAATCTTGAATGTGGTGGTATTAAGTATCCAGTATTATTTAATAAAGTTCTAAAATCTCCCCCTGGTACGAATTCCATAGCTAAGAAGACTTTTTCGTTATCTTGGAAAGCATATAATAATTTAACTAACCAATCACTTCTTGTGTTTGTTAAAATATCTCTTTCAGTCAAGACATGTTTAGTTTCATTCAATTTGATTAGTAAATTCTTATTCAAAATCTTTAAAGCACAAATTTCTTTAGTATCTTTCTTCTTAGCTAAGAAAACTTGTCCATAACCACCTTGACCAACTTGAGTAATCATTTCGAAATCTTTGTGTTTTGGCTTTAATCTCTTCTTCCTTAAATAAGCTCTTTCTCTACTGATATAATTCTTCCATTCAATCTTTTGTTGGTTACTTGAAACATTCATTAGTTTTGCCTTAACCATTTCAGTTCTTTCCCTTCTATTTATAACATAGTCAAACTTATCACAATAATAATCCAAAAAGTATAATTGACACACATTACTTAATCTTTGGGTTTTAGCCAGAACATTTATCGATGGTAATAATTGTTGTTTGTGTTGAAGTCTTTTAGGAGATCCCATTGGAGTAATGTTTTCTTTATTCAACGGATCTATATCCATTAAGGATACATTTTCCATACTATGGGAAATGTCTTCCATATCTTCTATAAGTTCTATCGCAGGTTTTTTTAGGAAATTCAATGATTTAAATGAAATTGCAAAATGAGAATGTTTACAAAATGACCTAATTAAGAAAATATTAGTTGCATTGGTAGAGACGCGATTTTAAAGTTTGATATAGACCCTAGATAGTTAAAGTTTAGTTGACGTGTTGGTAAGACATGCACTTTGGTGTTTGTAAAGGTTTTCATAAAGCTGGCAAGAGTTGGATGTTCTCCATGAAAGCCTTTAATGTTCAAGGTAGTGTAAAGATCAAACTATTTTCTAAAGCTATGTACTACTGTCAGTGATATTAAAGAATCAATGATCATTCATTTCCAGTCTTCTAAGTACCTCTCTTTTGATAAAGAAAGATACCTCGTAGTCCCGGAGTCTTTTCAGTCCCGTAATATCCTTGAACATAAGCTTCTCAAGCACTTCTAACAAATAAAACTTTCCGACAGAGCTGCAAATGCAATAACAAAGTCAAAAACAACTCATACTAAGTAACCACTAGACTACTTGTATGGAAGATAATTGAATCATCAATGGTATTTCCAAACGTTTTCATGCCCTATTGGATTGAAATCCCAATAAAGTGGTAACTCTCAGCGAAGCGAAGATCCCTTGACCCATCCATCCCTAACTAACCGAAAGAATTCAAACCTCTTTAACTCAAATCAACAATCATCCCTACCCCTACACAACCATATCACACCATGCCAATGATTACAACACTCGTCATAATTATACAATAAGAAAACTAGTCGTGCGTGGTTAAAATTCTAACAAATTAACCTAAATCCCGAAGTCGTTTATGCGTTAAAAAACTTACCCATCGGATTTTGAATCCTCAAATAAATCAATTGATATCCTTAATATGTCACGGTTTAAATTCAAGGTCAAAAGGAAAAACACAATAAAAACTGTGTCGGAATTAAAAAAAAAGCAAAAAGGTGGTGCAAAAAAAAACCTGATTGTTTTAAAGTGGTGGTTACTTAAAAGCGGGTGTGTTTCTAAAAGTCCGAATTGAGTCCAACAAAAAAAAAATTTTGTGGGGCCATTAATTTCTTTGTATAAAAGCACAAACGGGTCCTGTTTTTTTCCCTTAATCTGAATTTTAATAACACCAATAATAAATTTCCAGTAACGATGTCAGCAGATTTAGAAAATCAAAACCCTATTGATGAAACATTAGCTATCAATAAAGAAGGAGTTAGCTACCAAGACCCAATCAATATTACCAAAGTTAAAACCGAAGGTGATTATATACAATTCGGGCATGAAAAATATTTGAAGTCCGAATTAGTTGAAGCATTCGGTGGTAGTTATAATCCAGGTTTAAGTCCTCCACCAAAGCACAATTTAGGTAATCCAGGTCCATTAGGATTAAGTGCTTTCGCTTTAACAACTTTTGTCTTGAGTTTAATTAATGTTGAAGCTAGAGGCGTCACTATTCCAAATATTGTTGTTGGTTTAGCCTTTTTCTATGGAGGTTTCACTCAATTAGTTGCTGGTATGTTCGAAATTGCCGTTGGTAACACTTTTGGGGGTGTTGGTTTATCATCATATGGTGGATTTTGGTGTAGTTGGGCTGCCCTTTACGTTCCAAGCTTCGGAATTGCCTCAGCTTATGATAATGAAGAAGAATTCAGGTTTGCAGTAGGAATTTATTTATTAGGTTGGTTTATTTTTACATTCTTTTTAATGTTATTGACATTGAAATCAACGGTTGCATTTTTTTCCATTTTCTTCCTTTTGCAAATTACGTTCCTTTTGTTAGCAATTTCGGAATTCAAAGGCTCTACTTCAGTTAAAAAAGCTGCTGGTGTCTTTGGTCTTCTTACTGCTTTTTCTGCTTGGTATAATGCCTATGCGGGGGTAGCTAATAGTCAAAATTCTTATATCACTGTTAAAGCTATACCTTTACCAGATTTGGAAGAAAAGAAGAGGAAATAATCGTCCTAGATATTTAATATATTAATCTAATTATTTATTTGCTTATTTATTTATTTATTATATGTGTTAATGAAGATTTGTTCAAATTCTTTATCTCTAAGCGAATTCCGGATCTTTATTATAATAGAGTTTTTAGCTTTGAAGAGGGACACAAATTAAGGTTTGAAAATTTTCAAGCCACTAATTTGTGTTGTCATTCAATGTTGTCATTTCGGAGTTAGTTCAGTCTCGTAAAAAATTTCAAGGAGTTATATTTTTCATGTTTTGTGGAGAACTTGGTATGCACACGTAAAAACGATCTTTTACATCATCCAAGTTTTAATTCTTAACCCCATAATCTGGGGTTAAAACAACGCCTTTTTATTTATAAGGTTTCCGTTCACAAATCAATGCCGATACTTTCTAAATTTTTATTGGACTATTTACGTATGTACAAGTATATTTCCCTATAATTTCTTGAAAGTATATTTTTCCATTAATTCTTAACAATGCTCATTCCCCCACTGTTCAAAATTCGACAGTAAATCCTAGCAACCCGCAAAAAATAAAAGTTTCCCGTTCGGCCAATATTCGTAAAACATGTGTTTAGTGTTTTAAATCGATATCGTGATTATATAATCTTCTCGCTGTTAATAACCAAAATAAGATTCCAACAATTGCTGTGATTCCTAATACTACACAGGCATAATTCATAGTATCAGAGGATACTGGGTAAACTATTGGGAAATTTAACCAAACCATGATAAAGCAGGCCCAAAATATAGCAGCAAAATTCAAGACTATACCGAATCTGCCAAGGTGAAAGTATGGTAAATTACTTGATTGTTTTAAGATTGGATCAATAGTATTATTAGAATCAAGTTTGAATCTCTGCCTTGGATCGGTTGAAAATCTAGATTTGATCAAATGGAAGATGATTGGGAAAATGTATGATAAGTTAACACAAACCATTGCTGATCCAAGAACTGCGTTTAATGCTGTTGAACTACCAAACATAATTGTGCCTAGAATTATTACTAATGCAGTAACTAAACTTAAGGCATTCAATGGAACTTTTAATCTTTCATTAACTCTACCGAAGAATTCACCAAATGGAATACCATTTGACATAGCAAATGACCAGAATAATCTTGATGTACTAGTATAATACATATAAGAAGAACCAACAAATGACATTATCAAAATCATAATTCCAATGGTTGATAAAGCAGTTGAGCCAAATGAATCAATCATTAATTGAACAATTGGTTGACCACCTATAGGATTAGATAATGATTCAACACTAGTAACACAGAACATGTAAATGATAGCACTAATCAAACCTAAAATCCATGAGCAAGTATTTGATAAAACCATAACTAACGGAATCTTTCTTTCAGGTTGATCGATTTCATCTGTCATATGACATGCACCATCGTATAATGTTATGGAAGCAATAGATGGTAACAACCCTAGGAAGAATACTACCCCATTTGAGCTCCAACCTGTCTCATTCAAAATATTTCTGAATACAAAATCAACTGATTGTTTAGGACTAGTTCTGACTAACAACGTAATCAATATGAATAAAGTTCCAACATTCATGATCACTACCAATGTATTAGTCAAGATTGGTAAAATTATAACCATGAAAACATTTACTAGATACCCACTTATCATTATACCACAATACACCAAGTAAAATTGATATTTAGTTGGAACATAATCTGGGTGATATAACTGAGCCATGGTAAATATAAAACTGGCTGATACATAAGTTGAGCTAAAGCAAGCGAATATCCAACCTGCACAACTTAAAATCCCAACTATATAACTCATCAATTTTTTCATTCTTGGTGGAGCTAACACATAAGTCCAATGAATTTGAGCTGATGAATGTGGATAAGCACTTTGAAGTTCGGCTAAACTATAACATACTATTAAATCAAAAATTCCTGTTAGTATGAAACCATAAATTAAAACGGGGGAACCTCCAACACCAATAACTGTACTTAAAAATGTCCCAATAGCCAAGGCGGAACAGATTAAAGAAAACTGTAAAGCGGAAGTACTTAAAATTCCAAATCTTTTCTCTAAATTTACCGAATGTATCGATTCGGTTTCGATTACAACTTTGTTATCTTTGCGATCGCCTATCATTCTATCAATTCCACATAACTATAAAAATGTAGATTCGACATTTTATAAATAAACTTTAATTAGAGATCTCCCCCATACAAAAATTGCGCCCGAGCGCAGTTGCTATCTTATCTTCATAATTACCCAATAGTAAGCGATCACAATGATAAGGCACCATGTTAGCGGGTTTACAAATAGGTAAACCGCGATTCCATCCCAACTTAAATTTCCATCGGATTCCAGATTTGAAGGGCTTAAAACGAACGAGGGGACCTGATTTCTAGAGCCTGAACTATTTCTATCCTGCAACTAATTCGGCAAGAGATGTCGAAGTTTTTCAATCGTGGGGTTTTAACACCGCTCAAGCGCGCGTATACCAGGTCTTCACATTTTCAATTCCGTTTTTTGTTCCCCATCTTTTAAATCCCCCAATAAGCCAATGACTATTACCGGGTGAATCATTCACGGATATGTGCCAAGACCAATCTTTCCTAAAAAAAAGAATAATTCCTTATCCTAGTATGATATCATTATTTTTCAGTCATCAAACTAGTACATGGAACGGAATATCCAATTGCCGCATTGGGATTTTTATCTTATCTTCTTTAAATGATAACGCCGATCTTATGCGAAACTACATAACTACGGTTTTTTCTTATTATATTATTCTTCTCTTATATTCCAACAACCTACAAGTTTGTGACCCAACAACATGCTAGAGAAAAAACTTAATATCACTGAAGATATTGAACAATATGCTGATGGAGACGATAGTAATCGTTCATATAGTGGGGAACATGTTGTAACGACCGGGTTTTCAGATTTTAATGACAAATTTGATCCAGCTACATATGGAGAAACTAAAAGAAAACTTAACTCAAGACATGTTGGTCTTATGATTATTGGACAATCTATCGGTTCTGGTCTTTTCATTGGTTTATCTTCACCGTTAGTTACATCTGGTTCTTTAGCTTTATTTACTGGTTTTGTGTTTTATGCATTTTTGGTCATTTGGCCACTTATGCAAATTGTAGCAGAAATGTGTTCTTTCATACCTATAAAGGGAAGTTTCTTACATTATACTGCAAGGTGGGTTGATCCTGCTTTAGGATTTGCTTGTACTATGATTTATTTATATACTTCATTAATGTTTTTAGCTTTAGAAGCTACAGCCTTCGCTGGTATTGTAGGGTTTTGGAGTGATGTAAATCCTGGGGTTTGGATAACAGTAGCGTTAGTTGCGATCTTATTATTTAATGTTTTTGGTGTAAATTGGTATGGAGAAATCGAATTTTTTGCATCCATAACTAAAGTTTTATTAGTTGTCGGATTAATGTTCTTCAGTTTAATTAGTATGTGTGGTGGTAACCCAAAACATGATGCATATGGATTTGAAAACTGGCCAAAAGGTGGCTTGGTTAAAGAATATTTAACTACTGGTACTACCGGTAGATTTTTAGCTTGGTATAACACATTTATCTATGCTGCTTTCTCATGTGGAGGACCAGATTTATTAGCTATCATTTCTGGTGAAGTCGAAAGACCAAGAAAAAACATTCCAATGGCTGGTAGAAGAGCTTATATCAGAATTTATATTTTTTACCTTGGAGGATTATTTTTCATGAATTCACTTTGTGCTTCCACTGATCCAACTTTATTGGATGCTCAAGCCACTGGTAAAGTAGGTGCTGCTGCAAGTCCTTGGGTTATTGGTATTAAGAATGTTGGTGTACATGGTTTAGATTCCTTAGTTAATCTTGTTATTGCCTTGTCAGCATGGTCATGTGGTAATGCGTTCATGTATGGTGCTACAAGAACTGCATATTCTGCTTCATTGGCTGGTTATTTACCAAGATTTTTCTCTAAATGTTTGAGGAATGGTTGTCCAATTTATTGTGTCATTGGTTCTATCGCTGTTGGATGTCTTGCATATTTGAGTGTTGCCAAATCAACTGGTCAAGTATTTAATTGGTTAATTAATTTAAGTACCACTGGCCTTTTAACTGCTTATTTATGCATTTTTTGGTCATATTTCAAATTCAAAAGAGCATTTAAAGCTCAAGGATTTGATTATGAAACTGATTCAAAATATAAACCATCATTTTTTGTTCATCCATACATGACATATTTTGCATGTTTTTTAAATTTCATAATTTTATTCTTTAATGGATTTTGGATTTTCTTCCCAGGTCAATTTTCAGTTGCCAACTTATTTACATCATATTTTGCCCCAGTTTTCTTTATAGTCTTATTCGTATTCTGGAAAGTCTTGAAAAAGACTAAATTCAGAACTGATTTAGAGGCTGATATTACCACTGGTAAACAAGAAATTGATGATTATGAAGCTATTGAAGAAGCCGAATTCGCTGCTAGAGAAGTTAAGAAAGGTTGGTTCTGGACTCCGTTTAATAAAGTTTGTGATTTTTGTTTTAATTAGGGTTTTTTTATTCATCTTTGTAGGTTAATAAAATATTATGTATGTGGCTCCTGTATATAGGCTATGAGAATGTTACGAGAAGAGGCTTTTATTGGATGCATGGAACATACCATCCATGAATTCTACTTCATAAAAACAATATGATAAAAGAATAAACTTCAAAGTTATCAGAGAATTGTTTGACTAATAACAGCCAGTTAAAGTTTACGGTTTTCTGTTATCGAAAAAAACATTCAATTAACAAATGAAATTTTTTTCTTATCTAAGCCAAGAATTTGCAATAAAATATCTAGGACCAATGAATTGAACAAACGAGGGACAAGTTTTAGATTTCGTGGATCGATACGAAGATATAGTTATAAACTGGGGTAAAACAAGGATAATGAGAGAATTAAACCTTCAGTAGCCGATAAAATCTTATTGTTTCCCAAAACATTTCAACCTCTCCATTAGTTTACCTTGGCGTGAGAAAAAAAAATTACTGTAGACGCAACCCCTGCTTTTATGCAGATTGTATCGCTCACTTTTTGTATTTGAAACTGCCTCGTAAGAGAAAAAATATGGTTAGCAGTCACTTTTTTACGCAAAACGGATTCTTCATTCCGAAATATAAACCAACTTTCAACGTATTCAATATGTAAAAATTTCATATTTCAACTGTAACACTAATGTTAGAAACTTCTATAATTAAAGAAACCTTAAAGTCATCAATAGCAAAAGCTTTTTCGCCGTGGAACAACTCCACTTTTACTGTGTAAATTTTTTTTTGTCTCAATGGCCGCATGATAAGAATAAGTGGGACAAAACAAGATGAGCATTTTTTTTCTTTTTATAAATAATGGGAAATTTCTTGGTATGTCAATTCGATAAAAATCTGAGTTTTTGCACTTTGATAGTCATTGAGTATTATGAAAGAAGACAGTGAAAAGCAAGTAGACAGTCAATCATTACTTTCTAGACACACTGAAGATTACAACCTTTCAATTGCAAGATCTAATCCTATTAGTGCAGAATTATCAGGACATGAATTAAAAAAAGGTTTAGAAGCAAGACATGTTAGTATGATCGCTCTTGGTGGAGCTTTAGGTACTGGTCTTTTAATCGGTACAGGTTCAGCCTTAAAAACTTCAGGACCGGGAGCTGTTTTTATATCTTATGGGTTAATCGGGTTAATTGTATTTATAGTTATGTCAGCATTAGGAGAAGTTGCTACTTTCATTCCACTTTCTGATGGGTTTACTGGTTATGCTAATCGTTATGTTGACCCAGCTTTAGGGTTTGCTTGTGGATATATTTATCTTATCAAATATTTAATTATCCCTGCTAATCAATTGGTTGCAGGTTCATTAACAGTTCAATATTGGGTTTCATCAGATAAATTGAACCCTGGAGTTTGGATTACAATTTTCTTAGTCATTATTGTTGCCATTAATATTTTAGGAATTAGATTTTTCGGTGAAATCGAATTTTGGTTAAGTATCCTCAAAGTTATAACTTGTATTGGATTAATTATTTTATTGTGGGTTATTGCATTAGGTGGTGGCCCAACTCATGAGAGAATTGGGTTCAGATATTGGAAGAATCCAGGTGCTTTCTTACCTTATACTGATAGTACCAAAGGTTTAGAAATTAAAGGTGATAAAGGTAGATTCGTTTCATTCTTATCAACTTTAGTTTATGCTGTATTCTCATATACTGGTACCGAATTATGTGGTATTACATTTGCTGAGTGTAAAAGACCAAGAAAAGCCATTCCAAAAGCTATTAGATTAACTTTATACCGTATCATTGTCTTCTATGTCTTGAATATTTTATTTTTAGGTATGTGTGTTAGTGCTAAAGATCCATTATTATTGAAAGCTTCAGGTAGTACTGCAAGTGCTTCACCATTCGTTATTGCTATTAAAAATGCTAAAATTCATGGTTTAGATCATGTTATTAATGCTTGTATCATGTTATTCGTCTTATCAGCTGCTAATTCTGATATGTATATTTGTTCAAGAACAATTTATGGTTTATCAGTTGCCGGTTATGCACCAAGATTCTTTTCAAAAACTAATAAGATGGGAGTTCCATATTATGGAGTTGCCTTATCATTCTTATTCTGTCTTTTAGCATTTATGACAGTATCATCAAGCTCGAGTGAAGTTTTTAATTATTTTGTTAATGTTGTTTCTTTGTGTGGTTTATTAGCTTGGTTTTCAATTTTAATCATTCATGTTAGATTTATGGCTGCTTGTAAAGCTCAAGGTTTATCAAGAGAATCTTTAGCTTATAAATCTCCTTTACAACCTTATGCATCATATTTTGCCCTTGTTATTTGCGGAATTGTTATCCTTATCAAAAATTTTACCGTTTTCTTAGGTGATTCCTTCACTTATAAGACTTTCATTACTGGTTATATTGTTTTACCAGTTTATATTATTTTATACGTTGGATTTAAGATTTTCTACAAAACTCACCATCATCATGCCAGTGAAACTGATTTGGAAACTTATAGAGATGTTATTGACGCTGAAGAAGCAGAGTATGCTGAAAAGGAACAAGAAGAGTTAGCTATCAGAGAAGCTAAAGGTAATCCAAAAGATCTCAAATGGGTTTATGAAAAGATTTTCGGATGGATTTTCTAATCTACTTTTAGTTATCAGTAACTTATTTTTACAGTGTAAACTTAACATATTTAATATATATTGTAATAGATTATTATTAATTATTTTTCTTCTCTGAGCTTCTAGTAGCATACAGATAATGATTATGGCGAGCCAATTTTGTGAATTCCACAGATTTCTAGTAAAATAGTTAAAAACTGAATATAAAAAAAACTAATGAAAAATCTGAAATCTTAGTGAAGGGACCACGAGTGATGTCACAGAATCTTTACTATCAAGGAGAGACAAAGATTGTATGAGGTTATAGTGTTAGATTTTGAATGCGAGATACTGACCCCAGGATAGATAGCCGGTCAGAATAGCTAAACTCCAGTACCCATGGCAACCAACAGTTACCAAGTGAAAGAAATGAGTTGACCATTTATTCTAAATGCAATACATTACAGATCCAAGTCCCTTTTGAAAAATGAAGAAATCCCGATTGGAATTCACAAAACGTTAACTCCACAGTTACTTGTAAGGGCACACAAATTTAGTTTTTTTGAGGAAACCCAACTCAAAAGTTTAACAATCATGTCAGCCACTGAAAGAGAAATTTTACCAACTGATTTAAAACCACTTAATTATGATGTTACTTTAGAGCCTAATTTCGATGATTTCACATTCGATGGTGAGATTGTAATTGACTTAAAAGTTAATAATCCAACATCTACAATTAGTTTAAATACTGATGAAATTGAGTATCAAGAGATTAAAGTTGATAACGAATTAGTATCATCATCCAATTACTCAATTGATACAGAAACTCAAAGATTAGAAATTAAACATTCAGTTTCTAAAGATTTCAAATTATACATCAAATTTAAAGGAATTTTAAATGATAAAATGTGTGGTTTCTACAGATCGTCATATCAAGAAGATGGTAAAACTAAATATTTAGCATGTACACAGATGGAAGCTGTTGATTGTAGAAAAGCATTTCCATGTTTCGATGAACCAGCTTTAAAAGCTACATTTGATATATCATTAATTGCTGAAAAACATTTAACTTGTTTATCAAATATGGATGTTAAACAAACCTTAGAATTAGATTCCAACCGTAAGAAAGTCATATTTAATAAAACTCCATTGATGTCAAGTTACCTTGTTGCATTCATTGTCGGAGATTTGAAATATATTGAAAATACTGATTATAATGTTCCAATTAGAGTCTATTCCACTCCTGGTAGTGAACATTTAGGTAAATACGCCGGAGAAGTTACTGCCAAAACTTTGAAATTCTTTGATAAAGCATTTGATATTCCTTACCCATTACCAAAATGTGATTTAGTTGGAATTCATGATTTTGCAGCAGGGGCAATGGAAAATTATGGGTTAATTACATTTAGAACTGCTGAATTATTAATTGACCCAAATGATGCTAATGTTGATGTCTTGAAAAGAGTTACTGAAGTTATAATGCATGAATTAGCTCATCAATGGTTTGGTAATTTGGTTACTATGGATTTCTGGGATGGATTATGGTTAAATGAAGGGTTTGCCACCTGGATGTCATGGTATGCATGTGATTCATTAAATCCCGATTGGAAGGTTTGGCAAAGTTATGTTTCGGATGATTTACAAAGTGCTTTAGCATTAGATGGTTTAAGGTCATCTCATCCAATTGAAATGCCAATTAAAAAGGCCAATGATGTTAACCAAATTTTCGATTCAATTTCTTATGCTAAAGGTTCTTCATTATTAAAAATGATTAGTGTTTGGTTAGGTGAAGAGACTTTTGTCAAAGGTGTTGCTAATTATTTGAAGAAATTCAAATGGGGTAATACAAAGACTTCAGATTTATGGGATAGTTTGAGTGAAGTTAGTGGTAAAGAAGTAAATAAAGTAATGAGTATTTGGACTAAGAATATTGGTTACCCTGTTATATCAGTTAAGGAATTAGGTAATGGTGAAATTCAGGTCACACAGAACCGTTTCTTATCTACTGGGGACGTAAAAGCTGAGGAAGATAAATTGATCTATCCAGTATTTTTATCGATCAAGACTGATAAAGGCATTGAACGTATTGAATTAAATGAAAGATCAAAGAAAATCAAAATCGATGGTGATTTCTTTAAAATTAATGCTAATCAAGCAAATATTTACAGGACTGCTTACGAAGTTGAAAGATGGTTGAAATTAGGTTCCGATAGTAAAAAATTAACAGTTGAAGACAGATGTGGGTTGGTTGCCGATGCTGGTGCCTTATCTACTGCAGGTTATATCCCAACTACCGCTTTACTCAATTTAGTTAAATTATGGAAAGCCGAAGATAATTATGTTGTATGGGATGAAGTACTTACCAGATTATTTGCCATAAAGGCCAATTTAATTTTTGAATCTGACAAATTGGTTAAAACTTTGAATGAATTCATTTTTGGATTATTCGAAGACAAATTGAATGAAATTGGTTATGAATTCAAACCAACTGATTCATTTGCTGAAACCAAATTAAAATCATTATTATTCAGTTCAGCTTTAAGTACTGAAAACGATAAATACGTCAAGATTGCTCAAGATTATTACCAACAGTACATAAACGGTGGTAAGATCCCAACTGATATTAGAAATGTTGTTTTTGCAACCGCTGCTAAATACGGTAATGAAGAAACTTTTGATCAATTGATCAAAATTCATCAAACCTCTCCATCAGTTGATGAAAAAATGGACGCTTTAAGAGCCTTTGGTAGATTTACTGATCCAAAAGCGGCTCAAAAGGTAATTGATTCATTATTTAATTTTGATTTAATTAAGAAACAGGATACTTTCTTCGTTTTAGCAGGATTCAGAGGTAATAAACAAGGTATTGAATTAATTTGGAATTGGTTTATTACTAATTATGAAAAGATTCTTGAAGCTCATCCTGTTGAAAATGCTTCCTTCAGTTATATTGTTAAGATTGTTATTTCATCATTTACTAAGAAAGAACAAAAGAAACAAGTTGAAGAATTCTTTAAAGATAAAGATGTTAAGATTTTTGATCAATCGTTAAACCAAGCTATTGACAAAGTCACTTCAACCATCAATTGGTTAGATCGTGATTTGAACCTGGTGAAGTCTTGGTTAGAATCAAATGCTAAATTATAGTATTTTTATTACCTACATGCGATTTATCTAATAAATATCTAAACTGTTACTCGTATAGGTCTCTCTAAGGATGCCAACGTTATATCTTGTATTAATCCAAAATGTCCACCATCTCTTTGATCATCGGCAACCGTGACTGTTAAGTCTTCTTTCCCAGTGAGAATGAAGTTACAATACTTGGTGTAGTATGTTACTAAATCATGCTGTCTTATACATTTACATTCTACCACCTTAATGTTCGATGGTAGTTTGGGAATGGTCAAATTAAGTAAATTAGCACCTACTTTCTTTGCAAATGATGTGAAACATGTTAATTCTACTGTATCATCACCATTATCAACATAACCGATGGATCCTAATACTCTATATAAATCCTGCGATAAATCATAAGTATCTATATCTATTTTTCTGAAAATAGCATTCGAAGGATCAAAAATGTAATCAGTATCACATTCAGTAGCCTGGACTAAATTAGATGATGGTTCAAACGTTCGATTTGGTAATGATCTTGGTCCTAGTAAGACATATAAAGTGAAATCTTTTTCAGTGGCTCTGAAATCACTCAAAAAACTCTTGGAAGTTACACACCTAGTTCCTTTCAAAACCCCAAACCTATACTTGGCTTTATCATATGCCTTATTTATGAATCTTGCATAAGGAAGGTAATCATCAAGTTTTTCAAGATGTGATTTAGGGATTTCTACTACTTCGAATAGCTGAGTCATATTTGCAACCGCGTAAGATTTGAGATTACTCTTCATTTATGCTTTTGTACATTATAACTCGTATTTACAAGCATGCTATATACGTTAAATAACTATATGTAAGAATTTTGTCACTACTATGAACTGATTTGGTTGATAAGGAAAATCTTCTCTGAATTTAATTATATGCTTCCAACGTTTCATATTAATTGAGTTCTCTTTAAATAGTTGGTCCCATAAATGGTACCCTCCAAAATTGTTCTTAAGCAATGCTTTATCAAAAAGATTCAAATTCTCCTCACTACTTAACCAAATGATTATATTACCGATGTAAGATAAAATAGAGTAGTCTAAATTATTTTGATGAATTTGTTTATCGGATTCAGTTAATTTGGTCTGATTGAAATCTAATGTCAATTCATCATATTTACCAAACGTTTCAATAAGATCCGGATACTGCTTTAATGACTTATTCAATCCCCTTGATTCATAAATTGCAATGTTGCTACAAAGTGATATAAATGATGCTCTCAAAGTTTCATCTTCAAAGATAGCCTCGTTATTTATAACAAAATTAATGATGTTCTTCAATTGTTTATTGGCTTGACTTATAATTCTTTTGAGTTTAATATCATTGGAGTTTAGTTTGTATATCTGTTGATTGCTCAAGCCCATGATCGTTTCAATTGGTTGAATTTTTGGTAATCTTTCGCTATACTTTTTATTAGTATGGGTTGATTTAACTGACTTTAATTTGATACTGAATGGATCAGGTGGAGTGTTCTCCTTGGATTCTTCAGGTTGTTGAACTTGTTTCTTTTCAGGCAAAAATGATTTCTTCTTATCAAGAGGTTTAGGTAAAGCATCTTTTGAATCTTTCTGTTCTTTTGGTGTTTTTTGATTCTTTGATTCTGTGGACCCCTTTGGTTTGGGTTCCCTTGGGGCTTTTGGGTCTTTATTTTCCCTTGAAGCTTTTGATTTTGGACCCTTGGGTTTGGATTCGTTTGTTCGAATTCCCTCCACATCAGATCGTTTACCCCCTCTATTAGACACGTAATCTTCAGACTTAAGCTCACCATTATGTATATCTTCAGTCTTTGACTTTTCTCCCTTCGTCTTGCTCTTTCTTGATCTTGGCTTTCTATTTCTTTTATCCTTCTTGATAATCTCTGCAACCTCTTTCTTCAAATCTTCATCATCACTGGAAAGGTTTATATCATCAAGATCTCTCTTTATATCATCAACAGTTAATAAACGATTTATAACTCTTTTATCCTTTTTATCGAATAAAACTTTTTGCAGCTCATTCACTTCTGACTCTACAACGTTACCATTAGTATCTACCAGTTCAGGTTTACTAGAATCGTTAGAGTTTAGTAAAAAGTCTAAATCTTTTTCAAACTCATCCATACTAACAATTCGCGTCCGCATCAACAAACATAAACACAGAGATAAATTATAATATGCTTTATATTTTAATCTAGAATATAGAAACTATACAACTATACTATTTTTTGTGACTTAAAAAGAAGCAACAAATGATTCAGTAACGGATTTTAATTTATCTAATGCTTCTTTTGATAATTCACCTTTTTCTTTAATAGTGGTTAAAATTTCTGGTTCATTAGATTTTAAGTGGCTTAAGAATGAATCTTCAAATTCACCAATTCTTTCTAAAGCAACGGAATCTAAGAAACCGTTAACACCAGCATAAATTAATGGAACTTGTTCTTCAGCACCTAATGGAGAATATTGTCTTTGTTTTAATAATTGAGTTAATCTTTCACCTCTAGCTAAAGTTTGTTTAGTTGAAGCATCTAAATCAGAACCGAATTGAGCAAAAGCAGCAACTTCTCTATATTGAGCCAAGAATAATTTTAATGAACCAGCAACTTGTTTCATAGCTTTAACTTGAGCAGCAGATCCAACTCTTGAAACTGATAAACCAACATTAATAGCTGGTCTAATACCTTTATAGAATAATTCAGCTTCTAAGAAAATTTGACCATCAGTAATGGAAATAACATTAGTTGGAATATAAGCGGAAACATCACCACCTTGAGTTTCAATAACTGGTAAAGCGGTTAATGAACCACCACCATTAGCTTTTGACATTTTAGCAGCTCTTTCTAATAATCTAGAATGTAAGTAGAAAACATCCCCTGGATAAGCTTCTCTTCCTGGTGGTCTTCTTAATAATAATGATAATTGACGGTAAGCAACAGCTTGTTTTGATAAATCATCATAGATGATTAAAGCATGTTTACCATTATCTCTAAACCATTCACCAATAGCACAACCAGTGAAAGGAGCAATATATTGTAATGGAGCAGCTTCTGAAGCAGTAGCAGCAACAATAATGGAATATTTCAAAGCATCATGTTGTTCTAAAGTTTGAACTAATTGAGCAACAGTTGATCTTTTTTGACCAACGGCAACGTAAACACAATATAATTTTTTAGATTCATCAGATCCGTCATTCCAATTCTTTTGGTTTAAGATGGTATCTAAAGCAACAGCGGTTTTACCAGTTTGTCTATCACCAATGATTAATTCTCTTTGACCTCTACCAATTGGGACTAAAGAATCAACTGATTTTAAACCAGTTTGCATAGGTTCGTGAACTGAAGTTCTTGGTAAAATACCTGGAGCTTTAACTTGAGCTCTTGATGATGATGAAGCATTTAATGGTCCTTTACCATCAATTGGGTTACCTAAACCATCAACAACTCTACCTAATAATTCAGGTCCAGTTGGAACTTCAACAATTTGTCCAGTTCTTTTAACGGTTTCACCTTCTTTGACTAAAGTATCGGAACCGAATAAGACAATACCAACTTGTCCGGCTTCTAAATTTAAAGCCATACCTTTAACACCTGAAGAGAATTCAACTAATTCTTCAGCTCTACAGTTGTTTAAACCGAAAACTCTGGCAATACCATCTCTAAAATTGTTAGTATAAATTTTTAATTTTTATTGGTCGAGCGAGGTGCGTGTCGGTGAGCATTGATCTAGCGTTGAACAACTTGAAGCAAATACAATAATTAACCCCACAACAATTGTAGACTTGTACAATTGTTATCATTGAACATCGTATTGATCATATACTCCATCAAATCCACCAACCCCACGACTATCTAATATCTAAATGTAAACATACCCAACGGATAAAACTCTACCGGTTTCGTTTAAGTTAGCTTCTTCAGAAACACCTCTGATTCTTTCTTCTAAGATTGAAGAAACTTCAGTAGGAGCAGCTTTAGCTGAAGCAAATCTTTTTAAAGAAACTTGAGGACGAGTCTAAAATTGTTAGTAAACTGAATCGCAAATGTTTGGATTTGAAATAATCTATGGAATTGATATTAATCTTGGGCGATATCAATTGAAACTAATCAATTGACATTAATATTCAATTACCAATTGAATCCGTTGACTTCCAAGTTGATTGTTGGGAAAATAAACAATTGAATCATGAATTTAAATCATGTTGACCGATTGAATAATTCATTAAAAAATCCGTAATATTTCATAAATACATACAATTCTTAAAGAAGATCTTGAAGCAATAGCTAATGATCTAGTGGCTGAACGTAAGACTTGACGTGATAACATTATTCCTTACTAATTGTAAAAACCTTTTCTAAAAAACAGAATAATTTTTTTGAAAAATTTGAAAATTTTATTTGTCGAGACAAAAATCCAATTATGAATTTTCGACCAATTAAATTTGCAAAGCGATGTCGTCAACATTGATTTTGAGTGCGAACGTTTTACTACGGACAACCGACAATTGTGGTTGTAAAAATTGGGGGAGTGCGAATGCTTTACCACCATAATGGTTTGAAGTTAAAAATTGCGGTAGAGTTCGGGGATATAAAGTAATTGGTTGGGTTTTAGAGAATACGACATCGAAGCGACATATTTGTTAGTATCGGTAATAAGGTACCACTATAATGTAGTATTGTTTCTTCTTGGATTGTAATTGAGGTTATTGAATAACAGAGACTTAATAAGTGGGTTTCAACTTTAAACTCTATCTCTTTATAAACTACAATTTCATATTGAAGAGTCCTTACAGGTGAACTATGTGCTTCACTAGCTATTACTGCCATAGCTTCGCGTTCAGTGAGTGAAAAATTTTAACTATGATAAGATCAAATATGATCAGACCATGTTTGAAATCAACTAGATCCGTAAGGTTCTATTCTGATAATAAGCAAACGGTTTTGTTATCAGATTTGTTAGCCAGAATCGAAAAGATAAATTTGAACAAAAATATGGCTACTGAAAAACAACAATCTACAGCTCCACCACTGTCACAACTCAAGAAAAGAGGTTCAGTTAAAGCCAAAGAAGACAGAACAAAAGAAGCCAAATCTAGACCAACACAAACCCAAAGATCAAAGATCCCCGGTAATTCATTTACTATAAAAGTCAGTGATCATCCATTATTCAATAATAACAATACTGAATTCAAAAGACCATCAATAAGACCAAGAATTAGAACTGAAGGAAGACCTAATAATAGACCACCACCAAGACCTAATAGACCTAACAAACCTCAACCTGCCAGGCTTTTAAAAGGTTCGAAATCATCAGAAGCCATTCAACTTGTTTCTAAAGATGTTCAATCACAAGATTATAAACCTTCAATAACCAATCAATTCTTACAAGGTAAATCCACTAATTTCCAAATCAATTTAACTTCAAGAATCACTAGTGTAATCAAATCACAATTATTAAAATCCAAGTACCCATATTTATTACCAAAATCAATTATTGAAGCATCACCAAAATCTGGTAGCAAATTCTTGGTCCAAAATAAGAAGTTTACAGTAGACGAAGAATCTTTGAAGCAAGACATTGAAAAAATTGTAAGAGGTAAATCAGTTGATAATTTAGATGACAAATCAGTTATCGGCAAGACTTTAAATAAGAATGGAGATTTGAATTTAGAATCAAAACAAGTTATGTTTAATATAATAAATTCAAAGAGTTTGGGAAACGTTTTTCAAAATGCTCATTGGAGGAGTTAATGTCGATATAGGTGTAAATATACTGTAAATAGAAAATATACTTATAGCATGGATATAATTACATATATATAGTCGTAAGGTCTATTGTGGGGTTATCATGAATCTAGTTAAGATCTAGGAAACCCATATTGTTAACTGCTTTTCATTATTTTCCTCAAAGGTATCAACAGCTAAAGCCCAGTCATCATTTGAATCCATTACTACAAAGTCACCATCTTCATCTTTATATCTCAACTTACTCACTACAATATCATCATGAATTTCATCACTTGAAGCAATTTTATTGGATACTTTCAGGTACAAATCATTAAATAAGATTGTCGAAGGTACAATCAAATGTGAACCAATTTCAATTTTATCATATATGATTTTAATTGATATCATACTTGATTGACTATTTGATTGACTGTTAGGGTTGGAATTGGTTGACAGAAATGAAGTTTCTTGTAAACTGGAATTGTTAGTGAATGATGACGAAGATACTCTACTTGGATCACCACCTGATTTACTTCTACTCGATCTCATCATACTGAATGTGGAAGATGATGAATGATGTCTATGATATGACGAACCATTCGATGATCTTTGAGAAGCGTTATCATATTCATGATGATAATCACTATGATGACCACTACTATCTCTTAGTTTTCTTTGAATTTGATTATTCATTTCATTTGTTTTCAAATGTCTTAAACAATTCTCCCATTGATTTCTAATTTCTTCAGTTCTATATCTTAAGCTGAAAGATCCACTCTCTTTCTTACCACTCCACGATATTACCATAGTGTATCCATTATTATTTGATGAAGTTATATTATAAATTTCCAGTATGTAAACTCTACCCTTTAATTCTAATTGTGATTTATCTTTCACATGATTTAAATTTTCTAATAAATTAGTAGTTGATGATGTAACTGATGATGTTGATTTTTTTCTTGATGACAATAAATCTCTTCTCTTTTTAACGGTTTCTTCATTATTTACTTCAATAAAGAAAAAGATAATTTTTTCAAATAAATATGCTTGATATTCCTTTTCATTATCATTATCTTTAACCCCAACAATGCCGTGATACAACAATTCACCTTGATCTTTTAAGTTAAATCCCCTCCAATTCGAAACCCTTTCGATTAAATTTTGTAAAAATCCAATATTTTCACTTCTTCTTTGTGCTTCATTAACTTGATTTGCAACTTCTTTCATGGCTTGATTTGCTAGTAATAATTCATTATAATTAGCAGTTGAATCATCAGGCCAACTTTTGATTAATTCCTTCAATAGTAATGGATATTTACATAATCTTTGAATCGGTTTTAATATAAAACTTTGTAATTCTAAACCAGGATCTAATAATTTTGAAGACTTTAATAAGTTCGAAGATTCTTTATTGATTAGTTCAATGGCATTTAATTGTCCCACAGTCCATGGTTCATAGCTTTTGAATGGCCCATTAGCAGCATGAATGAAAATTGATCCAATTCTAGTCAAATCATTGGATATATTTATATTACATTCCAATCCAACCAAGAATTTTCTTTGAAAATCAATAATTTCATTTAAATTAGGAAACAATATATGAACTTGTTCACTTGATATTAACTCATTAGCAAGCAATTCATTTTTATATGATAATAATGTTTCTAAATCTTTGACATATTTACGTTCAGTTTCAACAATTTCTTTGAACACTTTTGACAGTTCGTTATTGATGAATATTTCACCAATTGAATTATCTTCTAAACTCTTCAAGTTTTCAGGTAATAATTGATTAACTACTTTTATAATTTTTAATAAATCATGAGTACTATCAGAAAATACATTGGATATAGTAAACATTATATCATCATTCAAGTTCAAATGAGTTTTAACTGCAATTAAAAAATCATAAACACTCTTCTTACACATTCTAACATCATCACTACCAATGATTGGAATTTGATACAGCTTATTCATCAAGTTGAATAATAAACATAATGGAGCACCTTGTTGAAACAATTTCCATAATTTAGTGACAGGATCAACTCCTAAACTTGCAGGTAATACTCCAGCAGTGAAAGTGTAAATATTTAAATTCGAATTTGATGGATGGGGTTGAGATCCTGTATTATTTGAACTAGTTAATGTTGTCGAGGATGGAGTAAATGAATTAGTTGATGAATTATCTGAAATGATTGAAAATCCATTAGAATTAACTGAAGTTCTAAATTCATTAGGTCTACCATCTTGAACTGGCTGACTTAAGCTTAAAGCTTGTTGTTCACTACATTGTTCGGCTAAATTATGAGCTACTTTTAAAAAAGGTTCCATACCTTCTATTTTACCTAATTTAATTAACAACATTGAACATTGATAAAATAAATGTTCTTTTGCATTTGAACCTTGATTAAAATTCAAACCCACTCCAATTGGTGTAGAACTAACTCTTGTTATGTTCCCAGCATTATTTAATGAAACACTTGAATTAGAATGGGAATTTGATGAAAATGACCGAAATGGTGGATCCATTTTTCCTATTTGAAATTAATTTAAATGAATGTATTTTTCTAATCAATTATGAGTTATTGAACTTGCCCTAATTATATACGTAAACTCCTAATAATTTATTCAGTTTTATTAGGTAAATTATTTAGTTGATTTAGTTATTTATGTTAGGTGTTTGTTCCTTACAACTTCGCAGATTTTGAACCGCACACGAATTTCATTTTTAGAGTTAAAGTTAGATGTTAGAGCACTGGAATGTGGTGGTGAGAGGATCGTGCAAGATACTTAGTTTGAATGTTGAATATGAATAATTAAAATGATATTATTGATATATATACGTGTAAATATGACATAATATTGTGGTGAAATTCAAGTAATTGGTTACCTCTTAAAGCCCCTATCGTTATCTGGTTTTATCATGTATGTCATACTAGTACATCCATCACTACTATAAACAAATGCAGTCTTTGTTGGAAACCATGTTAACACTGGTTCAACTGATTTTCCACTTGAACTTTTAGGTATTTCTAACATTTCTTCTTGACTTCCATAATCATAAATTTTAGTATTAGAACCTTCAAACGAGACCCCGATATACGTTCCGTCCCTACTACAACTTATACCGGTAATTGGTTCATCAACATTTGTTATTACTCTATCAACCAATAGATTACTTGTATTCCAAAGTGATAAGACTCCTTCATTTGATCCCAATCCAAAAAAGGTTCCTCTTGGATCAATAGCTATACACGTTATTGAAGATTTATGTCCTTCCAAAGTTTTTCTTAGTTCAACTTGGGATTCACTCCCATCAAGTTTGAATTCGTAAATACCTGCAGTTCCATCATGTAATCCTATTATAAAGAAATCATGATTAGAATGAAACCATTCAAGTGCATAAATATATTCATTTAGTTGAAGCTCACCAACTTTCTTGTAATTTGATTCAACCAAATAAAACGTTATAGTTGAGTCTTTGTCAACCACTGATAAGATTTTACCATCGTATGTATAATTTATTCTTTGATTTACCGCTAAAGTGCCATTTGATTTTTCAACTTTAAAAGTTTGCTCTAGTTTCCCAGTGAGTCCTTTCCATATTTTGATATATTCATCTCTACCAGCAGTAGCAAAACTATGTTCAGTTGTAGGGTTCCAAGTCAAAGATTCCACCGGTTTTTCATGAGCCTTATCTATCACCATTGGATCGTATAATTTATCTTGAGAACATTTCCAAATTCTAAGAGACTTATCAGTTCTTGAATTAACTAAAAAAGTACCCGAGTCATTTATTGATATCAATATGATTTCAGATCCATAGGAACTTTGATCATTATAAACAATTGGTTTTAGTCTTTTGAAAAAACCGGCGTTGGTTCTACCGTTGTTCATTTTGTGGTTGAAAATGCGGCTATTAATTTTTCAACGTATATCAATTCAATCATGTCAAGTCATCCGAAGTTACTTTCGATTGATGCATTTGCTAAGACCGTTGAAGATGCTAGAGTTAAAACGGCTAGTGGTGGGGTTATTACCTTGATATGTATAATTGTCGTATTGTTTTTGATTCGTAATGAATATCAAGATTATACTTCAATCATAACCAGACCTGAATTGGTAGTTGATAGAGATATCAATAAAAAATTGGATATTAATTTAGATATTTCCTTCCCTAATATGCCTTGTGCTATGTTAAGTATGGACATCTTGGATGTTTCGGGAGATTTAAAGATTGATATCTTGAAAAATGGATTTCAAAAATTTCGTCTTTTACCAAATGGTGAAGAAAAATTAGTTGACGTTCCTAATTTGGTTGATGACACTCCTTTGGAAATAAGAGCCAAAGGATTAGGGGAGGGTGAAGACAAACCATGTGGTGAATGTTATGGAGCTTTACCTCAAGATAAAAATCAATTTTGTTGTAGTGATTGTGAAACTGTTAGATTGGCATATGCTGCAAAAGCTTGGGCATTTTATGATGGTAAAGATATAAGACAATGTGAAGAAGAAGGTTATGTAGCAACTGTAAATGAAGAAATTAATAATAATGAAGGTTGTAGAATTAAAGGTACTACTCAAATCAATAGAATCAGTGGTAATCTTCATTTTGCTCCTGGTGCCTCATTTACTGAACCTGGTAGACATGTTCATGATCTTTCATTATTCGGTAAGCACAAAGATAAATTTAATTTTGATCATAAAATTAATCATTTATCATTTGGTAATGATCCCGTTACTAATGCTAATTTAGATAAACAATCATTACATCCGTTAGATGACGTATCAAAAGCTATCAATGAAAAATATCATCTTTATTCATATTTCCTTAATGTTGTTGCCACTAGATTTGAATATTTAACCACAAAATTAAAAGCTCCTTTGGAAACTAATCAATTTTCGGCTATCTATCATGATAGACCATTAAAGGGTGGTACAGATCAAGATCATCAACATACTTTACATGCAAGAGGTGGATTACCAGGAGTTTACTTCCATTTTGATATTTCTCCATTAAAGATTATCAACAGAGAACAATATGCTAAATCTTGGTCAGGATTCGTATTAGGAGTTATTAGTTCAATTGCAGGAGTTTTAATGGTTGGTTCTGTATTAGATAGATCAGTGTGGGCAGCTGAAAAGGCATTAAGAGGTAAAAAAGATCTTTAAAATATATATACAAGTGTATTATCTATTTACTAGTTTCTTGTTAAACATTGAAATCAGTTTAACTGATTAAATATCATTTAACAAATGCTTAATTTCTTCATAATAATCCTTATTTAAATATTCTCCCAATTCTTCCTTTGTTAACCACATGACTTTTATACCATTTTGGGGCTTGAAAGTTCCACTAATTATATGAGATTTGATGAAAAATTCATTATTTAAATTATTTTGTATATGGTGGCATGGTTTACTTGAAACATTGAAGTAATTAATTTCTTCTCCTCCTATACTATATAACCCATCTTCAGCTAATTTATGTAATGGTATAACATCATTGGAGTGATTTAATTCGAAACTTGGTAGTTTCCATACTTTATCTTTTTGTATGATTAAATATAATGATCTACTTAATTTTCTTTCTAAACTAGATAAATCATTTTTCTTATCAGCTTCAGTAATTCTTGAATTTGGATTGATTTTACGTGACAAATTATCACTAACATCAGCATCAATGATCTCATTACCATTATCATCAGTTTTATAAGTCTTTGGTAATTTAATTTCTTGTTTAAATCTACGATCTCTTTGTTGTCTGAGTTCTGGTCTTCCTGATTCGAATTTTAAGTTTGGGTTATTATATATTGGTGGTTTGTTTAATTCTTTATATCTTTGATCTCCTAAAGTTCCTTCTCTATAATAAAACCATTTGGGAAACGTCCACATTAATCTTTTCCATAATTCGTTCTTATATTGATAATACTGATTCTCAAATGCTGGTAAATCTCTCGTTATTATAGGATTACGTGACAATAATAAGGTTGACGATATACTTGGTAGGTTGGTAACATTACTTTGAAACCTTTTAGGAATTTTGTTCATCATTAATTTCCTAATCCTTAGTGATTTAAGTCGTTTATATCGTACTTAACTTAGTTATGTCTCAAAATTTTTCATTGAAAATTTTTTGTATGGAATATCCGGGTAATACCTCACTTTTTAAAAATTCTCAGCTCAGCTAGAAAACCAGGCGAATCTCAGCAAGACAAAAAAAAGTTTCCACTATCCTTGAACAGCGGCAGTGATTTTATAGATAATTATTTAATTAGTATCCTGTGGGAAGTAACGTATATCATATTCGTGTAAATTCCCTAAGTATAGTTCCCGTATTCTAAGTGTAAACGTAGAAGTGATAAAAAAACCCAAACTAAAAGAAAAGGTAAGTAACAACCACAAAAACAACAAAAGAGTAATATTCTTTTATTTTGTAATCTCTGGGAAATCTTATCGTAAATAGTAAAGGAAACCTTCCAAGAAACAACAATAACAGTATAGTATAGGTGAATCGCATATTTCAAAGATAGATCATATAATAAGCCATGTCAGATATTGAAAAATTCGAAACAATTTTAAATGAAATTCCAACGTTGAAAGCTCCTGGAGTATCAGGATCTCGTATTAAAGCATTAAATTCAATCGCTATCAAAAACGTCGAAAATGAATCAATTTTAATCACTAAATTATATACTATTTGTAAATCAGTTCCTTCAACTCATAAAATCGGAACTTTGTATGTAGTAGATTTAATTGTAAGAACATATTCTGATGAAGCCAAAAAGCAAGGTCAAACAGTTGGACCCGATAGTCCTGAAGGAACATTCGCATCAGGAGTTTATAAAATAAGTGAATTAATTGAAAGTATATTAGATGATGCTTTAGAATTGACAATCGATAAATCTACTTATAATAAAATGTTGAAATTGATTGATGTTTGGGAAAGATCTCAAACTTTTAATCCTGAATTAATTAACCATTTAAGATCGAAATATTATAAATCTACAACACCTCCTGGAACTCCACCTCCAAGAGTAGCCGAATTAATTTCTAAAAATGAACCTGAACCAGAATCTATTGATTTAAATGAATCTAAGCCGGATTCAACTGCTCCAGATAAATCGAGTGTTTTACTGGCTTTGGATAATTTACAAAAATTAAGTAAATCAAACAGTTCTACTCCAACTGGTCAAGAAGCTTCTTTAAGTAATACTAATGACATTTTATCGAAATTATCAAGTTTAAGTGGTAATATTCAATCTAATGCTCCAGTTTCAAACGCTCCCGTTCAAAATGCTGCTGTACCACCACCTCCAACTACTCAAAACGCTCAAAACGTCCTTGATTTATTACAAAATCTTCAACAACCTCAAACTCAACAACCTCCACAACAAATACAACAACAATCGCAACAGTTCCAACAATATAATCAAAATAATTATCAAGATAGATCGAATAATTTTGATACATACTCTAGAAGAGATAGATCGAGAAGTCCAAGAAGAAACACTACCAATAACATTCGTCAAAGGTCTCCTCAGCGTAAACCTGCAAGTTTACCATCAATCCCTGCAAGTTTACCAAAAATCCCAAGACCTAATAAACCAATTTCTCCTGTGCCACCACCAGCTGAAAATAATTATAGTAACCCATCACAAATTCCATTCCAGTCAAATTTCCAACAATCTTCTAGTATTCCTCTGAGTCAAAATTATTCAGACCCAACATTTTCAAATCCTATAGCACCACCAGCTGGTGAATTAAATGTTGAAGGAAACCCACACTACCGTCCCCGTAATGTAGGATATGATCAATCCATTCCTCAAGGAACTATCAAAGTATTTTCAAGAACGTTATTTTTTGGAGGTGTCACTCGTGATATGGATGAGAACTATTTTATTAGAGCTTTAGCACCATTTGCAGCAGTTCAATCGTCAAGTGTAAATGCTGAAAGAAAGCATGCATTTGTTAAAGTTTATTCAAGAGCGGAAGCTGAAAACGTTATCAATAACTTTAATCAAGATAACTCTACGCCATTACGTACAAGATGGGGAGTTGGGTTTGGACCAAGAGACTGCTGTAATTATCAAAATGGAGTATCAATGATACCGCTTGCAAGATTAACTGATGCCGATAAAACTTGGATCGAACATGCTCAATGGGGAGGATCGGGTGGTCAACCAATTGCTAGTGGATTAGTTATTGATGAACCTGATATTGATCTTGGATCAGGAGTTTCATCAAAGTCTATGTCCAAAAAGATGCCAACTAACTCTACTAGAAATGGACCCAAATCCACTTTACCAGGAGAAATGAATGAAAACTATTCAAATAGTTTTGGTGGTGATTTCAATTCCAATGGAAACCCAAATTTAAACCCTTTACAAGGATTATTTAATCAGAATTCCAATCAACCATCACAAGTTTATCCAAACTTTCAACAGAATTATTAGGACTTGACACTTATGGAGTATGTTTATAGATGCATTTGTAGTTTATATATGATAGTTATAGTGTTCTAATCAGTAATAACTTTCATGATTGGAAGAAAGTTTGGTCTGAGCATGAAGGATTTCTATTGAGAACATCGATGAGTTATCGACTGCCTTGTCAATAGAAATCACATATAGCTTTGGTTTGTGTGTATAGATCAATGTATTACAGTATTTGTCTCTGATTCTCGATCCTAGACGCGGTCAATGGAGTTTAAAAGCTTAAAGAAACGACAATCTTCACCCAATGCTGAAAGCATAAAGATAACAGATCCTCGAAATTCAATGTTCAATAACTCATATAATAACAAGAAAGTTACTAAAAAGTATCTTAAGAAAAATCAAATTCTTCAAAGGTTAGGTAAAAATAAATCACCTGTAAAACAAAAGCTTCATTATGCTAAAGGTGCTAGTTTAGGCGAAGAATCCAAATCTTCATCAGTAATGAACTTTTTACCTAATGATAGTGATAGTGATGAAGATGGGTTAATCAATATCGAACTTGGGAATCACAAACCACTTATAAATCATGATTTCGAACCAGTAGATAAGATGATTTCATCTACCAAGAGATCGGTAACTCCTACTCCCTCATCACTGGCGATCAACACAGATTTAGAAGAAATTTTAAACGACAATGTAATGGGTTCCAAAAACCTTGAAGCCATCAGAAAGAAATACAAGCTGAAGAAGATTCCTGAAGTTCCTGCAAAACGTAGTGAAATCTTATCAAGAGTTGAATCGCATTTACATATAATACCTGATTTATTATCAGGCAAAACCACCATGTCATATTTCTATGATTTAGCCAAAGAGGTTAAAACTGAACACAACAAAGATTCACTAACTCAACGTGATAAAGAAAGAATTAATTGGACACCATTTATTGGGGGTTATTACGGATTGAATCGTCAAATGTTCATAGGAACCATTATAATGCGTAACCATAAGAAAGTATTGAATAAAGCATCGAGTAAAAATGACACAGTATCATTTTGGGGAATCGATGATTTCAGTACGTATATACTTGCCAATGAAATAATTCTAAGGTTAATTATGGAAGACTTTAAATGTGATTTCAATAAAGCTGAGGGTATTATAAAAGAAACCAGCGATTATGGAAATGTCACTGATTCTATCGATATAATTCAGGATTTAGATTTGAGTGATTTAAGTAGGAACAATGGGTAATGACTTTTTTTCTTGGTCTCTGTAAGTATATGTCAAACCTTCTTATGTAGAATCTTGCAACGGCCGATGCGCATCGATTAGTCACATTGATAAGAATCATCAAATCATTCATTAAACCTCCTCCCTACCAACTACGGTCTTTCACTACCTCCCCAATGTTTCAGGATAAAGTATTTATTAATAACCTATCGGTTATGGCTATTACCGGTAACGATGCATGGAATAGACCAACCGCTCAACCTATAAATATTGATATCGAATTGGATACTGATTTTTCAAAAGCTTCAGCTACCGACAACTTGAAGTATTCCTTGAATTATGCAGTTATAAGTAGAAACGTTCTTGAATTCATGCAAATGAATCAACTGAAGAATTTCAAATCTTTACAGAACATTGGTGAACAAGTTAGTAATGTAGTTTTAGATCCAAGGAAAGGTGGAGGTCAACAGGGGCTAATTAGTATAAAGAGTGAAAAGTCAGAAATAAGAGCTCAGGAGATTGAATACAAATTAAGGAGATCAAGAAACGAAAAAATTGGTTTGGATTCTATTAATGTTAGGAAATTAAGGCTTTTGACCATTATAGGAGTGTTTACTTTCGAAAGGTTAAAGAAACAAATCGTTGATATTGATTTAAGTATAGAATTGTTGGATAATCATAATGTTCAAATTCATGAAATTATGAATGAAATTACTGAATATGTAGAACAATCCAACTTCAAAACTGTTGAAGCATTAGAATTGAATATTGGACAATTGATTTTCCAGAATAACAGTGATCATGTTTCTAAAGTTGAAGTTAAGGTTACTAAACCTAATGCTATTAGCTATACGGACGGGGTTGGAGTCAAGAGTACTCTAACTAAAGATAGGTTCAAAGATATGGCTGAAATCAAGTTCAATAAAACTGATTCTCAAGGATTCAATCTCCCAGTTGAAACTGAAATCACCACCAAGCTTTACCATACAGTATATATTGCATTTGGATCAAATCAAGGTAACCAGGTCAAGAACATCGATGAGGCTTTGAAGCTATTACAACTGAGAGGTCATAAAGTACTTGCCACGTCTTCTATGTACATCTCCAAACCAATGTATGTAATTGACCAGCCAGATTTTATTAACGGAGTAATCAAGATCGAAACGAAAGAAACTCCTCATGAACTTTTACAGACTTTAAAGTCTATAGAGTATGAATCCCTCGGTAGAGTTAAGCAGATTGAAAATGGTCCAAGATCAATTGATTTAGATATCTTGTTGTATGACGATTCTACTATTAATACTCCTGATTTAACTGTCCCTCACAAATCAATGTTGGATAGGACATTTGTATTACAACCATTGTGTGAATTGGTTAAACCTGACTTTATTCATCCCATATCAGCTGAACCTATTCATAATCACTTAACCCAATTATTAAAATCTGTACCGCATGAAACAGTTCAATTGTCCAATAAGTTACTTCAAATTGTTCCAATTCCTTCAATTCCTATAGACAAAAATCCTTTGGTATTTGATTTACTTGATAATAAATCAAAGACATTAATGATGGGGATTTTAAATATTACTCCAGATTCATTTAGTGATGGTGGTAAGAATATTGAATTAAACATCGCTGTAAAGAATGCTATTAAATTGGTGGAAGATGGAGCTGAAATCATTGATATCGGTGGGGTTTCTACAAGACCAGGAAGCGACGATGTCAGTGAACAGGAAGAGTTATCAAGAGTTATTCCAATTCTTGAAGCTTTGAAGTCACATGAGAAACTATCAAATATTTTAATTTCAATAGATACTTTCAGAGCATCAGTTGCTCGTCAGTGCCTTGATCTTGGTGCTCATATCATCAATGATATTTCCATGGGAACTTATGATCCTAAAATCTTTGATGTTGTTAGTGAATACGGGTGTCCTTATATTGTCAATCATACTAGAGGGGACTCTAAAACCATGACAAAATTGACTAAATATGAAGACAATGTCAATGAAGACATTATAGAACTTCTCAATGATCCTAAGCTGGGACTTATAAACCAACTTGAAAATCCCCAAACTAGAGCCTTACTAAATTCAATTTGTCGTGAACAATCACTCCAACTTTTGAAAGCATTCAAAGCTGGGGTAAAGAAATGGCAAATTATTCTAGACCCTGGAATTGGGTTCGCTAAAGATTTGCATCAGAACTTAACTATAATCAAAAACGCCAATTTACTCAAGAAATATTCAGTGATAGTGAATGAAAATCAAGGTGATAAAGTAATCGAACATTATCTTACCTTCAACGGATTACCAACCCTTTTGGGTGTATCAAGAAAGAAATTCTTGGGTACCTTAAATAATGAACCAAATGCTAGTGATAGAGTTATCAGTACCAGTGCTGCAATTATGGCATGTATTCAACAAGAAACTGATATAGTTAGAGTCCATGATACCTTGGAAATGAAGAAAACCATAACTATTGGAGAAGCTATTTATAAAGATATTCATTAATACTGTATATAAACCATTAACAGTTTGTTCTCTTTCTCTACATTCATCGATAAGAAGACCGGGTAATCGCTTCGCGACAGGGAAAATTTTTTCAACCAGGTATTAGTTAGCACCTAAGTGAACTTTAATTTTGAAGTAGTTGACTAATCAAGTCTTTAAGTAGGAGTTAGAAGAGTAGAGTAAAGAAAAAATGGCATCTGTTTTCCCAAGAGCATGTTATAAATGTGGTGAAGTTGGTCACATTGCTGATGATTGTGAACAAAATGAAAGATTATGTTACAACTGTCACAAACCAGGTCATGAATCAAGTGAATGTAATGAACCAAAACTGACTGATAACAAACAATGTTATTTATGTGGTAATGTTGGTCATGTTCAAAGTGATTGTCCAACTCAAGAACAAGGTTCTAAATGTTATAATTGTGGAAACTTTGGTCACATTTCAAAAAATTGTAATGCTGCTCCAGTCAATGGTGGTGCTTCATCAAGTCCAAGAAAATCATCAAAATTCAAAACCACTTGTTACAAATATGGTGGTCCAAACCATTTTGCCAGAGACTGTCAAGTTAATAATACTAAATGTTATGCTTGTGGTAAAACCGGTCACATTTCAAAAGATTGTAAATCAAATGGTAATGCTAAATCTTGTTATAATTGTGGTGAATCAGGACATGTTTCAAAAGATTGTCCAAATTAAATTATGATAAATTAATGAAATTTATTAATGATTTTGTTTAGTTGAGTTGTCTTGTATAAAAAAAAATGTTATACATATGATTTATCACTATTTCTTATCCTTATAGGTGGACTCTTACTTTCTTTCTTATTTCTGAATTTATAATAATGGTAAAATATTCATGGTATATAGAATTCCAGAGTTCCGGCGCTTTTTATAGTCATAACCACTATAATTGATTTTAGTAGTTATAGATATTACGTAAGCGAGGTCCATAATAACACCTAGAGAAAAACTGGAGAAAATATTAGCGAATGGTGATTTCCATAGAGAACACACGTGAATATATAATCCTACATTAAAACACCTAACAAAGCCAAAACCAAACTTTTTCAACAAAGTTTCTTGGAACAACAGGTTCATATTCTGCTTCTTCTTGTTCGATTAAATCTAAACCCGAGAATAAATCAATATCTTCAATTCTTCTAGCGAATCTAATTCTACCTAACCAGAAGTATTCATAGACTTTATGACCTAAATATAATACTAATAAGATTGGTAAGGTAATATAAGCAGCTACAAAATCTGGACCATTAAAGTCGAAAAATACTGCAAACCCATTTGTGATACAAATTAACCCAATAAAAAATACAACAAACCAAGCACCATAAGGTTGAAGAGGAGTTTTGAAAGTGACTCTATCCCATAATCCGTTATAAGTAATTGCTTTTCTCCATCTAGTATAAGCAAATGAAACAGCTATCCAAGATAAGAATCCTGAAATTGTACTGATATTAGATAACCAATTGAATACGTTAGCGGATGAACTTGAAACATTCAAGTAGGCTAAACATCCGATTATACTAGTAACCCCGACTGCATAATAAGGAATACCAAATCTGTTAACAGTTGCAAATATTTTTGGGGCAATTCCTTTCTTGGCATTACCGTATAAGATACGACTTGAAGTGAATAAGAATGAATTAGCAGCTGATGCAGCTGATGTTAATATACAAGCATTGATAATATGATTTAAAACGGGAATACCAGCATTTTGAATTCCAATAACAAATGGCGAAGCTGATGCATCACTTGACCCATTTAATAATCTATTAGTAGTTGAAATACAAATTACCCCAATAACCAAGGTACCAATAATATAAAAGAACGCCAAACGGTAAATAAATCTTCTAGCAGCTTTTGGAACGTTTTTACGAGGATTCTCTGCTTCACCAGCAGCTGCTACAACTAATTCTGGAGAGCAAATAAATGAAAATCCAGATTTAATAACTGCATACCAGAATCCAAGGAATTTACCTGTATCGCCTTTAGCCATATAAGGTTTGAAAGCACGTCCGTTTTTCCAATACCTAAACCCAAGACGATCATGAGTTGGGGCACCACCGAAGAATATAACAATCCCCACAATAATTAATCCTACAATGGCAATAACTTTAATACCAGCAAAGTAGAATTCTGCTTCACCAAATACTCTTACTGAAGTTAAGTTTAATACAACAATAATTACTAAGAATATAGTAATCCATACGGCAATATTTACATCATTAGGCCAATAATTGACTAATATAGCGGCAGCAGTTACTTCTGTAGCAACCAAAATTGCAAATGCATAGTAATAATTCCAACTAATTGCAAATCCTAAACTATCTTCTACAAAGTCAGTTACAAACGCTTGAGGTCCATTTCCTGGTAATGGTAAGAATGTAATCATTTCACCCATCATGTTCATGACTAACCAAATGATGAATGACATAATAATGTATGAAAGGAATAATGATCCAGGACCTGCTAAAAATAAAACACCACCTGACCCAATAAATAAACCAGTCCCTATAAATTGTTAGTATTTCAAACTAATATATTACAGCATTAACGAATATATTACATACCTATACAACCACCTAATGCTAATAATTGAACATGTCTTGCCTTTAAACCTCTATGTAATGTTTCTTTCCTACTAGGTTTTTCTACATCAGATTCAGTTGAATCTATTATTCTAGAGTTAGCTATAGAAAGTTCCAAATGTGAAGACCCTGATCTATAAATACTTGGCCTAGAATGCCCTGATTTTACTGAATATAAATCTTTCCCCATTATCGAATTATCAAGTTATTGAAGATTTTCTGGTTAATTATATATAAAATTTTGTGGGGATGAGTAACCAACTCCAGTACGATGGTATAAGGGCTCAAATTTTGACTGTATCATCGTGAATGAACAGCGTATTTGAAAAAAAGCTTATAATGCTCGCTTACAATTTCTTTAAAATCGGAACATTTGTGATGCTAATCTTTTAAAAATGCCTTAAAAGTTTATTGCCAATTTTTTTTTTGGCATTTGCAGGCTCATTCAGGAAAATATTTGATCCTTCGAAACCCGAACGTTCTCTTTTTCGGTATTGTTTGCCATTTTTTCACAATAATATTCTGTGCACGTTATCGTAAAACTTTTCCAGAGTATTCCCAAGCGAGGCGATTTTTTACGTAGAGAAGGCTAATATAATCTATGACCAATACTTACGGAGTACAGAATAGATAAGAGTGAAAGCCACACTTAGACGCCTTTGACTTTTCAATAAAACAAGCGTATCTATTCAAATTCTACTTCGGATCTATATAACCGTATTATATAACCGTTTGTACTTGAACCAACAGGACCAAGACTTCTGTGGCTTGACATGAAATGACCTCCACTTTATTGATTATTGACTAGTTGTTTAACAGTATCAATAACACTAGTTTCCAAATCAATGAAAGGCCCAATAAGTTTCCTAGTTTTGGAGTTATCTACTGTAGGAAACTCGGAAAAGTCAGTACTGCCGGGTTTTCCTCTTGGTAGATTTTTCAACTGAGGAAAATTCTTATGAATTAAATCCAAAACCAATTGACTTGAATACCTCTCTTCCGTACACAAGAGTCTAATATCAGTAATGTCAGTCTCATATGCAAAAATATGTGCTTTAGCAATGTCTCTGACATCAATAAAGCTTCCAGACTTATTTGGGATAGGATCATCCGGTTTCAATTTAACTAATTCATTAACGATTTCGGCAGAAAGATTAAGAGTTTCCTTGACTTCCGAATCAAATGCTTGGGGCCCAAATACCATTGTGGGGTTAACAACATTAACTGTGAAATGAGGCTTTTCTTTAGCAACAAAATTCCAAACTTCCTTTTCAGCAAATTTCTTGGAAACACGATATGCTAACATTGGCTCAACACCAGCGTCTCTGGCAATTGGGCTCCAAGTTTCTTCAGTGACAATTGTGTCTTTGGTATGATCATCTGATCTAATAGCTGCATATGAAGAAGTATAAACGAACCTTTTGATCTGTGATCCGTACTTTTTAACAGCATTCAAAGCGACCTTAGTACCTTGAATTGCCGGGGTAATAATGTCTTTTTCATAATCTTTTACATCAAGAAACACTGGTGATGCATTATGGAAGAATCCAACAATTTCTGGATGGGTCTTCAATACTTCATCAAATGCGCTATCCTTAGTAATATCGCTGATAACCACATATTTGAAGTTTTTACTATTCAAATTTTTAGCTAATTTCTCTCCTTTGGCATCAGATCTTACAGACCCTATGACAGTATAAGCTCTTTTAATCAATTGTACGATAAGATGTTGTGCAATGTAGCCATTGGCACCAGAAACAAATACAGTAGTCATAGTTTGAGATTGTTGAAACTGATTACTCATGTTGAAACTGATTACTCATATACGCCGCACTTTATCGGCCAAAGCAGCCGCTCACTGTGGTTGCTCCGTCGCCAATTACAATGAAGGCAATGGAAGTCTTCATGTGTCAAGACAGCTTGAATCAATAAGTCAACTCCGAACATTACAATAACGGTTATGCATTAACTCCGTGGCTAAACTCTAATTTCAGGCCCTTAATTGTCTGCTATCTACACAAGTTCGGCTATGAGCTTAAAATAACACCGAAACTATCACATGGTAATGGACTTTATTATCTACTTAACTATAGTCCCTTAGTGGATTTAGATCTTAAAAAAACTCCGAGCGGTATTATTGTTAACATATGCGCCCCTTCCTTAACACCCCACTGTCGCTTAACTAAGCGCCCTAATCAACTTTCATATGATAACTCAATTATATAAATAGTCGCAATGACATTATAAATTTAACTAGCAATGATGTTTTATTATATTATAGGATTGATTATTGGCTTGATTCTTCTAAAAAAGGCTTATCATAGTTATTTAAGTAGAAAATGGAATTGTGAACCAGTCTATATGGACCCTACATTTTCCGTCAAATTCTTAAAGAAACAACGGGAAGACCAGTTACTGGGGTTTGCAATTGAGCGTATTCATGAGAGAGTTTTAAAAACTGGCAAGTCTACAATAGGACACACCATTTTCCTGAAGACATTGATTGAAACTGTAAATCCTGATAACATCAAAGCCCCATTGTCGACTCAATTCAATGATTTCAGAATCGGGGACAGACATTTCGTATTCAGACCGTTATTAGGACATGGAATCTTTGCAAGTGAAGGTGAGAGATGGAAAGTGTCTAGAGAAATGTTAAGGCCTCAATTTGCAAGAGAACAAATCAGTCATATTCAAATGTTAGAACCACATTTCCAGAATTTTGCAGATGTGATTTCTCGTCAAACCGGACCATTTGATATTCAAGACTTGTTCCATAAGTTAACATTTGATGCAGCTACTGACTTTTTATTTGGTGAATCCACTGGAACGTTAATATCCCAATTCAATAATCAGGAATTCTCAGAAGCTTTTGGTACAGTGCAAGACATTGTTACTACCAAGTTGTTTTTAGGTAAGTTACATTGGATGCATAATCCACCAGAGTATCAACAATCCATAGATGTCATTCACAAGAGTATTGGTTATTATGTTGAGAAGGGTTTAAACTTGTCGGAAAAGGAATTGGCTTCACAAAAAGGGTATGTGTTCTTATATGAGTTAGTCAAACAAACCAGAGACCCAATTGTTTTAAGAGACGAATTGTTAAGTATAATGTTGGCTGGAAGAAACACTACATCTGCGTTATTATCATTCGTATTCTATGAATTATCAAGAAATCATGACGTATGGGACAAATTGAAACGAGAAGTTTACGAATGTTTTGGAGATGGTGATAATCTTGATCTATCTAAAATAACCTTTGAATCAATGAAAAGATGCAAGTATTTAAAGAACGTTATTAATGAAGCTTTGAGAATGTACCCACCAGTTTCAAGAAATTTAAGGGTTGCAAAAAAGAATACGACTTTGCCAAAAGGTGGAGGTGATCATGAGCAATCACCAATATTCATCCCTAAAGGTACAACTGTGTTATTTTTGATTTATAGCTTGCATAGACTGGAAGTTTTTGGTAAAAATCCTGAAGAATTTGATCCTGATAGATGGGATTATATCAAACCAGGTTCAAGTTTCTTACCATTTGGTACAGGACCAAGAATTTGTTTGGGTCAACAATTTGCATTAACTGAAGCTAGTTATATACTTATTAGGATATTACAAACCTTCCCATATATTTCCCAAAATACAAGGGAATTTCCACCTAAGAAAATTATAAATGCTACAATGAGACTAGCTGGTGGATTTGATATTTTCTTAAGTAAAGATTGCGAAAAAATGTCAGCAGCAACATCTCAGTCAAATTATGATATTTCGAAGGAGTCTTTCTAAATTAACCAAACAAATTTACTTGCATCCTAATAATAAAATTAGTTTTAGTGCAAATGAAAACTCTTTAAGTATAGGCCATTTTATAGGAGATATTAAACGAGAAAATTTTCAACTCAATCCTGAATTCTTACCAAAATTTCAAAATCTAGTTAGTGAAAGAATATACGATGATTTCACATTCATAATGGAAGCAAGTATAAATTCCAACTCATTTATGCCAATTTATGATTTCAGAGATATTCCAAGGTATGGTAGAATACCAGAAATTGATAACGTTTTTGGATATTTACAGGTTAATGAAAATGGTCAGATGTTAAAAGATAGTTATCAAAAAAATGATTTATATGAAGTTTATAATCAATATGGGTTACCAGTTTTAAGTGATTATTTACATGAAGAAGTGGAGAAATTATAATGGTAATTGACGTAAATGAATTATAATTAGAGTTTTTCTTATATGGCTTAAATATAGGGTTTTTCATACAGGGCTTAGATATACCCTATCGGCCCATAGTCGGGCCTATAATCATCATTAGGGCTAAAAATATAGGGTTAATATATGATATATGACTTCGGACTTCTAAATACGGTTACGTCATGAAAGCAAGATTCATTAATATTGCATAATCTCCTCTCTCGATTAAGGAATTTAATAGATAACCCTTGAAGTCTACTAGTGGTTGAATTTCCAAAGTGGGTTATTGTTTAAAACTGTGTAGAACACACCAGAAAAGTGGGTAACAAAGTACTGAATAAATAGAATTAAGGGGCTAAAAGTAAGATAGCAATTTCATATGAATCCACAACGGAGGAGAAAACTGCATTAGTAAAGCACCGAAAAAAAAAAAGCGTACGGTTAATCTTGATCTGTTTGATTTTTGTCTCCTCCGATAAAGTTAAAATGTGGAGTCATGTTAATTGTTTTAATACGATTAGGGGAAGTTGAAAAATTATATAGGGTAAATCAAATCCTTTATAAAGTTATCAATTTTTTATAAAATTTTCAATTGATATGTCATTGAAAACTTTAGGAATTAATTCCCCATTTACCAGAATTTTTAGTAAACCAGTTGTCACCGCCGCCGCTGAGAAAGGAGTTCAAACATTATTAGACTTTAGGAATGCACCACAAGAATCTTTAGATAATATTATAACAAGATCAGATAGAGAAATTGGTGGATTCTCTAATGTTAAATTTAAATACAATGAAAAGAAACGGTATGGTGTATTCTCTGGTTATTTGAATTTGGATTTACCAAAAGATCATCCTGAAATCACTAGAAGTGGTTATGCAATGTTCAGAACAAAAGATCAAAAAGAGAGTTGGGTCTCTGGTAATAGTTACTGGGATTGGACGGACTATGACAATTTAGTGTTAAGGGTTCGTGGTGATGCTAGGAAATACTTAGTTAACATTCAAGCTAATACCCCATTAATTACCGATTTATTTCAGCACAGATTATATTTGAATACCCCAGGTAAATGGGAAACTCTTGTTATACCATTGAGTGATTTTGTAATGACCAATTGGGGTACAGTTCAAGATGGGATTGAAATGAATAGAGCAGAAATTAAAACTCTTGGTATTGGGTTATTAGATAAGCAATATGGTCCATTCAAATTAGATATTGAATGGATTAAAGTCATGACTGACGCAGAATTAATGACAGAGTCTATAATGACAGAATTACAGGACCCCTCTGAAGTAGATTAGTGACGAATATACGATAATTTTGAATTTTATGTTTTTATAACTTGCTCTTGTTTAACCCTGGCTACAGTTTACTATTTTGCAGTATAGTGATTGCAGATAGGGGGTATGAACCCTACCCCATTTGACGTCCCTTTTAATGTGGCTTCCCCTTTCTAACCTCTCCTATTTTATTCTCTTACGTTATATTCCCCACTTTAAAACTAACAATGTTAAATTAACCCACTTTAAATTTAAATTACCATGACCCCAAAAAGATGGGGTTGATAACGATTTTGCAACCTTTGATTTATGCACGCGCGTTTTGTGACTGCTACTTTCTGAAAGGTCGTGTTATTGACCAAACATCCATTTATGATCGCAGAGGTTCTCAAAAAATTTTCAACTTAATTCCACCCATTAATTATCAATAAAAATGGCAAGAGGCCCGTATGTTATATTAGTTATAACCTTCATTCATGAAGTCTTTCCATAACTTGTTTAGTTATGGCCCCAGTAAGCTGTTGTTTCTTACTTGAGGGTAAAAAGGGAGCCTTGTCATGATAATTATTAAGGAAATTTATTGGTTTAAAGTAAGAGATTATTTAGTCTCTTCTTTTGTCTCTAAGTTGAATAATCTTTTAAACTTTAGGCCATTCCTTAATAGAAGGTAATGCCTCCATTGGAGGTTTTTACGTATGATTTTTACTAACAATTTATAGAAAGAAACATTTAAAAAGATTAGCAGCTCCATCCCATTGGATGTTGGACAAATTAGCTGGTACTTATGCTCCAAGACCATCAGCTGGTCCACATAAATTAAGAGAATCTTTACCATTAGTTGTTTTCTTAAGAAACAGATTAAAGTATGCTTTAAACGGTAGAGAAACTAAAGCTATCTTAATGCAACAACATGTTAAAGTTGATGGAAAAGTTAGAACTGATGCTACTTTCCCAGCTGGTTTCATGGATGTTATTACTTTAGATGCCACTAATGAAAACTTTAGATTAATTTATGACATTAAAGGTAAATTCGCTGTTCACAGAATCACTAACGAAGAAGCTTCTTATAAATTAGCTAAAGTTAAGAAGGTTCAATTAGGTAAAAGAGGTATCCCATACGTTGTTACCCACGATGGTAGAACTATTAGATACCCAGATCCATTAATCAGAGCTAATGATACCGTTAAAGTTGATTTAGAATCAGGTAAAATTACTGATTTTATCAAATTCGATACTGGTAAATTAGTTATGGTTACTGGTGGTCGTAATTTGGGTAGAGTTGGTGTTATCACCCATAGAGAAAGACATGAAGGAGGTTTCGATTTAGTCCACATTAAAGATTCTTTAGAAAATACTTTCGTTACTAGATTATCAAATGTTTTCGTTATCGGTACTGAAGCTGGTAAACCATGGGTTTCATTACCAAAAGGTAAAGGTATTAAATTATCAATCTCTGAAGAAAGAGATAGAAGAAGAGCTCAACAAGGTTTATAAGTGTAATATAGTAATACATAAGATTGGGAATTTCATTCCTCTAATTAAGCCTCTGTAAACTACCTACACCGAAGGACAAAGAGCACCACATGGTTAACATAACCGATGCAGGGTTCGCAGCTTAGTCTATTGCGTTTTGGCAGTAGCACGCAGCACCTGTCAACATGACTAGTAGATATAGAGTTGAATATGCTCTTAAGAAGCATCATAGAGATGAATTTATTGAATGGATCAAAGCGTTATTGGCTGTACCATTTGTATTGCATTCCGATATTGAAACTGAGAAATTAGGATTCGATGATTTAAATGAATATGAAGAGTTTAATATTAAAAAGGAATTGGAAATCGAAAAAGAGTGTAGGAAACGATACTTTGAAGTATTTGAAGATGTAGAGAAATTAATCGACAATACAATTGCATTGGATGATTACCATAAGGGGTTTGTACCGGAATCAAGATTAAGAAAATTAGTACCATCAATAGGTCAGTTTTTTACAAGATTACCATTGACTGAAGCCTTTTTGATTGAAGATAGTAAAAGATCAATAAGTAAGAGAAGATTGGTGAGCCCAAGTTTCAATGATGTTAGAAAGATCTTGAATACTGGCCAAGTTTTATCATTAGCCCAAATTTATAATGATTCCACTGATAAATTCTTGAAATTAATCACCTTTGACGGGGATGTTACATTATATGATGATGGAAAGTCATTATTAAAGACCGACGAAATTGTTAAAAGATTAATGAGTTTATTAGAAAAAGGTTTCTTTATAGGGGTTGTCACTGCTGCTGGATACCCCGGACAACAAGGGGCCATTCAATATTATTCCAGATTAAAAGGTTTAATTGATGCTATAAATGAAAGTGACTTACCAAATAATAAGAAGCATAATTTATTAGTGATGGGAGGTGAATCTAATTATCTATTTAGGTACGATAATGAATTGCAGAACTTGAAGTTTATTGAAGCTCAAGATTGGTACCTACCATTGATGAATAATTGGAATAAGTCATACATTGAGAACATTATGGAACTATCCTACAGGCACATGGAAAATTTACGTAAGAAGTTCAATCTTGATGATGATTCAAAGACATTACTAATCAGAAAAGAAAGGTCAATTGGTATAATTCCAATCAATGGATTTAAAATCATTCGTGAGTACTTAGAAGAAATTGTTTTATCATCTAACAATAGATTGAACGATATTATAAATCAGTTAGGGTGTCATGATATTAGAGTTTGTGCATTTAATGGGGGATCCGATGTTTGGGTTGATATTGGTGATAAGTCTTTAGGTGTTGAAAGCTTACAGAAGTATTTATGTAGAGAAGGAAATCATGACGTATGTCCTATTTTAAGAAGTGAGAGTTTACATATCGGCGACCAATTTGCTAGTTTGGGGGCTAATGATTTCAAAGCTAGGTTGAGTGCATGTACAGTTTGGATATCAAGTCCACAAGAGACCGTAGAGATCTTAGATGAACTTTTGAAGAGGGTCTAGTCCTAGAATTTTTATAGATGATAGATGATTATTAGTATGATTGAGACGATATACTCAGCTATATACTCAGTAGCACTTTGTTAGTACTTTCTTAAAATCTCATTCAATTCATCCCTTTGAATACAATTTTCCAATTTGAAACTGGCAGCCAATTCATCCAATTCTTCAAAACTTAATCCTTTGAAGTACTCAGCAAATTCGTGTTGAGCGTATTGTGAGAATAACATATCTCTTGCAACTCTAGTTAAATTACCATGAAGTCCATGGATTTTTGGATACAAAGCCTTGTGGAATTTTTCTGGAATGTTTTCTAACATATGGTCACCTAATTGTTGATATAATTTAGCATATTCGGCATCGATATCATTACCCCATTTATCTAAACCCAAATGTTTCTTCTTTAAGAAGAATTTACCTAATAATTTGAACCAGGCGGATTCTGGAGAAACGTAGGTTAATCCTTGGTACCCAATGTCTTTATAAACCCAAATTGACCAACTGATTGGAGATTTATCACCAGATGGATCTCCATGTTTATAAACTTGTAATTGGTCCTTCAATACATTATATCTTGCTTTATTGATAGTAGCAGGATCTTCATCACCTCTTTCCTTACTAGCATAAACTGGACCGAATTCTCCATTCCAAACTGGGACATTAAGTTTTTTCATGTATTCAACTTTTCTCTCGTATTGTTGTTTCAATTTAGCTTGTTCTTCTTCTGTACCTTCATACAAAGTTCCTTCTAAGTTAGGGAACCCGTAAATAGCATAATCATGAATGGCATAAACAGAGTTTGGGTATGGAGTTTCCGGGAATTGACGGAAATCCATAGCATAAGTGTTACCGTCTAAGAATAAAATATGATTTGGATCAACTGATCTAATAATCTTCTCTACTTTAGTATAGAAATTTACAAGTTTTGAATGGTCTGAGACCGCTGGTTCATTTAATGGATTATATCCGGCAACCCAATGGTTGTCCTTATAATATTCAGCAATATGTTTCCATAAATTCAAAATAATATCTTGGAAGATTTTGAATTCCCAGAATAATGAAAAATGAATTTTAGAATCACTATGCCAATCTTGATTTTGTCCACCTGGTGTAGCATGTAAATCTAAAACGGTATAAATTCCATGTTTGGCACAAGTATCAATTTGTTTATTTAATAATTCAAATCCTTTAGGATTGATTTGAAACATATCACCATCATCATCAATGAAATGTCTATAATTGAAAGGAATTCTAAGACAGTTCAATCCAACCAGTTTAAAGAATTTTGCATCCAGCTCAGTCCAGAAATATTCATAGAATTTATCAAAGAAATAATCGAATTTTTCTTTACCCATTGTTTTCTCCAACACTTGTTTGTGTTCAGTTTCATGTCCAGGGAATCCAGTAATGAAATTTTCCATATTTAAAAGTCCACCAGTTGCACTTCCTTTTAATATAACAGAATCACCATTTTCATCAACAATTTTTGTATCTTTAACTTTTAAAAAACCAACCATTTTATAATATGTGTTAATTGATTATTTCAAATTTCTTGGGCCCAGACATTTGGCTACTTTATATAATTTATCGCAAAATTTAAAGGAATTTGGCCTCCACATTAGACCGGCATATAGCATTAACCAGTGGCAGATCTGATTGTTGAACATACCCCACGCGCTTGGCGTCATAATCTGGGGCGGAAATGTAGTTACATTCCCGAAATTGTTGGCGATTGGTTGGATGTTGACGATTTGGACTTGAAGGGTTTTAATTCCTGGCTAGCCATTGACGCATATAAACTTAAGAATTGGTAGTTCGGTACATTGATAGATGTATAGACCTTATTGCGCACGGACAAATTGCCTAATTAGTTGTCGCATAATTTACGAATTATGCGTTATAACGTTTATAGGAATTGTAAGCAGAGCTAGTATACAGTGTTTTCAGTACAAATAGCATACCTTGACTAGTAGGATGTGGCCTTTACCTAGTATCAATTTCCTTCTAGCATGAACTTCATATATGCTCTAAGGATGGTTTAAACAGGGGTTGTAAAATAGATGCGTATCTAGATTTTTTCCGTTTCTGTAATTGTTTTAGAGATTTAAGTTTTTTCTAAAAGAGATAAATAGTAGCCAAATACGGAATAGAAGGTAATCAAGAAGCAATTGATAGAATTGTATAAATAGCACATGAAATAAAGTCAGGAACCGTACTTAGGAAATGATTGTAAATAGGAAAAGGAATCCGTGAAGTAATTAATTAAGTGAATATGAATGAAAGGAACAACTACAGGGTTAGGATACATAAGGTCCATGGTCTCTCATTATTTGCATTTACTTCAATTAGACTCGAAGCATCATCTGATCTAACTTTCTGAATTAACACTACGCTTGTAGCCGTACTATCCATTTGCTGTAGAATACCAACCTTGACTGTCAGACGTAAGTAATCCACCAACCTAAGGTGCCCCTGGATATTCATGGTGCGATTGAACTGATGTTGCAGGACTGCAAATTTCATATATCGCTTTATAAGAGTAATAGTAAAACCGTTTTTCTTCGCCCGCATACAAAAATACGTTCTCAGTGAAAGCTAGGCTATTGCACTCGCTTCACTGTAGAAACAAACAACGTATACAACGTCATAGTATTGGTTCACTTGGTTTATTGAATAAGCCTCATTGTAAACCCCATTCAAGTGGGCCGAGAGACACTCACCGGTCATCTTAATCTCTATACTGCTGATAAAACCACTAAGCCAACCTTGTGAATAGGAATCTACGTCTGTATGCGGCAATAATGATGGACTCGTCTGTAGTATGATGAATATGAGGCAAAGTGTTGTTTGATCACCTGATTATGTCTGACTGATAGATTATGACATTTTGTATAGCGAGTATTTGGCACTTCCCCCCTTCCTACAAGCATGATGCTGCCATATGTAGTTCTGGATCTTCAGACCACATAAATTGTTCAGCATACTAACATATATTGCACACGGAGTGCTTATGTGACAGTGGCCTTGCTAAGCGTCCCAAGCCTGCCTCTTTAGTAGTAGTTGATAACCGCCATTATGCAAGAATGTTGCCGATGTCACACATGATTGTACTAGTTGATCTTGATCAATATCAGTGCCGTTTTGAAATGGATTAATCTGATAATCAATTAGTCCATTTAGAATAGTACTAATGTCAATGTTGCCGGTATAGTCCCGTTGTGATACCCTGTTTCCGCAAGCCGGAAGAACGTCCTGTAAGAAAGTACACTCGTCTTTCTCGATTTCATCTCCATTTGTCACCAATACTAATGCACCACCATTACCGAGTAATGACAACACCGAAGACGATATCGTGTCAAAAACGGATGTATCAATCGTTTCATTACTGTGTTTGTTAATTACCGATAATGCTAAATGACTTTCGCACACATAAATACTTACGCTGCTATTTAATGGCAACATGTTAGCCACCTCATCTACTAGTTGGTAATAGTCATCTGACAGAGTCAAATTTAAGCCTACTACGAAAGTAAAAATGCTTAATAGAGCAACGAGGTTCATCAAGTAACCCATTGCTATATAAGATTTTGCGCAATTTTTCATTCCCAATCTTTCTTCCTTTCGTATCTTTAGCGTTGTTCCGGACGGTCAGTTTATCCTAAAGGGTTTCAGGAGCGTTGATACTCGGAATTTTTCAAACTTTCACCAAAATTGTATATCATATAATTATTGTAAGTTCTGAACGTATTCTATGGAATCCGCAACCACTCGTTTTTGAGTCTTTTAGAGTATTGTGGGAATAGTTACGAAATTATTTTGCATGCATGAATCAAGGAATGTAAGAAAGGCAAAAGAAAATCGTTCGTTTTTACAGCATATCTTGGTAGATGGCGTAGAGTGTAATAAGGGTTAATATTTGATCCCCGAGTCTCTTAGGTGAACTCTACATGCTTGAAAAGAAAAACTACAGGATGGGATTTATCAACATTTGTATACTCAAATGAATAGTATCCTAATCAATTGATAACATCGATGACAACCACCATTGTCCATCATTTACAACCTCCTATACCCATAATTATCTTCCGATTGACTAAATCGAAATCAGCCTCTATCTCACTGACACGAATCCACTTCGCGATATACTCGCTTGTGTGACACTATGTTTACTAATAGGATATCATCAGATCTTACTACAAGTCCCCTAAAATTACTCCTACAAATCATAATACTACAATGCTTTTATTACCTAACAGCCCTTGTTATATTTTATCTCCTTAGTTCATTAAATGGTTATGATTTCAATTTCAATTTCATCTTCTCTTGGGAACTAATATCACTGGATAATGCTATGGGCTTAATATTATTTGCAATGTGGTTATTTGATTCATTGTTATGTGTTTTATTCGTCACTATAATAGTTGGCAGATCCAAATTAGCATGGGATTTTGCTTTAACTGTACATATTATAAATTTAATTGTAGTCTGGGTTTATAGTGGGAAATTCCCAACTTCAACTTTATGGTGGTGTTTACAAATATTAAGTGCCACGTTATTAGTCACTTTGTCAACGTACCTGACAAGATGGAGTGAATTACGAACTACATTCTTTGATAACATGTTAGAAACTCGTGATGCCCATACTTCATCACAAATTTTACAAGAAGAGGGAAGATCGATAGAATTAGAAAATTTAACGAAAAATTCAGAACCTGAAAGAGATTAACTCATATGAAAATTAACGTATATAGAAAGTTTTTATGTATAATGCATCATAGATTATTTTTTACCTTTTTTTCCCTTACCATTGCCTGCTTTACCCTTTGGTTTCATTCTATCAGCTCTTGTCTTTTTATAAGGTCTTGGCATATCTTTTCTTTCTTCAATTGCTTTTCTCTTTCTTGAATTCACCTTCTTACCATGTTTAGTTAATTGATGTGATGCATTTGATTTATCTTTATCTTCGAACCAAGTTCTTTTAGGTCTTGATTTAATTTCGTCTTTATGTTTAATCAAATTTGATGCTTTATTTAATTCCATTTCGGCTCTTAAAATCTCTTTAGCCGATTTTTCTTCTTCCTTAACCTCTTCAATTACATCGTTTTTGGTCTCGATTAATTTATGAATATCTTCAACTTGTTTCCAATCAACTGATCTTGAGATAGCTTTAGATTCATCATTTAATGATTTAATGGCATCCTTGACAATTGCTCTATCTTGACTACTTTCTCCCACAAATGTTATAGACTTACCATCCCTTCCAGCTCTTGCTGTTCTACCAACCCTATGTAAATAAATCTCGTAAGTTTTTGGCATATCGTAATTGACAACTAATTCAATCTTCGGAATATCTAACCCTCTAGCTGCTAAATCCGTACATATTAAAACTGGAACCTTTAAGTTTTTGAAATCTGTAACATTCTCCAATCTCTGCTCTTGAGTTAATGACCCATGTAATTCTCCAACTTTTAATCCCAATAACCCAAGAATAATTCTTAAGGTATGTGCTGTTTCTTTTCTAGATACAAATACTACTATACGAGTCATAGTTATATTCTTCAACAAATGATACAATAAGGCTTGTTTTAAATGATCTCTCTTCCTGATTCTAACAAACTCTTGAATCAATTTATTTGATGCGGTTTTAGGTGGCCCAATCATGATTCTAACTGGTTTCTGTAATGACAATTGAATTAAATCTTGAATCTTGGTGTTCATGGTGGCTGAAAATAATAAGGTTTGTCTTTTGTGTTTTGGAATTAATGATAAAATCTCAGTCAATTCAACTTGGAACCCTTCATCTAACATTCTATCAGCTTCATCAATAACCATAATTTCTAATGAATCTATGGAGAATGATGGGGAATTACGGATATGATCAATTAATCTACCTGGCGTAGCAATTACTATATCAGGTCTTGATTTTAATTGTTGTTCTTGTTGTCTTAAATTCAAACCACCCACGGCTAATCCAAATGAAATACTTGGAATGTATTGGGCAATCTTCTTACCGACATCAAACACTTGAATTGCCAATTCTCTAGTAGGTGCTAATACTATAACTCTGGTGGCTGCTACTTTGGATGGTTTATATAATAATCTTTCTATTATAGGTATCATATAGGCTGCAGTTTTACCGGACCCGGTAACAGCTCCTGCAACTATATCTTTACCCATTAATGCAATTGGAATCGATGCTGATTGAATTGGTGAGGGTTTGACATACCCTAATTGTGATAATCCTTTCAAGATTGGTCTTGATAAGTTAAGAGTTGAGAATTTTTCATGAACTTGAGTATCTTGGACTTTATTACCGTTTTCATAGAATGCCTCCATGGCCTCTTCATCGTCTTCATCGTTTTCTTCTTCTTCACCATCTTCTTCTATAACAACCTCTTCTTCACCTTCTCCTTCAAATCCCTCCTCATTGTCTTCGTCATCATCTTCTTTATCTTCATCATCATCTTCTTCTTCTTCATCAAGTTTTGCACCCATTCCAAACCCATCCAATGCTAATTCGTCATCATCCTCATTGTCTTCGTCTTTTGCTTCCTCTTCTTCCTCATCTTCGTCGTCTCCCTCATCTTCATCCTCTTCATCTTCATCATCAACACCAACCAAATTAGTCAATCCACCTTTCTTCTTTAATATCTCATCTAAATCAACAGTCTTTTTCTTTTCATCGCCTTCGACTTCAAAATCCCATCCAGTCATGGTTTCGACATTACCATCGATCCCAAATTCAAAGTCTGGGTTGACTTCGTCACCACTACTTGCATAGTCCGAGACTTCTCCATCACTTTCTATGGTCCCAATAAAATCTTTCATTATAGATGCGATGAGATGAGCGCGAATGTATGGAGATACTAGAACAGAAGCGGTAGATAGGATCGAGTTAGGATTGACTGATTTGCATACCCCAGCTTGCTTTTTGCTATACTATTGATGTAAGATGTATGTTATATGTGTTTTATGTCACGTGGTATACTTTATTATAGTTTGATATGGAGAATAGAAAAACCAAATTTTATTTGTAGTCATTTTGTGATTATCACATTTTGAAAATAACAATCTTTATTTGGAAATCGGACAAAATTCCCTTAAGGAAGTCCTCCAAAAGATCGATACAGAATGATTATCTATTGTCTACAAATGCTATGAACGATGCTAAAGCTGTATGATTTAAAAGTTACTATAACTCCAAGGCGACTTAATTATAGTAATAGTTTCCCCCCACATCAACCAACTCATTGATATCATAAAAGTCATCATCATCACTTTCACCTACCTCAACACCTTCTAAATTGAGTAATTGAGTGTTCCTTCTTATATCAATCAAACTATCCAATTGCTTCTCAGTTTCTAATGATAATTGACCCGGTTTTATCATATTCTTTAACATCTTTAATCCATCTAACCATACATATTTATTCACTTCAGTATCAGTATAAAAACTTAGAAGTTTTTGGCCGTTATTACCCAACAAAGTGATTTTTTCATATGATATAGTTCCTTTTATAGAGATTAATCTTGAATTTTTGCGTTTATCATCTTCACCAACTTGATCACCGATTTTTATGGATTTGAAATCAGCAATATCAGACAATTTTATTGATAGTTGTTCCATTTCTTCATAGTTTGGCTTGATCACTGGCTTGTCAATAAACTCTTTATAATATAAATATTGACGGTTTGGTGATAAAAGTATAAAGTAGTATTTTGGAGTATTACTATTTTGTGGAGAAGCAGATTTCTTATTTTGTTTCATAAGTACTTCACCATGCGATTCCGTGAATACCCAACTTCCTTTAAGTAATTGGATAACTCTTTGTTCACAAATGAAGTCCATAACTTCTAAACTCAAATTCTTATTGAACTCATTTAGTTTCAAGTTCCATTTGGCTGAAGTTTGTAATTTCAAATTAGCAATTTGATTGGACCTTAACATTAAATAATTGGTAAGCTCAAGACAGTCTTCAATTGATTTTTCTCCAAGTGACAAATCATTCTCGATAACATTTATATTATCTTTTATAAGCAACATAATCTTATCGATATCATTAGTATTGTTTAATTGTGCATTGGTTTCATCCCATAATAAAAGGCACGATTTCATAGTGTAAAAGATCATTAATTCCCAGTTTAAAATGTTATCATATATGTGGGGGTATAAGTTTTTTGATTGAAATATATCTATCCATAAATAGGTGACCCTTTTAATAAATATATATAAGGGGAAAGTACGATTATGATCAGACATCATTAATTGTTCATGAAACTTCTTTTTGAATGACATATTAGGATCTTTTAAAAATATCTTCAAGTCCATAGCTAATAGGATTGAAAAATTATCAACTACAAATTTACGGGGATTATCAGTAAACCCTGCTTTAATATACTCTTCAGGTTTGGCAGGGGTACCGTATTCGTTCAAGCTTACTTCTAAGAATATAAATAAATTATTCAACATGACTTGGTGAGATTTGATTGATAAATCGAACTTGGTCCTATCTAAAAACTCATTCAACTTATAATAAGTGAACTTTAAGTTGTCAATTGCATCTAAAATTGATTTATCCTCAACTCCAACTAAGTTCCCTATAGTACTGAACAACGTTACATGTTTCAATCTCCCTGCTAAGGTGATGATTCCATTGTACTCAAATTTAAGTGCTTTTAAGATCAAATCATTGACTAATTTTATCGTGTAGAACGTGATTTTATTATCTTGAGAATACAATTTGGTAGTCATAATATCAATCACGTCCAAGTACTCAATCAATGCTTCATATAACGGTAAATATTTATCCAAAGTATCATCCTTGAGTTTGAATATAGCCCCAGATATTGATGTGACACTGATTTTCAAAATAGCTTTATAAGTATCCAGGGACATATTTGAACTAACTATGGAGAATAACGTGGAGAATAACGTAAAGTCCAAAATCTTTGGGAATTCGTTGGTGATGGTTTCAGATATCGTAAGGCAGTCAAGTAACTTAGCTAATACTACAATTGAGTTGACTTTCTCCTGTTTATCATTGCCCAAGATATTAGCCTTCAATATTGTCCCGTACCTTAAAGCAGTTGACGTATCTAATTTATTTTTATTAACGTTGTTCTTACTTAACAAATCATTAACCACATGGTTAATCGATCTACTATTCTCAGCCATCTTAATTACAGCCTTGTCTAGTTACGTGTTGAATATGGCAAATCTATGGCGTCCTATATCTCGATTAGACGTGGTCGCTGAAAATTTCTCGATCTTTGATTTTTAAACGACGTACCTCAATTGATAAACCTCTGCTTATTTAATTGAGGCTGATTGAATGGATTTATATGAAAGTTTGATGATGGAAGTTGTAACCTGTGTATGTATGTTTGATGGAAAATTGCTTGGAATCTTCAAAATCACAAGTTTCATATTAAAGTTAACGTTTATGCACATCTGCACCTAATTAACCTATTTGGGTAATATGACGATAATCTTTGATTCTTAACTGGAATCATAACAGGCCAGTTGTTTGGTAATAACCATGCATCATTAATTACGTTTCAGTCATTAAGCCTTAGTCAGAAAGTTGTAATTATACATGTACAGTTATGCGCTTATGTGAGTTTAGTTAATTTAGCGCAGGAACACACTAATTATAATACCCGACGTAAGGGGAATAGTCATTGCAATGGTGGACAGAGTTGAAGATTTATTATTCGTGAAAGAAATCACAAACCAGTTCATTTTTATTCAAACTCAAGTCTTCATCAAGATTGTATAGTGTACTTACCTATCGGAGACGGAGATAACTGGTGAAATTGGTCCAGGTCGACGATCGAGATGTCAAAACACAGATTTATATTTAGATGATAATCATGATGACCGCCACAGTCATATAAATTCAACAAAAGATTCGAGCTCAATTTACTCTTTAAACTTCTCGTACTAAAGTTCTATACCACAGTCTAAGAATCTTAAAGCCGCTATCACCTCCAACACATTCTCAATCGCAATTCACGTCAGAAGGTAAAATTTTTATGAGTGAAGATAATTATAGTCCTAGATCATCTATTGCATATAGCAATGAAGAAGATCATGAAAATACTTCACCAACCACTCATTTACAAACATCTAATGAAAAACCTAAAGGAGACGAACAATCCCATAAATTTGAAGAATTAAGTGATTATAAAGGATTTCATAAGTTTAATAACCTTTCCAATATACCACCATTATCGAACCCAATTAAACCGAAGTTCAAGAAGAAGTCTAGTTTATTAGGGAAATTGATCTATAACAGGAAAGATTCAGATAGTTCCATTGATCCTAATGATAAACGTAAGAAATCAGTTACATCTATAGATAAAGACAGAGCATCAAGGGCGGGATCAAGCGGATCAATTGGTGAAGCTGTTCCTGGTAATAACAATTCTAATCATTCTAAATTCAAGTTCAAATTGTCATCGTTAACAGACGACGATGAAGATAAAAACGATAGAGATGAGACCGAAAGACACAGTTCGGTGGCTAGCACCAGCACCAGAGATTCTTCAAGTCCCGGAAAGACAAGGAATAGTAGTAAAGCAACATCGACGTCGACTATGTTTGATTTGAACTTGAATGATGTTGATGATATAGTTAAGCTGCCACAAATCCCAGCTGCTAAGAAATCATCCGGGTCGATATCAAGTCCATGGAAAGCACCAGATAGTTGGGACGTCAAAGGGGACTTAAAAGGAGACTTCTCACAAGAAGAAACAGAAGATCAAAATGAAAAGGAAGACAAATTGACGGAACCGCAAAATGATTTGAATTATCAAAATATAAGTCAAACCTTTGAAAGGTCGAATTTACCCACCTTGTATGGATCAAGGCACACTTCTCACATAGTGCCTTCACAAGATACAAAACTGAAAGGTAAGAATCATATCATTAGAGTTTTCAAAGAGGACAATACGTTCACGACCATTTTAAATGCATTAGAGACTACCACATCGGAATTATTACTCAATATTCAAAAGAAATTCTTTCTTGAATCGGTTTCCAATTATCAGTTATCAATTTATACGGGGAACTTTGTCAAGGTTTTAGAACCATTTGAAAGACCTTTAAAAATCCAGATGGGTTTATTATTGCTAAGCGGATATAAGGATATTGACAATTTAAGAATGATTGGTAGTGAAGATTTATCATACATTTGTAAATTTGTAGTTGAGAATAGTTATTTAAGAAATTTGACTCACGAAGAAGAAGCTATGTTGTCTAAGGATTATGTCAATGTTAATATATCAGGATTAAATTTAAAGAACATTCCAATTATATTCCATCAACATACTTATGAAATTGAAAGTTTAAATGTTGGTAATAATCCTGCTATCTATGTTCCGTTAGATTTTATTCAATCATGTAATTATCTTAAGAGTTTGACATTCTCAAGAAATGGGTGTTCCAAGTTTCCTATCAATTTCTTAGAAGCTCAAACATTAAAATACCTTGATATGGAAAAGAACTTTTTAGATGATTTGCCAGTCAATTTTGGTAAACTCCATAATTTGAAACACTTGAAATTAAATTCAAATCAATTGAACAGTTTACCTGTAAGTTTTGGAGACTTAATTAATCTTGAGACTCTCAATTTATCATCCAATTATTTCAATTCTTATCCTGATCCCGTAAGTAAATTGGTCAACTTACGTGATTTGGACTTGTCATATAATGACTTATCCTACCTTCCATCATCATTAAGTAACTTGAAGAAATTAACTAAATTGAATTTATGTACAAACAAGTTAAATAAGAACCTTCCATCATTCTTTAACGAACTTATAAGTCTTAAGAGATTGGATATACGATACAATTATATTAATAATATCGATGTGTTGGGAGATTTAGCCAACTTGGAAGCAGTCTATGCCTCGAAGAATTATATTTCCGGGTTTTTTGATAAAATGGAGAACTTCAGAGTCTTACATTTCGATAGAAATCCAATCACTAATCTTGATTTTAAAAATAATCTCACAAGACTTACATCGTTGGATCTCAGTAAAGCTAAAATTACAATGATCCAATCTGACTTTATTGAAAAAATCGTCAATTTAGAGAAACTCACGTTGGAAAAGAATCATTTAGTTACATTACCTGATAATTTAGGAAAATTAACTAAATTAACATCTCTTTCATTGTATGGTAATAATTTACAAAGTTTACCAACTTCAATTGGAGAACTTATTAATTTACAGGTACTTGATTTACATTCTAATAACTTACAAGTTTTACCTGATAGCATATGGAATTTAAGATCATTGACTAGTTTAAACGTAGCATCAAACATTTTATCAGGGTTCCCAAACCCTCCAGTGGTTATTGCTAAAAGAATAAGTAGTAGTGCTAACTTTAATGATTTAGTGGATATCAAAGAAGACAGTGTGATTAATCCAAATATTGGGGCCTCCCATTCACTTACTGATAGTTTAACTCAGTTATCATTGGCAGATAATAGATTGAACGACGACTGTTTTGATTCTTTAAGTTTGCTTACCAACCTTACAACTTTGAATTTATCATATAATGATTTAGCCGAAATTCCAATGGGGGGATTGTCTAGATTTTTGAATTTGAAATCACTTTATTTATCAGGAAATGACTTGACAAGCTTACCATCTGATGATTTCGAAATCCTTAAGAAATGTGAACTTCTTTATATTAACAATAATAAGTTAGTGTCACTTCCCGCAGAATTGTCCAAACTTACTAATCTTGAACATCTTGATGTCGGATCAAATCAACTTAAGTATAATATCAGTAACTGGCCTTATGATTGGAATTGGCATTGGAATACGAAATTAAAGTACCTCAATTTCTCCGGTAATAAACGGTTCGAAATCAAACAAAGTCATATTAAAAACCCAGATACCGGTGAAGATTTTGATAGTCTTTTAGTATTAAAGAATTTAAAAGTTCTTGGGTTAATTGATGTAACTTTAACAACTTCAGCAGTTCCTGATCAAAGTACCAATATGAGAATTAGAACTACCGCTTCAGAGTTGGATAACATTGGATATGGAGTTGCTGATACCATGGGATTAAGAGATATGGTTAGTTCAAGAGATGTTTTCTTACAAAAGTTTAGAGGAAATGAGAATGAGGTATTGTTTGCATCATTTGATGGTAAAGGAGGTTTAGGCCAAAAGGGTCATAAAATCTCATCAATGTGCAAATCGTTATTACCAAACTTGTTCAGTGATGAATTAGATAAAATCAATAGTGATGATAGTATTCCTGATGCATTGAGAAGAAGTTTCTTACTGTTGAATAAGGAAATCAATGGGATTTTTGCTAGTAAAAAGAGCAATACCTTTGTGGCCAATACTCCATTTAAACAAGAATTTCAAGATTTGAATTTACTTGACGATGCCAATACTGGATGTAGTATTACAGTTATCTATATCAAAGATAAGAAACTTTACACTGCCAATGTAGGTGACACTGAATCATTATTATCGAGAAAGAATGGAGATCATTTCCTTTTAACCACTAAACATGATCCAACTACCCGTACGGAATTTGAAAGGATTAGAGCGGCTGGAGGGTATGTTAGTGGAGATGGTACATTAGACGGGGATCTATTAATTTCTAGAGGAGCTGGGTTTTTTAATTATTTACCTCACACCCATTCAGGGCCAGATATTTCTTCTATTGAATTCACTAATGGTGATGATATGATTATCATGGCCACTAAGGTTCTATGGGATTACATTTCTTATGAACTAGCAGTCGATATTATTAGATCAGAAAAGGATGATCCAATTTTAGCAGCCCAAAAATTAAGAGATTTCGCTATTTCTTATGGTGCCACTGATAAAATCGCTGTTATGGTTATCAGCCTTGGAAACCAAAAAACTAGAAACAAAACTGGTGGGTTATATAATAATTTGGCTGGTAGAGATAATGATTTTACATCCAATCAAACCATGAAGAAAAGAAGAGACAGAACTGCAATTGGAGCCGGTGATACTCAATTAAGAATGTTAGACGATGAAATTGAACCCCCAGTTGGTGATTTGGCATTAGTATTCACTGATATAAAAAATTCGACCTTATTATGGGATGCTTACCCTGTAGCTATGAGATCAGCTATTAAGATCCATAATTCTATCATGAGACGTCAATTGAGAATTGTTGGAGGGTATGAAGTTAAAACTGAAGGTGATGCATTCATGGTATCATTTCCAAGTCCTACTTCAGCATTACTATGGTGTTTTAATGTTCAACAACAGTTATTAACAGCTGATTGGCCAGTAGAGATCTTAGAAACTGATCAATGTTTCGAAGTGACCGATGATAAAGGTAACATCATATATCGTGGGTTATCAGTTAGAATGGGGTTACACTGGGGATCCCCAGTATGTGAATTAGATGTAGTCACCCGAAGAATGGATTATTTTGGTCCAATGGTTAACAGAACTTCCAGAATCAGTGCTTTAGCTGATGGTGGTCAAATTTGTATAAGTTCTGATTTCTATGATGAAATAAAGTCTTTGACTACTTTACATCATAAAGTTGTTTCTAAACTGTTAAGTATGGAAGAAGCTTACCAAGGGAACTTAATAGCAGGGGAGATTATCGAAAAAGAATTGACTCAATTAGAGGAAAATGACTTGAAATTCTATGAACTTGGTGAAAAGAAATTAAAGGGTTTAGAAGCTCCAGAACATATAACATTGGTTTATCCAACGAAATTAGCATTAAGGTTCGAAATCTTCCAAAATAGAATCGATAGTGTTAATAATAATTCGAAGACCATTTTTGGTGCATTCCCAGTAGAATCGATTTACGGGTTAAGAACTGTAAGTTTAAGATTAGAAAAGATCTGTTGTGCATTAAGTGGAACCAGTATTCAGAATGAATTTCAAGACAGTTCATCTGATCAATTATTGAAAAAGAGTTCTTCAATGTTCAAGGAACAAGACTTGTTAGGTTTATTGAATCATATAGTCATAAGAATAGAAAACTGTGTAGTTATGTTGGGATTAAGACAGCAATTGAGTACTATTAAAGGGAAACATGACTTTGAATTGAATGTTCCAACTTTTAAGATTATGGATGAGTTGAATGATATAGTTAAGGAGTTCACTCAACTAACCACCAAACTGACCACTACAGCGTAAGTGAACGTAATTAGTTGACTAAGAGCGTGTGCTGGCTTACTCAGCATTGAAGCCAAATTGAACACTCCCCAAGACAACACTTTAGACGATTTTAATGACAATAAATAATTCGTATACTCTCGTAATAAGTTCTCCTCAAACATTCCTTGCATCATTATTCTCCACATTCTCGTCTCGTCTCGTCGTGTAATTAGTAGGGACATATTATCGGATAAGGTCATCATGAATATAAACCCCCTTAAGTCTATGTAAATTAAGTCCACACTTCTAATCCATTAAAATTTTGAAATCCTAAGTCTTTCCATCTCCTTGTTACCAATCTATCTCTTATCTTATCAGCCACATTGCCTTATCTGATAAGCTGTGGTCGCACAGGAAAAATTTTCAAACACGGATACGGCTAAAGTGGGGACCGGTATAGATAACATACAAACAAAGAATCCTAAGGTTACATATCCAAAAGTAACAGATCTACTCGTACTAAGACTAAGCTATTAGTTTATAAGAGATTATAAGTCCTTAGCCCATAGAAGTGAGATCCGATAACCGCAATAATAAAGTAAATAAATAATAAATAAATGAGTGGTTCACCTACAGCCATAGTTAAACCAACCAATATTGAGAGAATTACCGTACCACGAATAGAGGAGAGTCAGGACGTCAAAGATTCTAATGAGTTGTTGAAAGACATGGAGAACATAGGTACAGAATTAACCAAAGCTAATCGTAAAACCAAGAGATCATCATCAACATCTAATGATTTCATCTATGAGAGAGATCGGTTTAGAGTTAGGCTTCATAGTTTGAATTTAAATCCTCAACAAGAAGATGATGAATCAGAAACTTGTGAAGTTTGTGATATTATCGGTAGTAAAACTACTAAATTGAATGTTCAAGAAGTATCACCATTGAATAGTTCTTCAAGTTTTTATCAGAATTTACCCAATGTCTCAATAAATAAACATATAAATGTCAAACAAATGAATTTCAAAGATTTGAAAATGATTTTTCATTGGTACTTCAATAAACCTTTACCGCCAACTGATACGATGTTCCCGTGGTTGCATGGGTTGCATTTAGATAATTTCGCTCAGAGAAAGTTCTTCATACAACAACTGCGTCAAAAATTCACAAGTCCTGAAGAAGAAGAAAGACTTGGGTTGAAACCTAATGCCAGGTTTTTGATGACTGTAAATTCTGATTTGAATCACAATGATATAATTTTAAGAAATAATACGCTACTTAATGAAATCTTGTGTCCTATAGATATATCGAAAATCGAAGTAAAAGAGTTGGTGGATAAGATATTAACCAAATATTTTGATAGTTATGACCTTCGTGATGTTATTCTTGAAGACATATATAAAGTTAATTATTTACCAATATTTTTAAACTTGGACCCGGATAGTGGAGTGAGTTTAAGGAACTTTCAAATCCAGGTGACCAAACTGGCAGTTTGTAGCGATTTCATCGTTTATTGTTTTAATGAAGAACATAAAGAAGATTGTTATAGAATAGCGAGATTATTATGGATAGCTCAGAAAATTGAAGCTGTTAATAATTTCGATAATGAGTATGGCGTGTTTGTTTTGTTTGCTGATAAAATTGAATCAGACACTTCCAATATCTTTTCAATAAGTCTTAATAACAAGATCACCAAAAATTATGATGTAAATAAACTTATTAAACTCCCACTTTCATACCTTCAAATATGGGATAACGAGTATACCCTTAAAGAGAGAATTGAAACCCTTAAAATGTCATGTGCTACCAAGGTTACTGGTACATTATTCTCCGGTAATTCATGGGATTATCAGAATTTTCTTAACTTTAAACATTCAAATTTGAAACATAAGGTCAATAAGAAAATGCTTGATTTGAATAATCTTTACTGTAATCCATCCAATTCGATAATTACCTCCAATTATAAAACCACAGATTTAATTGAAACAATTTTACCCTTGCCCAATTTGAATTACAAGATGTTCATAGGATGTTTCAATGAAGCTAAATTCCCTGATGATGATAGTTTAAAGAGTTTACTTGAACTATTTGACGAAGATGACCAATTAGGCGATTATTATTATTTATCATTTCCATCTTCTGGCTCCATTGGAATAGGCGATATTAAGAGAGAGAATATTATAAGTTTACTTAATGTTTTGAAGTTGATGTACCTTGTTAGTAAAGTTAAAGATCATCACGTACTTGTGTACTGTTCAGACGGGTATACTGAACTGTCATTATTAAACTTATGCTATCTCATTTATAGTAATGACTGCTCATTAAATGAAGCTATAATTGACTTTCATCTCAAATATGGACGTCCATTTTATATCTTCAATACTGACGTTCATATACTTAAGAAGTTAGAACCAATATTAAGAAAGTACTCGCCATTGAATAGAAAAGTCATATGGAATGAATTTGATGATTTATCAAGTTTTGAAATCAATGAGTTTTTATTGTCACCAAAACTATCTTCTAATTTCCCTGATTCGGCCAATTATGAAGTCGATTGGTGTAAGGAAGTTGATGGAAGTTTACCTTCAAGAATCCTACCATACCTTTATTTGGGTTCATTGAAACATGCCAATTGTTTACCTTTATTATCAAGATTAGGTATAACCAAGGTTATATCAGTTGGTGAACCATTGGACTGGATTCATAGTTCAAAGTTTCAACAAGAAAATGATATTATTATAGATGATTTGAATAATGGTGATATTGAATTGTATAATATAACACCACACGGAAACCCTAGTCTGACTATTAATCAAATCATGAAGGTAAATAACTTGCAGGATGACGGAATCGATCAATCTGAATCCTCCTTACCTACAATTCTTAAGTTTATTGATGATGAATATAGGAAATCTAATGGTCAAACCAAGATCTTGATTCATTGTAGGGTAGGTGTTTCTAGATCAGCCACTGTGGTTATAGCTGAAGTTATGAGAAGATTGAAGGTTAGTTTACCGAAGGCTTATCTATATGTGAGGGTGAGAAGATTGAATATTATAATTCAACCTAATTTGAAGTTTATGTATGAGTTATTTAAGTGGGAGGAGGAGAGAAGAAAGGAGAGGGAAGTTGATTGGTTTGTTATATGTAGGGAAATAACGTTGTTGAACACGCCATACCTCACCTAGCTTTCCCTTCTTTCAGGCCAGGCCAAGTGTTTCAGACGAAATTAAACTACTAAAACCAAAGTTGTAAAGATATGTATTATGAGAAATGTCATTCATTATGTAGAATATACGGATAAATAGGTTATTGATTCAAAGTTCTTAACTTTCCCTTGTGGTATTTCCATTTTGGTTTTCTTCTATTTGTATTTGTTAGATCTTTACTTGCCAATTTTGTGAGTTTTTGTGGCTCATGTATACCATTCCATACTCATGGTCTTAGCTAGTCGCATTCTTATCATTCCAGACAGTGCGAAAAATTTTACTCCTTCAGCAACACCATGTCTACTCAATCCAATTCTTTATTATCAGATCCATCAATAATCCAAGTGACGTCCAATGCTGGAACCGAAACCACCAACCAGCAATTACCTTCAGATACCAATTCTATAAATGAATCAAATTCAGGATCAAATGTTTTGACAAAATTATTGGATTCAGCAATGCTTAATGCTGCAAAAGAATCGAGCCCAGAGTTTGAAATTAAACCGTTATCCAGTTCTACTAGTCCCAAATCCCCTAAATCTAAGAATTTTGACTTCAAAGCATCAAAATCATCGTATCAAAATATTTATACCATTGATGAATTATTAACATTAAAGACTGCAGCTGATAATTCCATAATTGAAAAATTACCAGCTAAAGAGTTTTGGGGGAATTTCGGAAGAAAACAAGGCTTTCAAAAAGATTTCAATTATTCCAATGATAACAGACGTAAAAATAGACACAATAAACGAGAGTTCAAACGTAAAGATTTCGAAGAAGGTGAAGAAGAACCAGAATGGAGTGCAGAATTCACTGATACTGTCAAATTAGAAATGGGAAACACGGTTGAAGATTTCGAAAAATGGAAACAAGCACAACGTAAAAATAACCCTGCGCCAATTGAAGTTGGAAATGATGTTGATAATTTCTTTTCATTTGGTAAACCATCAGAAGTCAGTGAGAAGAAGAATAATGATAGTGGATCTTCGAGGTTTTCTTCATTCTTTACTCCACCAGCAGCTCAAGCACCAAAACAACCACAACCACAACCACAACCACAACCACAACCATCTCCACGAAATCAACAGTTGCAAAGTCAGCAACCACCAGTGCCTTCACAAGTACAAGCACCTCCAGGCATACAGGGAATTCCTCAACAAGCACAACCAGGACAGCCAGGACCAGTAGCAAATGACAAAGATAAAAGCTCGAGGTTCTTTAATGATAAGCCACCGCAAAATATGCCATCACATTTACCACCAAACTTACCACCCAACTTGATGCCCCAATTCCAGAATGGTATGATGCCCCCACCAGGATTTCCGCCATTTGGGTTTCCCCCTAATGGAGTCAAACCTCAAGCTAACGATTCATTCTTTATGTCTTTATTGAGTAAAGGACCTGATGGTCAACCACAAGCACAGCAACCACAACCACAAACAGCGCAGCAAAATCGTCAAATCAGTGACAGTAATCAAGGTCAACAGCATCCACAACAAGCACCACCACAAAATCGTTCCAACTTACCAAACCCTCAAAATCATCCACAAATTCCACCTTGGTTATTGAATAAAGATCAATTCGGTCAATTTACCCCGGGAGAAAACGGTCCTAATCATGGACCTGGTCCTAATGGACCACCGGGATTACCAAACTTTCAAGTACCACCAGGATTTCCACCACCAGGGATGTTTCCACCAGGAATGCAATTCCCTCCAATAAATCAGCAATTCATGGGCCCACCAGGTTTAATGAGACAAAATCCTAATCAACAGGGTCAGGGTCAAGGTCCAAAAAATTAGTTATATACGATTTCGATGGCTCTTCTCGTTCCTCTTCTGTCTTTGCTTTTCTCTCTATGCTCCATGCACTACGGTCTTCTTACTCTCCTCTACTGCTTTGACATAGTCGCTCTCTTATTTTATTTATTACTATTTATTTAAAGTTCTTATTTACTAGCACTGCTTGGACTTAAGGTCATTGACCTGACTGCATTCGCTAAGTGAATTGCATTAAATGGCTTCGGCCACTCTCAAAAAACAATTCAACAACTGAATATGCTCATCAGTCCCATTATTCAACCTCTTATCAGTACTAAACAAAATCTGGCTGATCTTGTTCTTTACCAAACTACTTACCCCATCATTTAAAATAAACTTATCATGTAATTGATCCAACAACTGCTGAGCACTAAACCCTTGTAATACAATCTCTCTAGTTTGCTCAATAATCTTTTGATTATTCTTACTCTCAATACTTCTTACTATACTATCAATTATATCTTCAGAAACCACCCCTCCAACTTCTAAAATGGCATTCAAAGAAATAGAAGAATTCTCATCTAACATTTCGATGTCTTCACCAACCTTTGTAGCTGCCGTCAACCTCGTAGCTGATTGTAAATACGTAATGGCTTTTCTTAAATCACCATTACTTATTTGTAAAACTTGCTGTAAAACCCCATCTTCAACACTAACATTTTCAGCATTAGCAACGTATTGCAACCTAGCTAAAGCATCATCATTAGTCAAGGACTTAAATCTAAACTTCGAACATCTAGATGCTAATGGATCAATGATTCTAGTAATATAATTACATACTAAACAGAATCTGGTGACATTAGCATATGTCTCCATGGTTCTTCTTAAGGCTGATTGTGCATCATTAGTCATAGAGTCAGCTTCATCTAATATAATGATTTTATATGGCGGACAAGGATAATTCTCTAAATCTTCTTTAGTTGGGTTAGAAATAGTCAATCTAGCGAAGTTTTTAATCTTTTGACGAACAATTGAAATTCCTCTTTCATCAGATGCATTCAATTCCAACACTCTGGTCTTGAAAAGTCTTGGACCATATAGTTCTTTAGCAAGGGCTAAGATCGTTGAGGTTTTACCAGTACCAGGAGGACCATAGAATAACATGTGAGGTAAGTTTGCAGAAACTAAGGTTTTCTTAAGAACTTTGACGGTATGGTCCTGAGATGCCACGTCATCAAGCTTCTTAGGCCTATACTTTTCGACCCATGGAGTATGTTCAATTCTTTCAGCTTCGTATTCACTAGACATGACGCGTAACTTTCTCGCGGAGTAGATTTAGACGTCTACACCAAGAGTTGACACACCGAGATCCAAGAGCTGTCATACCAATAGTTGCCATATATGCTATATTACATTATCTAATACTACTTCTGCTACGACTATTTATACTAAAATTACTCGCACTGCCTCTACTGAACACCTACTACAGATAATTCTAAAGTCCATACTCTTCTCATATGAACTTTTACTTTCATAGTCTTTTCATTATATCCTTTAAATCCGCTATTAACATCAATATCAATCTCCATGCTTTCATTGGACCACCAACATTTTCTTGCGGGTTTACGCCAAAACAAAAGCAATTTATTATTGTTATTGTTCTCTTTCTTTCTTGATAATGATCTGGAAGCAGCTCTAGCAGTTGATGATGCAATATTAGCTAACCTACTTCTTGATTTAGATGATGCATTAGATGCAACTGGTTGTAAACTAGGAGAATCGGGTGGAGTTTCATCTTCTTGATTCTTCAACCTTACTAACAGTAAAGATAATATCATACATTTTGAAGGTTCTAAACTTCTGTTCCCCCAAATACTTAAAGGTTGAAATCCTGAAGTACACAACATATCAAATAAATGTTTTTCGGCAGGTCCCAAGTGTTGATCATGTATCAGCTTATTTATATCATAACCTAATCCACTGAATACAAATTTATTTGATACTAATTTAGCAGCTACTTGTAATTTTAAATATCTCATGTTATCTTCATTTAACCCATTAATAGGTGGCACTACGTAGTAATCTAAATCTTCTCTTAATACTATTATGGCCAGTTTACTACTTAATACATGTAATGCATCATTTTGAAAATTTCTATTAAAACTACTGCTTGGTGATAATGATTGTAATTGATCTAAATCATTTTGAGCTTCAGAGAATACATCAATAATATATTGAAAACACTGTGGGTCAAAGTTTACAAACACAATATCTTCTTCTGTTAAATTATTAATCACCTGTCCGTTCATATCTAAAAACACACCATTTGGAAATAAACATAATAATATACTTTCAGGTAATGTCATTAATTCATCTCTTGTTATGGTGAACTGAGTACCTCTTATATTTAAATGGATTTTGGAGTTATAATCTATTGATTGATTATCTTCATAAGCCTGTGGCGTATAATCAGTTGGTGATACTTGAGTTATAATATTATCAGTCATTAGGGATATGCTATTAAATTGTATGAAAATGCTTTATGACTAGGAGTGTATATTATTAATGACAGGAAGTTGTTGACACGTTTATGGAATGATAAATAACACTATTCTTATACTAAATCTTCTGTTCGATGGGTGATTCCGTATGCCAGCACAATAGAAACACTGTTGTATGAGTTGGCTTGCGTTTTGTGGTGAAAATGTGCGAGTGGAGTTAGACCGGGTGCGATGTAGCAACGACAACGGCCATATACAGGATATTAAGCGCATTTTGTTAACAGTTAGGTGAACGGCTGTAACGGGTTTTTCAAGAATGGATGATATATGGGGAGAAGAAGAAACCGTGGATCACAAAGATTTGCAAAGAATTCATCATAAACAGGGATATGTCGATGGATTAAGTCAAGCTAAAGAGTCGAGTCTTCAACAAGGATTTGATGATGGTTTACCTAAGGGAGCAGATTTGGGAATAGAAGTTGGCCGAATCTTAGCTACGGTGCTAAGTTATGATAAAGAAATGTTTGAGGAATGTAAGAAAGAGTTAGTGATAGGAAAGGTGTTAGATAAGAAGTATTTTAACGAAGACTTAGAAGTAGGGAATCATCAGTTGTTAGAGAAATGGAGAGGAATTACAAAGAATTTAGCCACGAGAGGTTGATTTGATGTACTTGTAAATATTAATATATTATAGAGTTATGATCCTAGGATAAGATTCCGTTAGTAAGCTCTTCTTAGTAAGCTTCAGTTTGAGCATCATCTAGACGGAACCGACCAATATTAATTTCTTTATCGCTCAGTTAAAACTTAGTCCAGTCTAGAAAGAGGCATATCACTTACCACCTCATTCATACTTTCATGCAATCCAACAACTTTCTGATGATACCTTGTTCTGCCCCTACTCCAATCATTCCATAACTCACTCAATAAATATTGAGTCTCCTGGAACATTAAGTACTCCTGTAAACAACATTGTTTAATCAACCAATCCTTATTCAATTGTTGGAACATCTCTTGTTTATCATTCATAATCATTTGTTTCAATTTTGCTAGGTCACTTCCTTTTATATCTGCTTCTTCATTATTTAATCTGTTATACTTGTCTTCATTATCCCTTATTTTTAATTGTAGTTGACTGATGTTATTCCCAGATAATCGTTTACTTCTCTCGAACAATTCAACTATACAATAAAGATAATCGAGATAGTTTTTAAACTTCTCCAAGACTGTGGTGTTTATAGCATAAACATCATCCACAATGACTTGATTGGAGTTAGTAAAGAATTCTGCAACAGAATGTAAGGATGTATTTATGGAATTCATATCATCTTTATTATTATCACTGATAATTTCATCATCGTTATTATAAGGGTAAATATTGCTGCTTAAATCCTGGAACTTTGTGATCATTTCTACGAACTTATTATTATCAAATGCAATTTGTTGTTGACGTCTTTCATACCTTTCAACTAGTAAAACGATTTTTGTCCAAGTTTCAATGATTTGACCAATGGATCCTTCAGCTTTCTTCCAGTTTTTGAGGAACTCTTCACCAATACTAGGCCATATAGCGTTCATAAATGAGGGCAGGATTTTCTCACCTTTGAATTCAAGACTGTAATCTATTTGAGCTTGTTTCTTCCAGGTGGCTAGGTCTGATGGGACACTAAGGAAAGTGATAACTACGGGTTCAGCTTTGAGGACGGGATGTTTGATGATTTGATTGAGGAATCGATAGAGACCTCTACGACGTCTTTGAAGAAATTGAGAATCTGGGGACGTGCCTACTGGTTGGTTAGTATCTTCTTTATCGAAGTGAGCTTTACTTAAGCGAAGCTAAGGTGAAAGATCAACGTCTTGACTCAACCTTTATCAACACTCAGTAAGTTAAATGGCGATATCCAAGCCAAACTAACTAACCTAACCTTCAGTCAGGTTAGCTATACATACCCGTAAACTTCTTCGGAGGTAACCCCGGAATAACTCTAAAAGGATATTTCTTTAACAAAAATTCCAATAACCACACAAAATCTGAATACCTCCTTATGACTTTTTTCACTCCCGCAGGAGAATTCATGCCCAAATTTACCTGATGAATGATTGCATAGTTTATATGTTTGAACAATAATCCCTCCTTTTCTGGGACTTCCTTTATATTAATCACATCTTTTGAATCGTAAAGAGGTTTAAATTTATCTCTAAACTCATTAATATATGCATTGACTTCAGAATTGCTAGCAGGTATATCAACTTTTTTCTTTGGCGATGGTTGTGGCTTTGACCAATCTGGTTCTAAAATGTTAGTATCGTTGATCTGTGTAGTTAAAGGATCAGTGAAATCATTATGACTCTCTTTAGCACAAATCAAGTCCACGATTTTGGGAGCAATCTCTGGCAAATCATTAATTTTAAACTGTAATGTGACAAAATCACCAGTCCCCAGTAAATCCAATTCCAATGACACCAATCCTAAACTTTCATAGAACTTTGTGGATTGGGTTAATGGTAATAGATTCTGATCATAAATGATATTCATTATCTTTGTACGTTGATAACTGGAAAAGTAATGATGTTCCACTAACTTGTTAAGTATAAGAGTTTCAAACTCATTACCTGAATTCAATTGATCTTGAAGGTGCTGGTAGATTTTCTTGAAACTTGAAGGCACTTTAGATTCATCAAACTTCAACTCATTATCATTGGGTTCTTCGGTGGATTCCCTTAATGGTGGGGTTGTTTGGGCTAACTGTGATGATGTAAGATAAGCATTTGGTTCATCGTTCCATTGATTATGACTACTACTTCCCCAAGGATCATCGTCAAGTAAATTGCTCATAATGTTGTGGTCGTCTATTACTGAGGTCTCACTCTGAAGCTGTTTCCGTCACTCAGTGAGAGGTACACCATAATCTCGATAACAGTTCTTGTTCTCACACGTCTAACTCAGTCTCAGTGAGTTTCAACCTCAGTAGTCTTGGCTTCATCATGGACTCAATTAAAACAACCCTTTATAATATAATGAATTATTTCCATAAAGATGACTCGTTTAATAGAGTCACTTTCGGGTTAGACAGAACCCCGACCCTTCGTCAACTTATAAGATGGAGATATGCTGATGTTCTTCTTTTAGGTGTATTGTTTGTGGGTTACATACTTAGTGGATTCGCTAAGCCATTCCAAAGACAATTTTTCATTAATGATTTGACTATATCCCACCCTTTTGCTGAACATGAGCGAGTTACCACTACCGAATTGTTTTTCTATGCCACATGGGTTCCAGCAATTGTTGTTGCAGTTGTAAGTTTGATATTCACCAAACCAGAGAATAAAATTTATGTAACGTTTATTTCATTATTAGGACTCTTTATAAGTGTTTTCACCACTAGTGTGGTTACGGATATTTTGAAGAACTTTATAGGAAGACATAGACCTGACTTTTTAGCTAGATGTATCCCTAAAGCTGATGCTCCAACTGATATAATGGTGTTTGCTAAAGATGTGTGTACTACTGAGAACATTGATCTATTGATGGATGGGTTTAGAACTACTCCTTCGGGTCATTCCAGTATTGCATTTGCCGGGTTAGGGTATCTTTCATTATGGTTAGCTGGTCAATTAATTGTAAAGCATTATCAACTGGGGGCATGGAGATCTTTAGTATGTGTTATTCCTGCCTTTTGTGCGGTATTGATAGCATTATCGAGAACTGAGGATTATAGACATCATTTTGTTGATGTTATCATTGGATCAGTTATAGGGATCATGATAAGCAACTGGTCATATTTCAGGTACTTTCCAAAGTTAGAGACTTTGAGGAGTTTTGAGCCAAAGATATTGATTGAGGAGGATAAAGACCAGGAGCAGTATTCGCCAGTGGAATCAGTATAATTCGAGCCTATAACGAGCGTAGCGATATGTTTGCCGGGATGATACAGAGTAAAGTACCTATTTATATATCTTATATAATTTAATTATACTTCTTTCGTCTTATTAAAGGCGTATATTCTCATTACCTCCCACCTCATACGTCCAGTTACCCCACCTATACTGCAAACCACTATCACTCAATCTCACTTAACTCACACGACCTTCATGTGCGAACTTTTCCAAGGACTACGCTACGTCTAACGAACATGTCGTCGGTGTACTGTTTTGTATCATCAGGTAATATACATTGTGTACCGGTAAATTCATTCATAGAATATTCCAACACCACCACCACACCACCAACCATCACTATAGATGGTTCTATGGACAACCAAGATACAGTTGATGAAAAAGTACCATCTAAGATTAATCATAAAAATCTTTTATATACCCTTAATAATCCTTCCTTATCTGACATAGAATCAGATGCAGATACAAATGGAAGTGGAGCCAATGGAGGCGGCACTAACGGTCAATATATCACGGGGCTTATCAATAACTACGGGGCCCATGCTCTTTATTTACCCGATTTTGCTATTAATCTTCCCGATAACTTAAATGATAATTATACCCAAATCAAACAGTTACTTAGGAAAGTATTTTCTAAGACCTGGGTTGATATGAATCAAATTAAAGTCAAAAGATTAACTGGTGGAATTACTAATATGCTTTTAAAGTGTAGTTACAATAATGAAATTGTATTGATGAGAGTATATGGTCCAGGAACTAATCTTATTATCGATAGACATCGAGAATTCATTCTGCATTTAGTATTAAATTCCATGGACTTAGCCCCTCCTGTACATGCTAGGTTCAAAAATGGTTTAATTTATGGATTCCTTGATGGAAGATCATTAGAACCTAATGAATTAAATAATCCGAAATTATACCCATTAATAGCCCAACAACTTGGGAATTGGCATTCTAAAGTGGAGATCGATGCTATAAATCAAGGAGTGGTGAAATTAAGAGATTATACTAAAGCTCATAAACGTAGGAAGCTGTTTGAAGCCAGGAGTAGAGAAGACTATTCACCTAAGAAAGATCGTAAACATAAAAAGAAATCCATTTCTAATATCTGGGACTTAATTGAAGATTGGATTGATGTTGTTCCGATAATTCCAGAACTTATCGAATCATTTCAAGAAAACATTGAACATACAGTCAATGATGACAATATAAGGGATATAATCAAACAAGAATTTGATTGGTTACATTCTAAATTAATAAACTCGGTATCTTCACCAGTCATAAGTTCTCATTGTGATTTATTGTCGGGGAATATCATTATTCCTAATGAATCAGTATTTGATAATCTTTTGGATAAGTTACCAGACTTGAAAAACAACCCTATAAAATTTATTGATTACGAATATATGTTACCAGCACCAAGGGGGTTTGACATAGCCAATCATTTAGCTGAATGGCAAGGATTTGATTGTGACAGATCAGCTATACCTAAACCTACTGTAAATAATCCAGTAATGGTTAAATGGGTTAAAGCTTATTTGAATAATGATAATGCAAGTGAGGAGGAAGTCAGAGGGTTGATTGAAGAGATCCTGGGGTACTATGGATTACCAGGCTTTTACTGGGGAGTCTGGGCAGCGATTCAGAGTGAGATTTCTAACATTGATTTTAATTATTCACAATATGCAAAATTGAGGTTGCAGGAATATTGGGATTGGAAAGAGATATTCACAAAGTCCTCATCTTAAGTGAAGCACAGGATGTGACCTGTTGATCTCTTCAGAGCCTACAAGTAAAGATTTAAGCAAAAAAGTCAAAATTCAAAAGTTAGAATGAAGGTAGTTATAGAATGACGTCATAGAGTATTTATGCGATAGACATTAATATATGTATCATTAATCATTCTCTTTTCTTCAATTCTGAGCTGATCAAGTCTCACAACACTTTACGCCGTAACGTTACCTCTGGAGGTCGACGACAATAGTGTTTTTTGTTTTACTACTATAAACAACCACCCATCTACTTCCCCTACTCATCTCTTTACTTAAGGTATTGAATATTCCCATCGCAAAACTTCTTGGAATATTACTTCCCGCTGCAAAAACCTTTCTTGTCCACAAATCCTGTTGTTTTAAAGAACTCGTCAGAATCGCTTCTAAAACTTCATCACTAGCATCAACACTTATAACAGGAGAGTTCGATAAACTCTTGATGAAATTTGCAGATGCAATAATTGAATCATTTTCAAGTTCCCATTTGTTACTCTTATTATTTTTTCTTCCCCTTGGAGCTTCATTTGGTACCACCAAAGCCTTCTGGTGAATTTCCACTGAGAACAATGGACTATCGCCAAGTATAAACTCATCAGTGGTTTCACTCTCATCACTCTTGATGACTTTGTCATTGAGTACATCAATCTTTCTGGATGTTATTGTATCCTGGATAAATTTAACAATATCATCACTATCTACATCGATATCTTTTCCTGTTTCCATATCTCTTACTCTAATAGACTTATATATAGCATTAGCTTTTTTAGACTTCTTTTTGACAGACAGTCTAATGACAATAATCCATGGTATTCCTTCATTGAATGCTTTATCGAGGTAGTCTTCTTGGCTGGATGCTAAATAAAGATCACAACTGATATCGATATTCCATAAATCTCGAAGAATATCTAACCCACATTCACCAAGAATTTCTTTATTCACACTAGTAATCAACACCTGACACCTTCCATTTGAATATTTATACTTGGGTTTGCTCTTGCATGTTTTACTAAGAGCAAAAAGGTACGTCGATGATAACAGGAACCCTACAGCATGATTTTTAAACTTATCAAGACCGGTATTGGAAAATGAATTGATAAGTTGATCGTACCTTCCTCCTGTTGCAATTCTTGTGAACTTCCTGGTTTTATCAAGTTTATAAAGCCCTTGGAACATTATCCCGCCAGTATAATATCTACGATTATAGTTACTAAGGGGATTGAAGTATACAGGTGTTTTTATACCAAGTGTTCTTATAACTGATAGAACCGTCATAAGGTACTTCATAGCTCGTTCTACTTTAAGCAATAAAGGAGAATCTAAAAAGAGTTTCTGTAACTTAACCCCTGCCCTTTCTGGTTCGATATTGAAGTTGAATAATTCAATCAAATCGTTAGTAATTACTGATGGCAATTTATAGTCCTCAGTCAAATACTTTTTGATCTCTTCACTAGTCCTATCAATTCCCAATTGAGATAAGATCTCCATAATTTCAAGCTTAGATTTTTCATCGATTTTGATGCTACTGAAACAAAAGGTAAGAATCGAGTCAAGGATATCATAATGGTTGATGGTGATAATCTTAGTGGATCCTCGGATATTGAAACATTCAAGGTTAGTAAAGATCTCATCAATAACTTTGATGCATTCCCCATCATTGAGGTAAACATTTGATTGGCCATCACCGATAATATCAAAGTTAACCACACTGAACTTTTCCGGTGCCCCAGCTCCTCTGAGATTCGGTCTAAATACAAAATTGTGTCTGTAGACCTTTGGAACCAGAAGTTTCACCTTACTTAATGACCTAGCAAATGGTAGTACTAAATCATAGGGCAACTGCAACACTGACCCGTTCCTATCCAACACATCATAAACTTCATCTTTGTAATTGGGAGACTTGGGAATAATAAGGGAATTATTGAACTCTTCAATTGCCCCATGGATTCTAAAAATCCCGAATAACAGTTCCATTATATTATTAAATAAGAGATAATCCTGTAAGTTTGGCTGTAAATCAGTTACATTCTTCTTACCCTTAGCATCGAACATAAGATCTCTTGCCAACAGGTAAGGTTGGTTAAAGAGAGTTTCTCTGACCTGTTGTTGCCATGGAGACGCTGGGTCAGCTAACGATTTCAATGCTTCCTTAATCACTTGATCTTGGTGTTCTACAGGCATCCAACCGCTTTGTAACAATTCTGCGGCACTAGGCCTTTTTTTAGGTTCATGGTCTAAAAGGAGTCGTATAATCTTCTTCTCTAACTTAAACTTGGTATCAGTAAAATCAGGTGGGAAGTTGATGGTTACCAACCGTAAATTATTAATCTTCTTCACTCTCTCCATACCGGTGGTTAAAGGATAACACATTTCAAAGAAGATCACTCCTAATGAGTACATATCGACTTTTTCATTATAACTCCCTGTGGCAATTTCTTTAGCATTATAGAATAACGTTCCTACAATTGTCGATAAATCTCTATCAGTTGAAGCAACTTGATTATTTGTCGAAAGAACTGACGAAAATTGGGAATTCTTAGCTAATCCGAAGTCCCCCACTTTGATATTATTGGCCTTGTCAATGAAAATGTTCATTGGTTTCAAGTCTCGATGAATAAACCCTTCTCTATGGATATAACTAACAGCTTCAAGTAACTGTTTGAATAGTCTCCAGTACTCATTAGGATTCAGTGGTAGGCCTTGTTCTATAAGGTTAGAAAGAGTATTGTTTTCACAGAATTCCATTTGTATAAATAATATTGACATTGTGTTCTTTTTTGGTTTCTTTGGTGTGACTATCTGTTCTTCTTCTTCTTCTTCTGCTTCCGGGGATTCAGATCTCGACCCAAATTCAAAATTGTCACTTCCAAATGTAAAGTTAGGCTCTAAACTTGGTTCGAAAGAGTTGGAAATGAAATCAACTTGGAATGAATTGAACTCTTCATTAGACCTTGACCTTGACCGACCTCGAATAATGTTCTCGCCAAACTCTTCATCATCTTCTATGACTTCTTTCTTCTGTTCTTCGGGAAGCTCTTCTACCCATGTCCCATAGTACCTGACAATATACTGATGATTGAGTCTTGCTAAAGAAAGAACTTCACTTAATAAAGAATCGAGCTTATTGGCTTTGTGCTTAATCTTTTTTATTGCATAAAATGTTCCTTCCATTCTGTTTCTAACTTTAACGACCTCTCCAAATCCTCCTTTTCCAAGCTTCCCAATCTCTTCGAAATCTCTCTCGTACCGTCCAACCGGTGCTTTGGCTTCGTCTTGTAAAGTTTCTGATAGTTCCAAGTTTGTGTCAAATGATTCAGAAATAAACCGTCCATCTTTGAATTGGAATTCGTTTAGTATAGGCCCATCTCTAAGAAACTTTACCGCATTTAGTTCTAGAATAGTTGGTCTTCTGGAAAGTTTTGGCTGTAACATCTTATTCAACATGTCATAAACATCAGGCGCATACTCTCTATCATCATCTATCTTATTATCATTCACAAGTTGATTAAACTGATGAGGGTCTTGATCATAACTGGTGATTCCCAACATTATTCTCATAAATAAAACCGCCAAATCCCATACATCAGTCTTTCTTTGATGAATTTTGGCGGACTTTTGAATTTCGGGGGCCCACCAATCTGGTGGTATAAGTGACAAAAATGAATAATCGACATTGGCTTTGTTTCCCTTGGATTGAATGTTATACAAATACAAAAGTTTATATCCATAAGATGGATAAGTAAACTTTAGTAGGAGGTCACCACCAACTTCACATAATATCAACGATAATGAGCAAATTAGTTTATGAGTATGGCCAAGATTATGTAACCACTCAAGTGCCGGAAGAACTTGAATCAACCAAGCTCTACCTAATGCAAAATCTATTATAGGATTCTTTTCAATGATTTGCTTCATTGTGTACATTTTAGGACAATCTGTCAATATTCGAATCTTCCATCCCTTGTCTCTTATTTTATCAATTTGGAAACCAAATAACGGTACAATACTTGGATGGTTAATCATTTTAAATTGTTGAAGTTCACTTTCTAATTGTTGAACTTCCATCTTTCCTTCTTCACTTAACCAAAAAGGACCAATCAAGTTGATTTCTGACATTAAGAATTCAATATTAACACCTCTGTCACATAGTTTACTATACAAGTCCGGTTTCAAAAACGGTACAACTACCGTCTGAGTTGATATCGACGAAAGCAAGTCCTCATTCTTATAAGTATGTTTAACTTTTACAGCTCTAAATTGAAACGTTGACTTTCCATTAAAACTACTACCAGTGATATCATTATCAAACACAAAATAATCCTTGAGGTTCTCAGGCAATGCAATTTCGGTTTCTCTTAAAACTTCTTCATCCGTATACTCTTCTTGAATTTCCTCGATCTGTTGAGTCAATTCCACAGACTGTTTTAATTGTTGTTGTTGCAACTCTTTCTCCTTTAATTGTTCCAACCGTAGCAATTTCTCTTGTTCCATCTTTATACGTTGCTCTCTTTCTTCCTCCAACGACAACACACGTTCGGTCTTCTGTTGAAGTTCATCCAATGCATATTTGATCTCACTTATAATAGTAAACGATAGTTCTTGGTTGGGATATTCTTTAATCAATTGTTTGACTTTTTGATTCAATTGTTCTATACTTGACTTTAGAAGGTTCTTAGGTTCTAGAATCTTAACTATTGGTGCTGATAAAGGATAAGTTTTGGTGAATTCTATATCTAATATTAATGACAACTCAGGTCTATCAGGGTCTTCGTTTGAAGATAATGAGATTTGGAAATGTGGACACGGCTTTTTGTTCCATACAAGGTCCTTAGATGAGATATTGGTGAATATATCACCGTAAATGGATTCTATGCTATCGACTTCATCTTGTTGTCTTTGTTCTATATCCAGTGTTAGACTGTTCATAGTAACACTGACGTGAGTGAGATGTGTGAGATGCCAGATAACTAACGCGAACTAAAGTATGGATACGATATCAATCCTAGTGACGTCAGATAATCATGTAGGGTACAAGGAAACAGATCCTATACGAGGAGACGATTCATGGATAACTTTTGAAGAGATCACCCAAATAGCGAAGTCGAAAAATGTCGATATGATCCTACACGGTGGTGATTTATTTCATATAAGTAAACCATCTAAGAAATCAATGTATTATGCAATGAAATCATTACGTACCAATTGTATGGGAGACAGACCATGTGAATTAGAACTTTTGAGTGATCCTAACGCTATAAATAAAGATGGGCCCATCAATTACGAAGATCCCAACTTGAATATATCGATCCCAGTGTTTGCCATAAGTGGAAACCACGATGATGCTACAGGTGCACAAATGTTACTGCCAATGGATGTGTTGTCGATGTCAGGACTTGTAAATCATTTTGGAAAGGTTTTTGATAATAATCAATTGGTGATCAATCCAATTCTTCTTCGTAAAGGGTCAACTCAATTAGCTCTTTATGGAATGCAAAGTATTAAAGATGAAAGATTACATCGTTTATTTAGGGACGGGCATGTTAAATTCTTGAGACCGACTTTACAAACTGACAATTGGTTCAACCTTATGTGTGTGCATCAAAATCATTTTGCCCATTCAAAGACATCTTATTTACCCGAACTGTTCTTACCAGGATTTCTTGACTTTATCGTATGGGGGCACGAACATGAATGCTTTCCTGAACCAATACCGAATGAAAAAGGGTTCAGTACACTTAGAGTTGGATCATCAATTGCCACCTCTTTGTCTGATGGTGAATTACCCCAAAAACATGTATTTATAGTCCATATCACCGGTAAATCGTTTGAAGTTGAAGCCATACCGTTAAAGACTGTCAGACCGTTCTTTTTATCAGCCATTGATCTAGAGGAAGAAGGGTTCACTTCAACCTCTAGTGAGAAAGAGATTCGACAGTTTCTTATCAACCAAGTTGAATCTCTCATTCAACAAGCTAACGATCACTATAAACAGAACTATGATGACGAAGAACTAGAGAGTTTAGAAAATGACAAGAAGCTTCCTTTAATACGTGTCAAAGTAGAATATACCGGAGATTTCGAACTAGATACACCACAACGACTTTCCAAACAGTTCATTGGGAAAGTCGCTAACATCGATGATATTTTCTTATTCAATAAACGTAGAATTAAAAAGCCAACTGAAAAAATTGAAATTCAAGATATTGAAGTGTCGCCAAAAGCCACTATAGGATCGTTAATATCTACATTAGAGCAACAGAATTTGAGTCTTCTTTCAGAAATTGGTCTTAACGAGGCTGTCAAAAGGTCTATAGATAAGGAAGATAAAACGATCTTAAAAGATTACATTTTAAAAGAAATTCAATTGCATTCTAAAACTTTGAGCACCGTAGATATAGATGATGGTGATCCTAAACAGGTGTTTAGAGGTATCCTTGCCAAGTTCAAGAAAGATGAAAAGGAGATCTTAAAGGCTGTGGAAAAGGAGACCCTTGACGATTCAAACAAGGCTTCTGTAGAAATATCACCAAAACCAAAATCCAAAAGAGGTAAATTAAGTAAAGCTGTAGTTAGTGATAGTGACCTGGATGATAAAATCGGACCTGACCCTTCGTCTGATGATGATATAATTGATAGTGATGAGGAGCCGGAACCTCCAAAATCTCGTGGTAGAGGTGGAAGAGCTAGAGGTGCTAGGGGAAGAGGTAGGGGAACTACAAGAGGAAGAGGGAAGAAAGAAACAAAAGAACCTTCAAATCCTTCAAATCTACTTGCTACTCTTGCAAGTATGGGTAAATAGTAGTATGTACATGTATTAGTCTATATATTGCAAGTCGCCTGCCTATATCATTAGGCTGCTTTAATCATTGCATTACTCACAAACAACTTTACTGAACTTCTCCGCTTAGTTGCTCGGTTAGCTTGCAATTGACCAGATTAATCAAAAGAAGTAGCCTCCTCTATCAACTTGTCCATATCGAACTCCTCATTCCCGGTATTGAAACTCCTCAAAAGTTCCAACTTCAGTTTACTAGTCTTCATAGCACCATAAAACCTTTGAATATTAAGCACTAGCAAATGAGCTTCTTCTAATGTCATATTAGACTCTTCCTCGACATGACCATTCATAAGTACTAAATCCTTATCTTGAGTTAATTCTTGGTGAAACATTAATGTAGTATGAGGTTTAGCATACTCTTTGTGAAGTTTATATTCGGCAACTGTAGTTAACATACAATGAGTAGTTTGAGGTCCAACAAAGCCCCACTGAACAAAATGCATTTCGTAACCTCCACTTTCTTTTGGCAATGGTAGAATAAATGTCCTATTTTTGAATGCTAATGCATACATTTTGGAAAATTGTACTCCATCCAATGATGCAACCAATGATCTTTCTTTGTTTTGAAACCTGGCTCTCCATATAAGTTCAATTTCTTTTTTACCTAATTCTTTAAGTTTATCAACATCAACGAAAGAATTCAATATTTTATATGGTAAAACCGGCGCATCCTTATCAATAGGAGACCTGATTTTAATGTGATGGTCTTTTTTACTCTTTTCCATAGCTTTAGCCTGATGGGTTTCAAGTTCTTTTAATGGATCTATAACATTTAATTTTTGCTTTTTTTGTTCGATTTCATCTTTAAGTCTTTCATTCAATTCTTGAACACTCTTGTACCCAAGAGCTTTAGCCTTTTGTGCAAGTTTCTCTTGATACTTTGCTGTAAAATCGGATTTGTACCTTAGTTGTCTAAGTAAAGGTCTAAACTGTTTGAGCATTATTTCCAATAGAGTACTTTGAGACTTCTCACTCTCATAACGTTGCGGATTCCTCAGGCATTTACACTACTTATATTAACCTATAAAGTTTATGTTGCACAGCACTTTAATATTACCAATACCCGTAGCTTGATGAAAGCTTTGGTACGTTATCTTTATATTTCCATCCTCTTCTCATATACATTGAAATCTTTATAAGCATCTTCTAATTATCCGTTGGCTAGCCTTTAAATCTCTTATTGCAGTCCTACAAAACTCTACTTTTAAAATCCTGCCCAGAATTAGATCCGAATGATCAGTACCGGACCCTCCGTTTGTTTGAGGTATTATATAAATCAATGAGTTACTAATAAATATATTTTATATACAGATTAACCCTTTTTACCAGGTAACCCATTATCTACTTGTTTCAAATACTCTTCAGGAGCATCCTTAGCATGATGACCAATAGTTTTCTTTAAGCTTTCAGGGATATCATCAAATACTAAATCTTCAGTTGAGGTTGATAATGATTCACCTTTAGCTTTCAAAACTTCTTCTAAACTAAATTTATTATCTTTGAAGATATTAAGATTATCGGCAATCAAATGACGATTCTTACATCCCGGACATTGAATAGCAACAGTTCCTTTAGTATAAGCTTGTTTGGAAAATGTATGAGATGATCTAGTGTTACATTTCTTACAAGTAAATGCTATCATCATTTGTGGATCAGGAATTTGAAACGATGCATTATCACTGTAATGTCTATGAATTAATACCTTAGATATAGTAGGTACCATCCTTATAGGAGGTATCCTTGGAAGTGTTCTACCAAGTATCCTTGCTGGATTATATAAACTTTTAGTTAGTCTTAGCATGACAAATTGCGCTGAGAACTACATTCGTTTTACATAGTGAGACAGACTAGTGCGATTAACTATACTCTAAGTTCGTATATTAGTTTGTAGTAAAAAGTATTTGCTTCTTCTTCTTTCTCTTATCTACAACTGGAACCCCCCAATCATCTTCTTTTGTTTCCTTTTCATCTTTAGGTTTCCATTCCAGTGGTGGTATTATATTAACTTCATTAACTCTTCCAAATTTCTTTTTAGGTTCTTTCTTCTCTAAAGGTGGGAACTTGTTTAAATCAGTTGGTTTGGCTTTGGGTGTACCCCAATTTGAACTTGAACTTGAATTCACATTTGAACTACTCGAACTTGCTGATGATTCTAAGTATGAAAGTTTGAAATTTTGATCGGGTTGAATTGCCGTTGTAGTTGGTTTCTTTTCAGGTACTTTAACAGTAGTGTATCTTATGGGTTTAGGTTTGACAATCGTCAGAGACTTGGCTGGTTTTGATGCCTTTTTAAGAACAGGGAAATTATCAGGAGAAGCAGTTCTTGATTTATCACTCCCCCAACCATGTAAATTAATGACTTGAGATTGACCACCACCTAATATTGGAAAAGCTGCCTGACTATTATTCTTAGTTAATTTTTCAATAGTCTGATTCAATTCTGAATGCTTCTTTTGACTTGACGCATAAAGTTCACAATGTTCTTTTAGAAGTATAACGATTTCTTCTAAAGTTTGTCCAGTAAATAATAGTTTATAAATATCATATAGTTCATCACCACTAATCTTATTATCTTTATAATCATTATTAGCATCTAAGAAAGATTTCAATTTAGTTTGATCATATTCCAAATAATGTTTAGCTCTTTCTTCTAACCTCATCTTTTTAACGTTAAAAGTATCTTGACGATCAGGGTTTCTATCAAAAGATCTATCAGCTGGAGTTCTAGGTTGATAAGTTGATAATTGGGATTTATAAATAATCTTTGAGGATCCTGTTAAATTTCCATGTTCTTTTAACATATGAGCAGTTAAATCTAAATCATCTCTAAATACTACAAATTTCTTATCTAAGCATGATTGGACACTACATACATAATGATCTTTACGGAAATGATCATATAAACTATCGTAGTTTCGATAATAATCAGCAATAACTGGATTATCTTGATCACATATGAAACAACGTTCATGATTATCTCTAATGTGAATATTCAATTCGTCTTCAGAATAAAATCGTTTCTTACTACAATATTGACATGGTGGATGTCCTGTGAAACCTTTACCATCACCAATAGTTTGATGAGTTTGTAATGCTTTATAATGATACAAAGGTAATTCATCAATAAAAGCTTTTTTATTACTATGACATATCAAGCAAATATATCGATTATGTTCAGATCTTATATGTTCAGTTAACAATTTAAAATTATCGAATCTTTGTCCACAATCTTTAAGTGTACATTTTAGATCTAATATTGACATTGACTCGATTTGTACTGATTCTGATGTGAATGATACTTTATATTTATCATTCGACGCTACAGGTTTAAGTTGACTGAATTCCTTATTGATTTCATTTGATATCACTATGATATCATTGGATGTTCTACACACTAAACAAAGATCTTTTTCATATAAAGCTCTTTGTCTAAGTGCACATCTATGACAAGTTACATGTTGACACGGGGTATAAGCTGGGTAAATTATGATATCAGCACATATCACACATGATTCTGAGTCATCTTCAGGTATAGTTGGTTTGGTATTTGGTTTACCTCTTTTAACTCTTGATGTTAGTGGGATTGTAGTCATAGTGAGTGAGAATTCTTCAGAGCTGTCAACGAGTTATGAGGTATGGAAGTGTACCACCACCGACCACGAGTTTATATGGTCTTTGGTCGATCACTTATGGGTAAGGGAAATTGTCTTAGAGTCGGGTTTAGAGGTTAAGCTAATTAGTCGGTAGAAATTTGTGTTTGTTACTTCAGAATATCTGTCGTGTGTCAAACCTATCTCATCTTCTTAATACTTCAAAGTCTGAAAATCACAGATTAATCAGAGGTTACGTATATGAAATGATCCAATAAGCGATTTGCAAACTATTTTTGAAGATCTTACGATGTCTTATCCTCGTATAGATAATCACTTCAATTCTTCCATCTATTTCCCTGACCTGATCTCCCAAATTAGTAATCCTTATCATATTAATCTCAGTCTCAGTCTCAACGGTACTCACAGGAAAGGCTCGTCTCAACCTCATTCACCATTCCATCTAAGATAAAGAAGAGAAACATGTTTAATGTCAGTGCAACCCTTAACGTGTCAAGGTTACTTACCAACCCATCGCTTTGCCTACCACATATAACAGCAGCATCGTTTGATAAAATATCGCTCCCCTTTAAAATCCCCGATTCATCTACTGACATCAAAGGTGTTGTACTCGATAAAGATAATTGTTTTGCTAAAGATCATGACGATAAAGTATGGCCAGAGTATCAAGATATTTGGATCCAACTTCAGCAGCATTATTCTAAGGAAAGAATTCTAATTGTTAGTAATTCAGCTGGTACTAATGATGATATTGATCATCAACAAGCAAAGACTTTAGAAACTAAAACTGGTGTCACCGTCTTAAGACATCCTACTAAGAAACCAGGATGTTATCAAGAAATTTTAGATTACTTTAAGACCCAGGGCATAGAAAAGAATGAAATCATTGTTATTGGTGATAGACTTTTCACTGATATTTTAATGGCTAATATGATGGGATCTTATGGGTTATGGCTTTACGATGGGGTTGAAAGACTGGAAAAGTTATTTCCAAGAATTGAGAGGGGTGTATATGAGAGATTGACCGGTAAGTCTACTAGTGGTTCGGATTCTGATTAAGTTTCTGTGTTAGTGTACTTATGAATGATAAGCTTAACTATGAGATCTCACTGAGATTAAATCGGTTTTGTGTCATCACTTTGTGTACCTATATTCCACCTAATTATGTCACTTCCTAGAATTCCCCATAATGTCTTATTTGATGCTCCTTATCCGGGTGGTACAATTACATCAATTGAAATCAGTCAACCTCATATTGAAACATTTAGAAAAGACTCCCTTTACAGTTCAAAGCTAGCTGGAATCATCTCCCTCATGTTCGTCATTACCCTAATATGCCAATACATTTGTTTCTTTTTAGGCGTCCCATTTGAAGAAGTCACTCATCGTCCACAAATGTGTATTGTATCAACCGTTTATGATTTGGTGATGTTTTTTGTATGTTGTAGTATATATCCTATGGGTTCAGTTTATCCCGATAAGTTTTCAATCAGGTACTGTATTATTAATGTCGCCCTTCAAATCATTGGTTTAATCTTATCAATCACTGCTACAATCATGGTATTAAATACTGAATCAATGTACCTGTATCAATATGATCCTCATTCAAGAATTTCAAAAGAAGTTGAAATTACTTTGTATGTTCAAATAGTTACAATTGTATCATTATTTTTTCATTGTTTAGGAGTCATTTTGTCAGTTATGGAATCGTTGATTTGTAATAATGGGTTAATAGAGTTGAATAGAATACAATTACAGGCTGAAAAGATTAGTTCATAACATTTATTATATATATATACATAGCTTTGATTAACTTAGGTTTAGCTAAGTTCACCATAACATAAGTTCTAAATAGCTAACGCTGATTAGAAATACGCCATCCATAAGGTATCAGCAGCAGCTAAATTCCTTGGATTAACAGCTTGGGAAATCAATTCCAATACATTCTGACTAGCAACAGTTGGTCCTGATGATATATGACCAATTGATACCACTCTTCTAATAATTATATCAACATTAGCTCTAACAACTTCCTTCAATTGACTATCTTGTGGTATAGCTCTTGGAGGATCTTGTTGCTTACACCATGAAATAACTTCATCACGTACGAACAATGTAAGATATTGTTCTAAATCTGATTCTGGCTCAGTCAAGGCTCTGGCAATAGCCAACACATAAACTGAAAGAATACCTTCCATACCAACTTCACCGATTAATTTTTGAATATTTGGAGTTAATCTAAATGGTACTAGTTCTGCATTATAAAATAATGGGGCAGGCCTATTACCTTGTAAACCATCCAATGAAGCATTCTTACTAGCAATCTTACATGGTAACATATCGGAAGTCCATACATTACCCGATTTCTTATTAACATGAATCTTTTGCGGTTGCCTAGTATTAACACACATCATATAGGTCATAAAAATAAATGAAGCATATTGAGATGTGAATTGTTTACGGAATAACCAGAAATCTTCGAATTTAGGATAATTCTCGATAAAGTAATTCTTCATAACATTACTTGGTACAAGCATGGTTTGAATGGAGCTTAAGATTTCAACTCTAATACTCATGATTTCTGGTTTTGGTAACCTTGGATCGAATGCTGCTCTTAATTTCTCAATAGTATAAATGAATGGTTCATCACGGTTTTTACCATTACGACGACAATAATCTTCATATACTTTTTGTAAGGAAATGTCAGCAGGATCATCATTAATAATACGGATATGGGGTGACAATGGTATTGCAATTGGTAAAGTGAATGAAATGTATCTACGTCTAGTTTCAACCTTTCTTGATAATGTATCACCAAATACTCTGAATAACTGGAATAAACTTTCTTCCCTTCTACAATGACGAGCAGCTGGGAATTGTACTCCAAATATGTGTTCACTACCATCATGACCTCTAATTCTTAACCGTTTATAACATGCATTTGTACCTCTAACTAAATCAATAGTTGGTAAAAATCTATCGATCTTAACAAAGTGAGTGTTATTATCTTTGTTCAAAAGATATTGACCAGGTACTTCGATTTCTTCGAATTTCTGATGGTGGAATTCACTCAAATGTGGACACAAGTTTTCTAAATTGATTTCGGCGAATCTTCTATCAAGTTTGTCTTCTAATCTATCACGCCATTTTCTTAGTCTCGAGATATAGGTCTCAAGGTTTGGTTTACCTACAACTAAATCTTTTTCAAATTCTGTACGGATTTGTTTAGGTAACACCGTTTCAGCAAACCTGGTGATATTGGCTTCAGTAACTGGTGGTAATTTAGCATCGTCTCTTGGGTTTCCAAGTCTATTGAGATACTGAACTCCATCATTAAGTAACGCTACACTCAATCTATAAGCATCTTCATCAGCAGTGCATTTAAATCTTTGATTAATTTGATCAACTAATGATTCCAAGGAAAGAGCCAATAATGGATATGCAGTCTTGAGGATACCCATAATTTCATCGACATGTTCCCATGATTTTCTACTTCCAATAGATTTGGCATTTTCTCCATTAGTTGTTCCATTACCATTTTCTTCCTTATCCTTTTCTTTAACTTTGTCTTCATCTTTATCTTCCTTTTCTTCTGGTTCCTTAGTGTTTTCTTCGGCTTCTTCATTCTTTTCATCCTTCAGTTCTTCATCTTTCAGTTCTTCTGAACTTTCTTCCTTTTCCTTTTCTTCTTCCTTTTCACCGTCTTCAGTCTCACCCTTTTCTTCTTTTTGTCTAGACATTTCCATGTACTGCCTTTGTTTAGCAGCAAAGTCTTCTTTGGTAGTACGAAGATGGAAATGTAACGCTTGAGGGTAACTCTTGGCGATTCTGATCAATACTTGTCTGGCTAAAGCTGCTTCTTTATTAGACAAAGAAGAAAGTAATTGAGGAATGAATGTGATCCAGTACCATACAGGTACTTCACCTCTAAAGTTTTCGAAGGCTGATGTCAAAGTACCGGAGCTATCGTCTAAGCTAATAAGCCATAATACTCTTGCAAGTAATTTTCTTGTCTTACCATTCTTAAACAATCCAGCAGCTTGTAAGTAACAACTAATAGCATTGTTAGCATACACCATATCATTAGGATTCTCTTTAAATCTACGGTCATTGAATGATCCCCATTCAGCCCATGCTTTAGGTAAGTTAAGATCAATTTGAACGGATGTAGCAAACGCTTTATTAGCTTCATCCTTTTGGTTCAATTTATTTAAAAACATCCCTTTTAAGGTGAAGAATTCTGCTTTTTGTTGGGTTGCAAAATATACAAGGTTAGTGTTACTGATAACATCTAAACCAGTATTCAACTCACTAGGATTTTGATAATAACATTTTACCTGCTCCTTCAACTTCAAGAAAGCTTCTTGGATTTCGATGTTTGGAAGCTGATAAATCTTAGTTAATTGGTTGATACAAACATCTGCCATACCGTGTTTTCTAGCAACATGAGCAAACCTATTGATAACCCAAGCAATTTCATGGAACCCTCTATAAGCATAAGAATTGGTATTAGATCCAGAATTGGCTTGCTGCAAAGCAGGAATGAAAGGCATATAAACTTCATTGATTACCAGGAAGGCATGTTGTCTCCATGTCATTAGATCGTTCCAAATATTAATATCATCCCAAGTATTAGGTAATCTTTCTCTCCATACTTGTAAGACTCTCTTCAAATCTTGACTCTTCACATCCAAGTTTTGAGCATTAGTAGATACTAAACTAGAATAAACTTGACTGGCTTCCATAAACTCAACATATTGTTGGAATGTATGCAATAATGGGATATGCGAATTATTGAACTTAATAGGTAAGCTATGCCATTTCCTAAGGGTCAATTGAATACCTTCATCACATAATCTTGATAAATCTTGTAAGGTTTGCTTCTCTTGACCGAATCCTTGCAAGCAAAGGAAAGTTTCATATATTTGACGTCTTGGAGTTGGGACATCCATGACGCTTTTAACGGTTTGTTCTAAAGTTTCACGGTCAGCATTCCAATCAGCAACTCTCCAACCACATTCTAATAATAAATCAGAAAAGCCTTCGTGTTTAGCTAACTCAGTTAAAATATCCCAATGCTGAAGTTTTTCAGTACACAATATCCAATGGTCTTCCCATAAAGCATACTCCGATTCTCCATAAGGTAAAGCCCCAGACCTTGCCTTGATTTGGGCTGATTCGTACAACTGTTGAGCTTTGTCCCAAAGACCAATTTGTTCGAATGATAAGGCGGAGATGGTTTCCATATATTTGGCTCTTCTTCTCCAAAGTCCATAGAACATATCATCTTCTTTCAAGGTTGCAAATAATTTAGCTAGAGCATCTTGAGTGATGTCTCTAACTTCAGAATTACCGTTGACTGAAGCTTCATCAATATTCTCAAGGATGTGAATACCATGAGACCAAGCATTGAAGTTAGATGCCAAGGCTTCAACGGCAAATGGTGGCAATTGAAGATCTTGACACTTGGAAATCCCTTCTAATAAAGATTGAATAACATTCGGACGGTTATCGACTTGACGGAGATGATAGTCTTTCGATAATAAAACAACCAAGAACCTTGTAAAATCAAGATGTTCAGATCTTGGAATCGATTTGAAGGCTATAGGGAAGATAGTTGACCAAGCCTTATCGACACTTTCAGAACTTTGGTAGAACGTATCAATCAATGGTTCAATGATATCACCAGCTTTCAAATCTGATAATTCATACAAGAACATGTTGTGTTGGTTAAGTACCAGCTCAAGATTCTCATCAACATCCACAGACATATTATCATCTAAGGTGAATGGAAATAAGTTCACAGGTGGTAATTTATCTTCATCATCTACAAGTTGAATTTTCTTATTGAAATCAAACGATCCATATAATAATTGTAAGGCTTGATTTAACCAAGGATAATCAGCTAAATATTCCCAATTCTGTTCTCTAATCACATAATAGAGTCTTTGCTTGATATCTTTCTCTAAGGATTTGTTCAACAATGACATTAACTTAGAACGTATAGAAACATCTGCGGATCTTGTACCCACCAAGAATGGTTGTTCCATTCTAACTGTGAGTTCAGTACAACTGAATGAATCATCTTCGAAGATATCAACAATAATTTGATAGAATTCTTTGGATAAGGTCGGTTCACCTCTGATTTCAAATACCATCATTTTACCAAGAATAGCAGCTTTTTCTTTAGTTGTAGGGAACAAATCAGTCTTAGAAAATACCCAATTCTTAACCATTTTGATGATCTTTTCTAAGGTGTCTTTATCCAAAGATCTTTCAATCAATTGAGCTAATAACGATAGAAAGATTCTTCTTTGGTCACCGAGAGTGGATATTCTCTTGGAGGATAAGTTCAAGATTCTTTCTAAAAGCCTAGTAGTCATTTTGGCTTCATATTCTGTGGATGAATTGTCCTTAGAATTTGATTGTCCTTGATGGGTGATGGTGATATGATCCTTACACAACTTACTAAATGTCTTCATTATCAAAGGGAATAATAGGTCTAAAGATGAAGGGCTATAATTGGCTAAAGTCCATGATAGAGTTACCCCAGCAGCAACTGAAGGCATTTCATTCAAATCTTCAGAAACCGTAGTGACCAATAACGAGATGAATTCTTTAACTTCATCGATTTCTTCATCGTCAGTCTTCTCAGCATTGATGGCTCTTAAGATAGTGGACAAGACCCTTTGTAAAGCCTCTTGAATATCATGATTATCGGATTTGATACACTTTTCTAGGAGTTTATGTAATTCCTCAAGATGTTCAATGATCCATTTAGATGATTTCCATTCTAAAATCACCCCCAAAACTTCTAATGCATTCAAACAGTATCCAAGAAGATTAGAGGAGTTCAAGTCATTGGACAATAAGAACTTCTCGAAAAACGTAAGTTTTACCTCCACATCATTCCAATAGTCAGGACTTAAAAGATCACTTAAGATTCCTAAAGCTTTTTGACCTAATTCACTTTCAGATGCTCTCTGTGGACTGATACATACGTATCTGATAAGGAAGGTCACACAAGCTTCTTTTTGACCAAGGGGAATAACGTAATTAGGAGATGTGGTGAAATCATCTTCTTCTTTAATATCTTCAACGGATTTTTTACCTTCCCAAGTAAGAATCAATTCAGCTAAATCAATAGCCAAAACCTGATTTTCAACAGCAGGATTAGCCAAAATTGTTAATTTACCCATAGCAGTTATGATATTGGAAATAAAGTGTTCTCTAGCGACATAGAAAATATTAGGATGATGAACAATGAATTGATAAACATTTAATACTTGCACAACATTGAACCCATCTTCAGATATAACCCTTCTTGGCCATTTCAACCAACTTAGAGAACTTTCATCCTCGTCAACTCTTTCAGGCATAACTGGAGCTAAAATGTCCAATGCTTGTTTGACTAAATGACGACTATCATTTTGATGAGTTCTCAATAATGCAACAAACACTTGGGTAGCTAATTTACTTGGAGTTTCGTAAGCTGAAATGAAATAGGCCGTTGTTACATAAGCTACTTGTTTAGTGATGTTATCTTCTAACTTGATATAGTTCCATGAAAACTTGATGATATCTTTTTTGAAGTCACCAGTGAACTTAGATCCATACTTAAGAAGTATAGCAGTAGCCTCCAAGAGTTGGAACCTATAATTGTCAAGCTTTCCGGAAGTATGATCGGTAATGATATCATTGGAAGATTTCCAAATATTGTTACAGAATGCTTCTAACCAAGTAGGTGATCTTCTGCCTCTAAAGAATGCATCAATATTACCTGATTTTTGGGCTTCATATAAGATCACACAGTTGAAGATTTTCTTAAGAACAAAGATCTTGGCCTTTAAGTTATACTCACTGACAATGACATCACAACATTTGTTCAAATACTTTTCACGTAACTTTATATCTTGTGACAGAATGATGGAGTCAAAGATGTATGTTTCAAATGCATCTGGTATCTTCTTTTCGAGCTTACAGTAATCATCAATAACTGTAAACATTAAATCGACATCTTCATCATTCAAGTTCAAGTACTTAACAATGATAGCTTGTAATTTAGAGATAGCTTGATCGGCTTGGAAGTAACATGGAGAAGTTAAATTGTCACCATTAGTCATAACTTTGTGAGAAATCTTGAACAATTTACTGATCAACTCACCTTGGTTGCTTAACCATTCATCATCATTGGATAACCCATTAACTATATCGATAGTATTGGCAAACTTAGTGATAAGAATCTCATCATCTTCTTCACCTTCAACGTCAGCTAAAATATCATCAAACTTAGTAATGATCATTTCACGTAAATCCTTACACTCATCAAGACTGATAAAGTAAGCCAACATATTACCTAATTTACGGTTTTTGAAGTTGTTGAAAAAATATTCGATAGAATTTTCACTGAATCTATTTAAAAACTTAGCAACTGGTGTACGGAAAGGTGAGTTCTGATGACGGTCCAAATGACCTTCTAAGTATTGTAGAGTATTGATTATTTCTTCCATGAAGGTATAAGCTTTAGCAGGTAAAAGATGGAAAATATTGATAATAGAAATAACAATTTGAACAGTATGGTTGTTATCCAAATCTTGACTGGAGATTTGCCTTAATGTATTGATTTGAGCCCATGCCATCAAATGGTCTAATAACTTTCTACCAATTTCGACTCTGAAATATGAAATCAATAATTCTAACAACTTAGCTAATGCTTCTAACCCTGAGAGAGTTAACTTCCTATGATCAGATAAATTCATCAACATCGGTCTCAATCCATTCTGTAATAATTCTTTTGGTAATTTGGCATTTTCGGAAAGACTAGCTTTAAGTCCAAGGTATGCAGCATTAATGATTTCAATAGACTTGTTACAAAGTGCTTTGAAAAAGACCCCTAAAATACGAATTCTGGCTTCAGCTAATCCCCCTAATGAGAAATCAGGTCTGCTTAAGGCTAACGACAATAACCTAATACAAACCACCCTTAATTCAATCAATTGCTTGGAAGTTCTGTGTTCGTTAAGTCTATGAACATTGGCCAAAGATTCATCATCAGCATCAACCAATGCTAGAGCTTCCAATAGCAATCTATTCAATTCATCATTAAATGTCAAGAACGTGTCATCTAATCCTAAACAATAAGTAATGGCTTCAATATTACCAATTTGCATTGGGAATGGTAATGCTCTCAATGGTTTGCCAAAGATAGGTGTAAGTAGTAATTGCTTACATGGGTTGATGATGGTAGAAATAGGAACGTTAGTGGTTTCAGTTATAACCTTAAGGGCATCTCTTGATAATTCACGAACATTAGGATTAGCACTAGCCAAATCATAAACTAATGCTCCAACTATAGCTTGGAATGGTTTTTCTAATAATCCTTCTTTGGTTATTTCTTTGTTACAATCATGTAACACTTTTAAGACCAAATTCTTGGCTATCTCACATACTTCTGAAGGAGCAGTTTCGGGTGTATCTCTTACTATGAAGAATATTGATCTTACTAGTTCAAATTGGCGTTTACTGAACCAGCTGCTTGGGATATCTAAATCTTCCATAAGCGTTTTCAATCCTAAAATACCACCAAGTTTGTTATAATAATATTCACTATAACAACTATGAGTAAACCTGTAGAACATGATTCTGAAGATTGGTGAGTAAAGTATGTCATCTTTACCGAATATGGTAACTGATGTTGAATGAATCAACTTTATAGTATCAATGGCTTTTTCTCTGACGGTTATATCCCAGAAACTAAGGGCGTAGTTTAGAGCATTGAAGAAAGCATTCTCATTTATAAATACTCTTCCCTCTTTATCGTTAACTGAAAACGCCCGTTCCTTCTTAACTTTATCCATAACTGAAACTCTAAGGTAGTTCAATACGAAATGAACAGTTATACCATCAATCAACTTGTTAGCTTCATCTTTAAGCTCAGGAATAGTTACTGAAAAATATAACACTTCAATAAGTCTGGTAAAGAGCTTTTGTTGGATTTCAACTTTATTTAAATCCTTAACTTCTCCATCTAATTCAATACCCTCAACTTTATCTTGTTTAAGGATTTCTACACATTTAGCCACGTATTGTCCAAAATCTTCTGGAATAGGTGTGGTGTCTACTAATAACTTGAAAATAGAAGACAAATACTTGAAAGCACTGATTCTGTAATGAGACTTGATCTTTACATCTTCCAAGAGCTTAATAGCACTATCAACACCTGGGGTTATATCAACAGGTACCTCACCTAACCCGTGAATCTGGAAAAGAGCTTTTACTTCATGATCTAATCCAGATTGGGATGCCAACTTATTATAAGGTTTGAAATGCTTATGGTTTCTTCCACCTAACTTACCTAAGATCCTAATGGCAGTATGAGAATGTTGGTGATGATAAGGAATTGGTTCTAAATGTTTCCAAAGAGCGGTCATGATTTCGTCAATTACCGGTTCAATCATAGGATCGAAATATTCAGCAGTTAAATTATCAACACATAATTCAAATGTCCTTAACCCTTGACTAACTAATTCTTGTGGCCCATTTAATGCATAAACTAAAGGTCTAGTAAGATAATTCAAATGTGGGACAAGTACTGATAATCTAACAGGAACAGTTAAACATAACTCAACATAGATGTCACGTTCGTAAGGTCTTCTAGCATTAGATATAAGTTTATTAAGACTTTCTAATAAAACTGGCAATATAGGCATAATTTCTTTGTATAACGATTCAAATCTTCCACCACTTATACTTCTGAATAAGATTCTTATAAGGTAGGAGTAAACAATAGGTTCTTCAGCATTCCTTTCAAATTTCATACTTTCAAGTATTAAATGGTTAAGGTGAGGAAGTATGACTGCTTCGTTAGTGGTTGGGAATAAATTAACGGACATAAAACATAATTTAAATAATCTTATAAGAATGTTGGATTTCACAAGATCAACTTTACCTAATTCCGATAACTTGCTTCTTAAGAAGGAAATCAAGAGTCCCGAGAAATTGGCTGATGTGACTTCTGATGCTAAAAAAAATTGTGGTAAATGTAACAATGCAGCATTGTCTAACATAGCTTCAAATAAGAAAGGTAATTCTCCACCGATAATTTCATTGAATGATGCTGGATCGATGTGAATAAAAATGGTTGCAAAAATTTCCATTAAATCCTTTTCTTCCTTTGAGGACGTTATTGGTAAATTAGGACCACTGCCACTGAAGTCAAATGCTTTTGTAGTTAATGCAGCTTTTGGTTTGGAGACTGTGAAGAATCTTAAACAACTGATTCCACTTTTGAATAATTGTTTCAAAATTTCCACTTCTTCAAATGAAGTAATCTTGGCTGATTCATTCCATTTATCATAGTTGACAGTTTGACCTCCGTTCTTAGGATCCGAAGATGTGGGTTGGGGTGGAACTGGAGGATTACAGTTCTTTAATCCGAATATAACTGATTTCAAAAATGTCATTAATGTTCTGAAAAGGTACCTTGCATCTTTCAAAAGATCGGAATTTATACTTGAAGGTGATGAATTTATAGGAGAAAAATCTTCAATATTAAAGACGTCGATTTCAGTATCAACTTCCATATCTTCTTTTTCAGTTTCTTCTTCGTCTTCCTCGGGTTCGTCTTCTTGTTCTTCGTCTTCGTCTTTTCTAGAATAACGCTCAATGGCTTTCTTACTGTCAGCTTCCTTACTGATCCTTTTCTTTTCGAAATCCTTATGGACTCTTATTATATGATCGTATTTTCTATTCAAACTCTTGAACCTTTTAGCATACGAGTCAATTATGATCATAAACAATTGACGGCCTTCTAACTTATTGGGTAACTTCATGATTCTCTCTACTAAGTTCAATAATAATTTTGCACTCATAATTTGTACCGTCAATGCTAAAGAATCATCCTTTAAAAGATCACAATAAATCATTACAGTCGATCTGATTTGCTTGGGTGTAAGTTCATTCCTAACATTATGAATAAAATCAGCCACGGTAGAATAAGCTAAAGGTCTTAAAGTTTCATATGCAGTTAACCCTTCACCAATTAAGATCTTGGAATCAAATAACATCTCGATCTTTGGTATGAATTGTGATCTGAACGGTGTACTTAAAATGTGTCTGGTAGCATGTAACAATTCTTTTCTAGCAACAGATAATTCAGCAGGACAATCTTGTAACAATCGCAAGATCACTTCGGGTACAACTTTGGCTTGTTCAGGACCTAAATGATTATTAGCATATCCTCTTATAAATACATAAGCTAAAAAAGATGCAGCTTTAACTTGACCTAATATAAAATCACTATATGCTTGTCTATTAGTTATTTCAGGAGAAATTGATGTGACGATATTATTATTCTCATCTCTGAATTTTTTCTGTTGTTCAACTTGTAAAGTTAAAATATTAACAATTTTTGGTAAGAATGTACTTAAGGAAGTTGGTACTAAATTTTTGTATGAAGAATATAATGAGACCATAGTAATTGGTGATTCAGCCAATGTTTTAAACGAATTCATAGCCTTGGCTAATGGTTTACTTGAAGTTTCTTCGAACGTTGGTGACATTTCTTTAGTATTATTATCATCAGTTTGAGAACTATTATCAAATACTGACGCTACAGTTTCGGGCATATTGTCATAAACCTTACATATGATTTCAATGAACTCACCTGCTCTTTCATTTAACTTGTCTTTATAAGCTTTATGTAAACTAGTAATGATTTTCATACATAATACACCATTATCTTCATTTTCGTCTACTAAAATCTTCATCAATTCATTCAAAATTTCTTCACTATAAGGTTGGAAAGTGTCATTCATAATTGATCTATGAATGATTTCTAGAATTGAATTTCTTAATTTTTGTTCAGGAGCTTGTGTATTAAATACAATTGGTACATCATTTAAGAACTTAAGAAATATTGGAATTAAATTTGAAAGAAAATATTCATATTCAGCAGCTCCATTAAATGTTTCAATCATGTCAAGTAATTCACTTAGTATCGAGTGAATGTCTTTATAGTCATCATTATTTTGAAGCCTCGACACAAATGTGTCAAGTTGTGCTTTATAAGACATGATCTACACACTGGCTGTTTTGAAAAATTCGAGGAAAAGGTTTTGAAGATTTGGTGGTCCGCACGTGAGTTACGCGTGAGATGGTACTTACACGATATTTACCTGAATGAACCAAAGGCATGAGTCGTGTGGGTACCTTAAATATACGATTTTATACTGTTGGAATATAAGTGGACATAACCGGTGCAGACAGATAAACTACAGACCCCATCACAACGAGGAATGGTAAGAAACAAAGTAAGTCAATTATATATTACCAATTATCACAAAGTATCCCAGGACCCTAAGGGTCGTGACCCTTGCAAGCCCGGGTATATGTGTATATAAACTTAATACTTAACACCCTTATCAATTTCCCTCTTAACCTTTACCTCTTTATACAACATAATCCCATTACCAATGATCCCAATAGCCAAAAATGCAAATGCCGTCCATGTAACATTTTCAGCTCTATCACCCAACTTAACATCAATCAAGTTCATTGAACTAAGTGGAATCAATGCGCTACCAGCTTTAACTGCTTCGTGTTGTAACATTGATCCGATTCCCCAAACTAAACCATTAACCAAACAAATAACACAAATCATCTTCCTTCCTAATACCTTACCTGGTAATAAGGGAAGTAAAATCCATAACATTATTCCTAAGCAAGCTAAGTTCAAAATCAATACTGCAATTAATATATATGAAAAGCAAATATTATTAAAACTCTTGGCTAATTTACATAGATCGATAGTACTATCATTATCACCATCAACTGCAATTAAAGGATAGTCACTGACTTTATCGATATTACCAAATGATGAACATGTTTTATTACTATCATAATTCAAACAAAAATTCATATATCCCAAATCAATTGAAAATTGTTCAATATCATCACTTGTTGTACTACTGTTAAAATTTACTACCAGCATTTGATCTTTGTTAAATTTGAATCTGGTTAAGTACATCCCAGAATAAGCATCGGCTACATCATAACAACTCAAAAGAAGGAAACTTAATAAGAATGTTGTAATGAAGAAAATGAGTAGAAGTAACAAATTGGGCAATTTTGTAACTATATTAATCATTATTATAGTCGGAAATGAAGTGGGATTAAGAGGATTTATAGTTTTTCGTAAGTTTCATATTTGTTTCAGGATGTTTCAGATTCCGCAGTGTTTTAAAAAGTTCCCACAAGATTCCTAAAAATACCTACATAACGCCCCACAAAATTTACCCACAAAAGTTCCCACACTTACATAAATAGACACACAGACAGTTGTAGCGAATCTAGATTTACTCCTAATACATAACATAACTAAACAATCTATGAGCTATCTATATACACCATAGTTCTAGGCTATAAATACTCAGTAAGAGTATTGGCATTACTGCTTTCTAGATTAACTACCTCTGAAGTTTGATTACCTCACGAAGTTGAACTTCGCTCAGAAAACCCAACTAATCAATTTATATACCAAGTAAAGCAAATTGAAAGTTAATAAAATAGTACTAAAGGCCAGTAAAGGTTCAAACCTACTTTTCAACTTAACTTCTCCCTTTATAACATTCTTTGCAACATGAACCCCGGGCTCAACAAAGGTTCCATATTTGAAGAAATTATCCATTAATTCATCCTTTTCATACCAAATCTTGTATAACCACTCTTCGAATCTTTTGAAATCTTCTTCCTTTATCGCATCAATATCAAGGTTTTCTTCACCTAAAGGAATTTCACTAATTTTGAATGCTCTTATATGATAATTGACAGATTTGGGATTCTTTCCATTAATAAAAACATCTTTTAAAGTAAATTTATCTTCAGCCAATTCATCTTCAGTTAAATCTGAATAACCTGTAGTTATATCATAAACAACTTCACATGTATTTCTTAATTTGTGTAAAATCAAAAATAATCCTCTTGCCCTTGGTAATAAAACATGTTTTAATAAAGGTTTACCAATTTTTTCACTATAATCTTTAGAAACACCTTTTGTTCTAATTGATGGAACAGTGCCTTCAGGGTATAAAATTATTTGGTAAGGAAAGACATTCTTAGTTACAGATTCTTTTGGCCACGTTTTTATATCACCGATACCATTATCGATATTAGTAGATGCCACAAACTTGACCCCAGATGATGGTCCACTACCTCTTGCATCAGCGTCAATTTGTAATAATTGATTAGTCAAAACGATCTTGTCTTTAGCCCACTTTCTTGATAAAAACATGAAGTTAAAATTCTTCATTCCATAACCCAAGAGAGGAATCTTAGCTAATGACTCTTTTAGTATTATATGAACCGTATCAGATAAATTTGATATATAAGTCAAATACCACATAAAGGCCCAATCCACATACATTTGATGATTAGAAATCAAGACTGAATTTGGTGATAAGTTTATTGATAATAATCCATCTACAGTCTCTTTAAAACTTGTACCTTGAGGCAACGTATCAGCATCATACGTAATTGAAATATTAGTAGGACTGGCATTAGTAAGAGTGAAAATTAACAACACAAAAAAATGGTACTTCGTCATATTAACGGCTTGTTGCCATTGTTCTGGATTATTCTGGAATATGGTCTTAAATACAACTTGAGTCCATACTGTTGAGACACATCCTAATGTGAATATGATGAGTACTAGTACATTGATTGATTTCTGTATAAAGGGTAACATTTTCGGCTCGGAACTAGCGGAATGGTTTCAAATAAATATTAGTTCCACGATTGATTTAATTTGGACCTAATTGATGTAATTCCAATGAAATACTGTAATGTTTGAATTATCCTTAGTTACTTAGGATATCGCGACCCAACACTACGCTGTTGTGACGGTCCGCGTCAGCTCGGAACTAATTGTGGTCCGCCTCCACTGTGGGGTTTCAATTTGAATTTAACTTTGTTGGTTTCGAAGTTCTTAGGTTGGGATTATAACCGATGATCTTTTTATGTCACATGAAGTGCTAACTAAGTTTTTGAGAGAGATATATAGGATGAATTTTTCATTTTCATACCTCTTAAATTAACTTCATATAGTTACGACATTGTCGTTATCGCATGGTTGTTTGGTGGCAAGACGTTACATATCAAAACCACGGTCTTGTAATTAGCCATAGATGTTAGAACATTTCCCTGTATGAGTTCCTAAATATGGTTGTTCACGGGTTGATAGCTTGTTGTATGTTGGGATCTTCCTGTTACTAGTAAAATGTTTATATGCTGAACGAATTCTCAAATTCACAATGGCTGCAAATTTCACAGTGCAAATAAAGTGAGTTGAGTTCAAGTTATAACAAATTTAGTGCTAGCTCAAGAGTGTATGAGTTTATGTTCAAATTTCTTGAGCATTAGGTACGCCAAACTTTAAAAATTCTCAATCGTAGTCTAATTCTAACAAAATGAGACAGATGGAAAGAAATAATAGAGGTTACTCTTTACTGGTTCGGGATCTATGTATTCATAGGTAGTGCATACTTTTTTGCAGTTGACAAGTCTGTCAAAATCGGTAGACAGTAGATATATATCCAGCATTAGTAAATATGTTGGACTAATAACTGATTAATTCGTGGTAATTGCTGAGATTTATAGTAAGAGACTTTATGGTAGGTAAAGTTGCCCCACCACGGAGGTTAATGCAAAAATATTGCTCTTATTTGTACACTAACACCGTTGCAATATAATAAACACAAAAGTCAGTTTTGCATAGAAATGTTCGAAGTTTTTTACTGATTTGTTGTATCTGAAATCTCAACAATCGATGTTAGAATTTACAAATCCTGCAAAACCAAAATTTCAACAAGCCCTATAAATCTGACTCCCACTAGTGAACAACGAGCTCCCTTCCAATTATTCAGAATTCTCATTAATATTTTTCTACCATTTCATGCTTGTAATGAGAAACGCTATTGATCTTGAGTGCCTGGGGCTAAATCAAAATCTCATCAAATAAATAATCAATATTAACACCTACTCCTTTTAATTCATTCAATTGTGGTCTCAATACACTAAGAAATGAATTGAATAAGAATTCATCTTTAACTACAATTCTCAGGTTCAAAGCATCGTCAGGATCTTCATAGACGATCAAAGTTCCAAATAATTGTTTCTTTATTGAAGCAGCTAAATTATTTCCTTCTTCAATACACCAATTGATTAATCCACTTGAATCAACATTATCCTCATTGTCTCTTTCCAAGAATGGAAATATACACTCCTTGTAAGTCAAAATTGTCTTTTTAATTACAGCTATAGTAATTATAACTAAGTTCGATAAATAGTTCCCAACATCAGTTTTAGTGGATCCTTGAACACTTATAACTAATTTAGAAATGATCGTATTTAAGTTTGATGATACTGCTTGCAAGAAAGCAAAAACACCTTTATCTAAAACTTCAAAACTGTAAAAGTATTCCAAAATTTCTGACAACTCATCAGGTTTTAATTTATTGACATTATATCGTAAGTTAAAACTCAAAAGATCTTGAATGTCCAATTTCCTATTGGAAATTCTTGCTTTTAGAACATCTATAAGAATTTGTAATTCTGTTTTTGAATTCTTAGTTTCATCATCATCATCGTTGGAATTTGTAAGAATTGATTCAAGGTTTAATAACTTAGTCTCTACATAGTTGACCAATCCCACAGCTTCATTAAACTTATTATAACTGACTTCAATATCGACTTCATCTAATCTTTCTTCGTATTTCCTTAACTCAGCGAAGAAATTATTCTTATAATTGTTAGTAAAGGTCGAGAACTTACCATTGGCACTAAAATCATGAGACCTGTTCCTAGAATGAACATGAGATGATATACCTTGTAAAGCATAATCTGAACCATGCCTACTGTGTCTATTACCATTACCACCGCTTCTTCTTTTAAAGTTATTCAAAGTCATATCATCATCAATTATACCTGAATTTCTCAATGATCTTCTTAATTGATTATTTTCATCTTCTTCATTTACACCTTGGTTTTTATCCAACATCCGTTCTTTTTGTAATAATTCATTTTTCCCTTTAGTAAAACTTTCGGTAACTTTAATAAAATGATCATACCTATCGGTTTCATAAATAAAACTGAGGGAATTTGATGATAATTGAATTCTATAAACGTTATCACCTTCTTTAGATTTTAGAATTTGTAAGAAGGTTTCATTCAATCCCCAACATTGTACGACTTGAAGTCTTGATTGAGAATTTACTGTCAAGTTTGAATTGGATTTCATGGACTTCTTGGTAGTTATCAATACTATATCATTTAATATAAAGAAATGTATAGGTTTGATTGGCTTATTATTAGTGATGTTGATTTCATACCATCTTCCACTTTCAGTTAAAATATGACGTCCGGGGATACTTTGAATATATTTCGACGCCCCATCAACATGTTTGAATAATGATTGTAATTCATCAAACCACATACTCTCAACTTTATAAATCGAAGAACGGTCTTTCTTTCTGGACAGGGATAGTTGATTATAAGGAGTTTTAACATCATCATCATTTAATTCCAAATCAATCCTTCTTTCTGCCGAGTCTCTGAATTCATCCAATACTCCATAAAGATCTTTAGTAGTTATTCGCAATTGTAATAATTCATCTTGAGTCTGTTTTAAATCTGTCATTAATTCCAAGATATTCTTTTGATTTTCATTTATATTGGTCTTCAATTCCATAGTGACCTTTTGTTCATCCTTGACCATTACTTTATAATATTCATCGATTTCTGATGCAGTGGCATTGGATAAATCATTAGCAATTTGTGTGGTTAAATCGACTTTTTCTTTGGTCTTAGGTAATGTAGGTACAGGTGGTAAATTAGAAACATCAGTCAAATTCTTATTATGAGCAGCAGCGGATGCTGATGCATGTATACTTAATCTTCTTGTACGTTTATTATTAGTTGATCCATAAGGATTGGGGACTTGAAGATTATCAACTTTAGGTTGTTCGTGAAGGTGGGTATTGGCCGATGAGTATGGGTTTTTTATTTTATTATCGAATTGCCATGGGGCTTTACTTTTCCTATGAAGGGCTTTTGATTCAAAGTCCATATTGATAGCCTCAACGTTATTGATTCCCGCGATCTGTTGTGAATGAATTGAAACCGAGTCTCAAGGTCTGTGCGACCTGGCTGGCTCTTAGACTTTTCGCTTTTTATAAACAGAAAACCTAAAGAAAAATTTTATGTCATTATCAAGTACAGAACTAAATTATCTTATATGGAGATACCTACAAGAAAGTGGCCATGAGCTTGCTGCTTATGCTTTTGATAAGCAATCCAACTGTTCAGACTATGAACAGAATAAAACCCAAGTGTTATCAAAAATAGAGCCTGGTTTTTTAGTTAACCTTGTTCAGAAAGGTATACTTTATAGTTTAACTGAAGAAGATTTAAGGTCAGAAGATAAACGATCAGAAATCTTGACATTTTTTGGGTCATTACTAAAGAATGAGAAAGATTTACAATTGACTAACTTTGAAGTTAAACCTGATAAACCTGCTATGGAAATTGATGATAATGTAGAATTCATAACAAAGGACTTGACTCCATTTATAACCTATGATAAAAGTTTGGTAAGTAAATTCAATCCTACCAATAATATTTTGGCTTATATAAATAATGATTCAGTGTTATATGTCAGTACAATAGATGATAAAATCACTCAAACGTTAACATTGAAAACTCCGGGTGTTAATAATACCTTGACTGCTATTGAATGGTCGCCTTTAGGTAACATTATTCTAACTTCTAGTATAACTGGAGATTTATGTATATGGTCTAATGATGGAAACTTGAGGAATATGACTAATGGTGTACTAAAATATGATGATAATGCCAAGTTGGGGTATATAATAGATATTAAATGGTCACCTAATAGTGAGTATTTTATAAGTATTGATTCAAATGGAAGAATGTGTCTATGGGAAAGTGGAAGTTTAACGTTTATTCAAGAATTAAATTCATCTATAAAAGATTTATCATTAGGATGGTCAGTTTGTTGGTTAGATTGTTTCAAGTTTGCGTTATCTACTAAACCAAATTCCATTTCTATACATCAAATAACTCCAGGATTTTCCAATGTTTATCATACCAAGACTATAGCTGATTTATCAGGTCATGAAGGTGTGGCATCACATCTTTTGTTTAATGAAGATTGTAAATATTTAGCATCGTATAGTGATGTCGATGGATTACTAAAATTATGGACAAGTTCATCAACCTCAGAACCAATTGTATTGAATAATCAAAAGATTCTCCCAGTTATATTTATACAGTTTGCAAATAAAGGAAATACTTTAGTAACTGTATCGATAGATGGATCAATAAGTCTTTGGGATATAAATGAAAAATCATTGACCTCCAAGACTCTGATAAAGAATAAGTCCTTGTATAAATCAGAAGCTGTCGAATTTGGAACTTTGGTGTATATGGCATCATTATCACCAAATGAACAATGGTTGAGTATAGGAGACGATAACGGAAATGTAAGTGTATGGGATATAAAAGAAGTAGTATGTAAGGGATTTTTCAAGAGTTCCAATAAAAGCATCTGTGATTTATCATGGGATAAAACGTCAACATTATTAAGTGTATCATATAACGATAAATCCAGTGTTATTTTAAACTTTTCTTGAATCAAGGTAGAGAACTAGTATTTAGACGTGTATATTATGTAATAATAAAGTATCTTATTTCTCCTTTACTCACAAGCAATCTATTCCGTTAGCCTACTTACCAGTAGCAGCAGAAGCAATTGATGAAGCCGATGAAGCTACAGCTTCAGAACTAGCTCTGATTATTGGATTCATTCCTGGAAATACAACATCCATATAACAAGTAGCAACAGAAACAAAAGCAAATAAAATTCTTAATAAAGGAGGTTGGGAAACATTGTCATCTTCACCTTTGGGTTTATTAATTGGTTCATTTAAAATTGATTGAACTGATAAAAAGAAGGCTGCCCATGATAACATTTTATTTCTCATAAACATAGCTGCCATTGGTAAGGATTGAGAAATCATGGTTGATGCATCCCCTCTTGGTTTGGCAGGAATGTGATGATATGGTACAACTTTCTCTTGATTAATTTTTGATGACATGATGGACAACTCTGAGAGTGAGGGTGGAGGTGAGAAAATGTCGATATCAAGATCTTACGCCGCACTTCTATATATGCTATTATTTACCCATGCTATTTACCTATACTATTGTTTTATTCTGTGGTTGTTCCACTTGCAGTTCCAGTACTTTGAGTGGTTTTAGTGGTTGTAGTAGTTGCGGTGGTACTGCATGTAACACTCTCATTATCATTCTCCCTTTTTATTAATAAATCAAGTAAATCTCTTTGTGTATGATAATACCCAATAACTACCACAATTAAATTACATATGTACTCCACATATTCACTTAAATTCCAATTCAACAATTTCAACGCTTTTTTACCCAAACCCCTTAGCATGGCCATATCTTGAAAATCAAGAATATTGTCTAATCTAAGTAGTACTACATATATCCATTTACAATGACTTTCAGTTATTGATGAATGTAACCATCTTGAAAATGCTGTAACTAATTTCATACAGTCAGTCTGTGTTAATACGAATAGGTTCTCTATTGGTGGTGGATCATTTTCATATACGTGTTTTCTCCATTGACTTAACCCACTAGGCTTCTCCCAATATATCGAATTTATATCAAATCCCTGAATTCGTTGATCCAATTCTGATTTTAAATTGATGAAATCTCGATATATCTTCATTTGCCAATACGGTAAAGCATTTTGAATTGTAGGTTCATAATTATATGATGATTTGTTATAAGTATTCGATCGAGTTGATTGGTATTCAATAGTTTCAGCATCATTTTTAACTGCTAATAAATACTTATAAGCAGGTAAATCTCTATCATTGATTTTTGTTAAGTCTCTTTGTATACTAAATGCTGGTCTTTGCTGTAATGAAGCATCATCTGAATCATTGCTAGATCGACGTTTCATATTACAGGTCTCAATAAAAATGCGTATATGAGTAAAAGATCAAGAGATGATGATGATACTCCACAAATAACAGAAACATTGTCTTGTAAATTAACACCATGTTGGAAAAATTCTCCATTTTTCAGACTGTATGATGAATATGAAACTCATATTCAAGCCTATCATACCCATATATGTCAACAATGTCATAAAGTGTTTCCAAGTGATCGGTATCTTATGATACATATCGAAGAGAATCATGATCCATTTTTCGTGATAAAGAGGGAAAGGGGGGTTAAAGTGTATAGGTGTTTGAATGAGGTTTGTGGCAAGATGTGTATTGATAGGGGAAAGAGAAGGTTACATATGATTGATAAGCATGGGTATCCTAGGGACTTTGATTTTGGGATTATTGATCGGGGTTTACCCAGAGCAAATTGAAGGTACACTTAGTACGGTTGTTTGGTAATATCAAGAGTCATTTGTCTATACATTTACAGCTCTATGTGAATATTAGTAACTTTTTTCGGGTACTCATTCTGGCCCTGGAGTAGCAGATGGAGTAATTGGGGGAGTAGGCTCTCCTTCAATCTTTCTCCTCTTAACTACCGGCTTTCTCTTCAACTTCCCAATCAATTCCTGATCAAATTGTGAATTACATGTAGGACACTGTAGATTCTCAGGTATTATACTCATAATACACAAGCAAACCGAACACACATAACCAATTTCCACCAGTTTTCCCGTTATAAAACAACTAGCCCTATAGTTGACATTTGAGTTTGTAGGTAAGATAATCGAAGACCTAATAGATGGATCAATGAAATATGCTGTAGATAATACTTGAATAAACCCAATAGGTTTTTCAATATGTAAATAAACACCATGAGTTGCATCTGAAGCTTGTTGTAAATAAGAAGAATCATGCTTTCCAAGCTTAGCAACATCAATTGGAACTTTCATCTTTTGAGCTGCAAAAATTCCATTCATTAATGGAATATACTTTATATCATCATTATCATTAGGTGTAACTATTAAAATACGAGATTTGATTCTGGATCCTTGGTACCCCGTTGGATTATTTGTACCACTAGCAGTACTAGACTCCTTGTTAGAAATGTTGGTAGCTGATGATATAGCTGATGCTGTGGTTGTAGATATGGACTGATCTAATTGTAACATACGATTTGTATATGATAATGCTAAACTTAATGCAGTAGATAATTTAGAAGGTTCTTGAATATTTTCTTCACTGACCATCTCTTGTAAACAGTTATTTAGTTCATCTAGTATCATCTCATCAACTATACGGAACTGTCTATACATTTCTTTACCTATTAAAGTTGGTTCATCCCCTAATTTATCATTCTGACTCTCTTCTTCTTTCTGTGGATTTGGATATAAGAATTTGACTTGTTTGGGTGTACTTATTATGAACGAGACTTGATTATTGTTATTCAATGATAAATGTCCGTTCAAGAACACTAATAATGATTTAACTATATCTGTGATTGTGATTTCTTGTTTGAGACTAAACCATCCATTTGGGGTGAGTTCTAGTATTAGTGTAAGTAGAGATGGATCATCGGTTGGTATATCAGCTGCTTGAATTTCTGTAAATGTATTATCAGCTATTTCGTCCATACTTAACGTGAGTGAGTGAGACTAAAGTCGATGAGAGTATAGTAATGAGACTAGGTAAACGAGAGATACATTCATTTATACAAGTGATTTTTAAGTTTATTTTAATGGGAAAGCAACGTGTAGTTAAAGATTGAAATGAAATTTAATTATGAAAACTTAATACCCCATCAAAACCTGGCCTTGAAGACTTAACCTTCTTCGTTTGCTCGGTAAGCTAGCTTATTCTCCAATATCTTCATACCAATCCTCTGGTCTCTCCTTAATAAACTTTCTCATCAATTCTTTACATTCTTCATTATCAACATTAACGACCTCAACCCCATTAGCCTTCAACCATTCTTCACCACCTAAGAATGTCTCATTTTCTCCTAACACAACCCTCTTTACTCCATACATTAAACATGCACCTGAACACATGTTACATGGCGATAATGTAGTATACATAGTACAATGCTTATAAAGATCACCTTTTAATCTTCCAGCATTCTCTAAAGCTGACATTTCACCATGGAGAATGGCTGAGTTCTTTTGAAATCTCATATTATGGCCACGTCCTAAGATAGTACCATCTTCATGAATTAAAACCCCACCGATTGGAACCCCTCCTTCTTCATATCCTGCTGTTAGTACACTTCCTCTAAACTAAATGCTGATAAACATACCTTTCTTGGCTTCTTCAATAGCGATTTGAATTCCCTTTTTATCGTCGAATGCCATAGTGAGATGAGATGACCGATCGTAAATTTACGAGTATCACATAATTGAGATGTAAATAAATTTATTACTATACAAAGATATTTATATATCCACCTCTGTCTACAGTGATTATCATTTCATATGGTACAGATACAACGCCTATATCGTTGACTATATCTTTATTCAAGTCTGTGACTTCTTTAAGTTTTTCATTAGTTAATCCTGTTCTTTGGTTAATTAAAGTTCTGGTGAACGTTCCTGTGGAAATAGAGTTTTCAAGATCGTCTAATTTCCATAGAATAATCCTCTTATCAACGGAATTGACAAGAAAGTTTCCACTAAGATGTTTGTATAATATCATTAGATTATCATTATGGTTTTCGGTATCGGCTTTAGTGATATCATTATCCAATTCTAAATTCAACTCATCAAGAATATCAGATATCTCATTGGTTTTGATCTCTTCAATGTTATAGTTCTTTATTGTAGGTGTCTGAACATAACCACACAATATCTCTTTACATTGAAGGTTGGGGAGATCCCAAATCGTTATAGATGTTCCATCAATCACAGCAAATGAATCTGTTTTTGATGGTAATGAGATCATCTGCTTAATTGATGTACTTGGACTATCGCTAACAATTCTCCAAACTTTTAAAAGAGTTTCAAATCTTATATCCCATAAACAAAACCTTCCCTTACTCGTTCCTACAATCAACCATCCCTTTAAATAGTTTATTATAAAACAAGTCGGAATTCCATGATTAAGTGGGTTCTCTAACTTAAACTCTTGTTCAGTGGTTATAACATCAAATGCAATGATGTTGCATTTGGACGTTATAACTATCAACAAGTTCTTTGAATTATCAAATGAAAATTGTAAGGACGTAACAAACTCATTTTCTAGATGATACTTCCTTATGAGTCCTAACTTGGAATACTTGATAATCTTTTTATTCTTACCTCTAGTAAAATCAACTCGAAACAAGAAAATCTTTCCATTCTTACAACTAACAGCTATCACGTTTCTCGAATCCATAAACTTAATATTCAAGATAGGTGATTTTAAATATGTTATTAGAGATGGGTTCTTAAACATGATATTCTTTTCAAGTTTTTGAGTATCCCATACTTTAAGTACCCCATTATTTGAACCGGTTATAAAAAACTCAGAACTTGGATTAATAGCCAAACAATTAATGATATCGATTTCTTCATTATTAGAATTGTTTGTATTTATAGTTGAAATACACTTAAATTGTGGTTTCCAATCAAGTGACTTAGGATTATGGATCTTGATAGAATTACCAAACTCATTAAATGAATCAAGCGATAAATCAAACTTGACATTCTCTAAGTAATGAAGAATGTAAGGATTATACCCTGAGTAACTGTGCTTAAAATTAGCTATAATAATCTTCTCCTTATTAGAACTTATTACTTTATGATTATAACTATTATCAGGCGGGGTATGTTTAATATGGTGATGCGGATCATTATCCAATTCTCCAAAAACATTTTCTTCTGATGTTTGAATTGATGCATTGACTTTAGTTATGTTTGGAAGTAAAAGTGATTCTGTCAATGGTTCCAGTTTATTACTAATCGTTTCAATATTTCTATTCTGAGCTACATTAGTCTTTAATCCTTTGTTAGTACTTATTGGTTCTGATTTATAATTGATTTCATAGAAGATATTTCTTGGATTTATACCTGTAGGTTTACTAAACTCAAGTTCTTGTAATTTGGTACCTTTACTTACTTGAAGGATGTATGGTTTAAGAGTGACTATTTTCCAGAAATCTTTGTCATCCAATCCTACACCTTTGAGTTTAAGTATCCATTGTTTGTCTTCGTTAGATAATGGAATATTAGAACTGCTAGTACTTTCTTGAGTCCAAAATATCGATTTCTGTAAACTGGTACACCAAGTCAAAAGCAGTTGGTAAGTAACCCTCAGTAATGGTTTGGTCAAACACGGATAAATTGTATCCCAATTCAATTCTGTTATATCATAATTAAGATACTGTTTGATTTTAGGGTAAAGAAAACAGAATTTATCAGCGTCTGAAAGATTATCATTGATTGCAAGGATTAAGTTTAGTACCGATTGCCTTATCCATTCATTTGGGTGTAGCAAAAGATGAGTAGTATTGGTAAGAAGTTCCTTGTAAATGCTTAACCCATTGAATTGAGATAATGGAGTGATGAGTTTATCACTAACGAACTTTACAAATATTTCCAAAACTTTTAGTACAACCAATTGTTCGATATCACTAAGAGTTTGAATAAGCAAAGGTAATAAGTACTGTTCAAATGATAATATACCCATGAAAGGACCAATTTTGAGTAAGGAGTCTAGGAAGCAAAGTCTTAGGTTCGGATTAGGATCATTCAAGTATGTGATTAAATGTGGAAGTACAAGGTCATTGGTCTTATCAATCCCAAAGAACTTACACAATAATTCAATATTATTCACTAAACTGAGTCTTATATTCGGATTGTTGTCAGTTAATAGTAAAATAGTCAAATCTTCGAATTTTGATTGTAATTGGTGTAAAGGTATATGGTTTTTAAAAGGTTTAGTCATCATCCAGAACCTATAACATATAAGACTTAATTTAGGTAAACTAGACCCGATTTTGATTTTAATTATTTCATTATCTGATGAAAATAACTTCAACAACTTGGGAAGAAGGTATTCTGGTAGTATAAGAACATTCAATGGCGTTATGTAACAACATGAGTCAAGCAAGGTGACGATTGAATCAAGTACAGTGATTATAACTTTATCATCATCTTGATGTCTATGTTCATCAAGTAGCTTACACAAATAAGGTATAGCTCTATCTAATTTACATTCATCGTTGATGGTTTCTGATAATGCTACAATCAATTCACAAGCTTTGATTTTCGACAATGGTTGTTTAAAACTATTCATAAGCGAGAATATAAAGTTGAGTATAATAAGGCTGTAATTGTTAGGATTAGTTGAGGGTTTTATTTGATAGTTCTTAGGCATTCCTGGAAGATTAAGGAACATTTTATTATCAAACACCTCCCCAATTTCATATTTAAACTCCAATCCCTTAATGATGTCATCAAAATTGTCGTAAATGAAATCAATTCTCAAATCACTGGACGTGATATTGTCATTATTCTTAGGAACTTGAAACGATTCATTGTTATTCAATTTCTTGATGAATTCATACAAAAATGTATAGAAACAATTTGGAAACAATTTACCCTTATATTCAGCCAAAATGTCTTCACTGGTGATTCTCTCACTGGCTTCAAACTTTATCAACTTAAGAATAATCTCCTTAATCATTTCATCGTTGATTCCGGATAAATCAGGCAAGTTTCCATTCTTCATATACTTGAATAATCCAGAAAGTGTAAATAATGGTTCTCCATCAAGGTACAACTCTCCTATTATACACCCTAAGCTGAACAAGTCCATTTCTTTAGTAAGGTAATTACCATTGAAATTATTATTATCATCAAAATTCTGTTTGGTCTTTAATCCTATTGACGAATTATAAAACCTTTCCGGAGCTAAGTTACAAACCCTTCTGTCACTGGTATCAAAATAAAATGAAAATTGATTAGGATTGTCTTCAGGTATGAATACTGGTTTAGTATAATTAGCAAAATCAGTTAACATAATCCAATTAGAAGATGACACCATCAAGTTTTCCAATTTCAAATCTCCATGATATATCCTGAGAGAGTTATGTAGTGTATCGATGATTTGGATTAATTGATAAACAATGAACTTCTTTTCAATATTCTCTAAAAACGGCCTTATTGATAATCTGTCATATAAATTGATTTTGATATTTTGTCGTATAAGGTACCCAGCTCTGTCAGTTTCAATGAATTTCGTATACGGTAAGAAGATGTTATACTGTGCAAGTAACGAACTTTCTTTAACTAGTAATTCAGTTATATTATTAAGATTTAAATTAAGGTTGTTTGGTTTAATGAGTATCTTTATAATAGTCCCATCACCTTGATTGAGATCAATTGCTTTGATTGTTTTGAGGAATCTTGAGTTATTGATAAGTTCTATGTATTGGTAATTGTCGAGGATATCCACGTATGACGATATGGCAATCGTTGGAGCTGATGGTGATAGTAGTGATAACCTGGGACCCATAATGATATCTCCGCGCAAGATCGTTTAATATGGTAGACTATGGGGATGTTGGAAACTGATATAAAAGGGTCAGTCTTCGCTCTTAAAAGTTGAAACTTTGATTAGAATGTTCCTAAGTTTTTGAAGAACACATCCAAATACTTTTACACCAATAATAGAGTAAGAATATGGTGTTCACAACCCCTAAATTAACTCCTTATAAATACGACATTGTCGGTGTCGTCTTCACACTACAAAAGAGCAGACCAAAATCATTAAATAAATTTTACATATACTATTTAAAAATTAATTAACTAAAGCAGAAGCAGTAGCTGATTCGTATTTCCAGTTTGGTGGTAAAACAGCAACAGTTCTGTAGTATCTAGCTAATCTGTGGATTCTTGATTCGATTAAAATTAATCTGAATTTAGAATCTTTATCTTTTCTGTTTCTTTCTAAATGTTTTCTAACTGAAACAGCTTTTTTAATTAAGAAGTATAAATCTTCTGGAATTTCTGGAGCTAAACCGTTTGATTTTAAGATTCTTAAAATTTTGTTACCAGTAACGATTTTTGATGAGGTAACACCATGAGCATCTCTTAAAAGAACACCAATTTGAGATGGAGTTAAACCTTTTCTAGCGTATTTGATAACTTGTTCAACAACTTCATCTGATGATAATTTGAACCATGATGGAACACTTCTTGAATATGGAGTAGCTGATGAAGACATACCCTTACCCTAAGATTGTTAGTATTTATTCAATAGAGGGAATACGGTTATGGATTGGGGACAGACTTGGTCTTAGATTTGGTCCAAGATTAGGTCTTTGCTTACATCTAGTTGGTACTTATTGACGACAAATTGTCACCGACAAGTCCATGATACCCACCATTATGGTATTGTTTAGTGTTGGCAAAATATCATAGTACCAATATAAAAGCAGAGACTTAATAATCATCCTTAGATTTCGATTATTAAAACTTTTATAAAGACCTATTGAAATATTTTCACTTGAACAATCCTAATAAAGTCCAATAACATTCGTATTCTTTCCCTTATTACAAAGCCTTGCTAAGACTATGTATAATAGTAAAGAAACATACACTTGAATGCATACGACCCATTTTGACTTATTTCTATTTTATGTATTATTAAAACTTTGAAAAGTTGGATTGAAAAATTTTTCTCACGATGTAAAGACAAAATGTAGGAAGAGACGTCGTGTGCGAGACCAGATTTTTGTGAGGAATCTCAGGAGAGATGGACCCAATTTTACTGTGAGGGTATGAGAATGTATGGAAAGTGCGTAATTGTTATACTACTTATTCTATAACTATTTGAATTCATCATCCAAATTATCAAAATCATCTTCATCATCGAAATCAATCAATTTTGAAACCCCTGCTTTGTCTCTAAATAATTGTAATGCTCCAGCATATAACATCTTACTTTCTTGACTTGTTGGAGGTTTCCAATAAACTAAAACAAGTGGTGATACTAATCTACCATCGGAGGTTTTATGGGGGTATGATAATAGTATGAATCTTGGAGAATTCGAAGGCAATTCTTCTTTTAATTCATCTATATCAGTTATAACATCTTCAGTTTGTTGAATTACTTCATAACTTGATTTATCTATAGAATAAATATGTGCTTGTAAAGTAGTAGCTCTACCACTACTAAATCTGAATTTTTGAATATCCGATAATGTTTGTGATGAGAAGGTATAAAGATTGGACTGTTGTTAATATATTCTCTAAAACTACTAGGTCACTAGACTAAAGATACTTACCATAACTAATAGTGAGTTAGAAGTCGCGCTGTCTCACGACACCCTAATAACCGCCCCAAGAAAGCCACTAGGGAACGACACCTGCGAATTTCCTAAAAGAGAGTTGTCGTACACAAATCAAATCAATAACATCAAACCAAAACACCATCATTGAAACTTATCAGTTTATCAGAACCCATCAAATTAATATGCCAAAGAATAAGGTCAATGTACCTTTAATTGAATTCTTAAAGAGTATGTATCATTACCATCTATTATACAATACCTTACTAACAAATAGATCGAATTTATTTAGGAGCTTACGACTATACACCATCAGATACAAACGAACTTGTTTACTTCACAGTTGAAGATGCATTACCATATAATGCTTTCCATTTAGATTTTGGTCCTTTACATATAGGTAATTTATATAGGTTTGCTGTAGTTTTACATAACATCTTAAATGAAGAAACTAATCAAGGTAAAGCTATTGTATTTTATAGTTCAACATCACCAAAAGAAAGATCAAATGCTGCATGTTTATTATGTTGCTATATGATATTAGTCCAAAGTTGGTCTCCACATCAAGTATTACAACCTATTAGTCAAATTGAACCACCATTCCAATCATTTAGAGATGCAGGTTATTCTAATGCAGATTTTGAAATTACTATTCAAGATATTGTTTATGCTATGTGGAGAGCTAAAGAAAGAGGAATGATCGATTTGACCAATTTCAATTTAGAAGAATACGAACAATATGAAAGAGTTGATCAAGGGGATTTTAACGTTATTTCTAAGGATTTTATTGCATTTGCTTCCCCACAACAAAATCATCGTAAATCTTCAACTTCGACTTTAAATGAACCGTTCAAGAAAGTTTTAAATTTCTTCGTTAAAAATGATGTTAAATTAGTAGTTAGATTGAATAGTCATTTATATGATGCCAATGAATTTACTAAAAGAGGTATTCAACATGTTGATATGATATTTGATGACGGAACATGTCCAACTTTAGAGTACGTTCAAAAATTTATTGGAGCTGCCGAATGTGTTATAAATAAAGGTGGTAAGATTGCAGTACATTGTAAAGCAGGATTAGGAAGAACTGGATGTTTAATTGGTGCACATTTAATTTATACTCACGGATTTACTGCCAACGAATGTATTGCTTATATGAGAATGATACGTCCAGGTATGGTAGTCGGACCTCAACAACATTGGTTGTATTTACATCAAAATGATTTTAGAGATTGGAGACATACTATGTGTGTTGATAATAGACCAGATTCATTCATTGGAGGATTATTCAGTTTAGTACCATATGATGAATTTAAGGCCAGAATGAAGCATGAATCCAAACAAAGGAAATTAGCTAATCAATCCAACTTAAATTCAAGTGTAAGTCATTTGGATAGTTCATATATTCAGACTCCAATCAGAAGAAGAAAAATTAGTGGAGCATTAGCTGCTAAAATTCAAACTGCTGTACCTCAAGAAAGTCCTGGTCAACCACGTAAATATAATGATGAAAATGGTGAAAACATAAATGGGAACAATGGGGGTAATGATGAAAATTCTGGAGTTATAGAAATCATAAATAACTCTGATGATGATTTACAAAATGAAAATGATATAATGCAAGATATTCAAAGTCCAATTAGACCAAGCAATATCTCAATAAATGATTCAGATTTAAATAGTTCACCAAGAGATGCATTAAGATCAATTTCTGCTAATCAACATCAAATTCAAATTACCAAATCAGTCACAACCACTAAAACTACAAGAACTATAAGTGGATATTCATCAAGTCCACAGTCATCACCGTCTAATGGGATTAGAAACCAGAAGTCGAGACCAAATTCAAGGGCTAGTAGTATAAATCAGAACAGGATAGGGTATAGTCCAGTTAGAATTGGATCTGGTGGTGTTAGAAAAGTTAGTGGCGGTAGAAAATATTAGTGTAGTATAGGACGATATATATGATTGCATGGTTCCGGTACCCTTCTCTCTATCCTCTACGCTGTCAGATCTCGACAAGTTGCCCGCTTTTCTTATACGCTGCACACCTCTCTACTCAATTGCTCTTCTATATCATATATTAAATTCATATATACTATCAGCCATTCACTGGTTACACAGTGTGAATGTCATTCTACTCTTCATAAGCAGCCTCTACAATCTCAAAATCTTCACCTTCTAAAGCAAACCCCAAAATATCATAATCATTGAACTCAACATCTTCCAAAATCCCATCATCTACTTCAATCCATTGGTTATTATAAGGTGAAGTTTTATCCTTCGGAATAGCAATTCTTAACTCTTTCTCAACTACAGTATTTGCTTTTGGTTTCTCTTCTGTTTCAATTTCATCAATGTACTCAGACTTAGGGACGTCAATATCATCTTCATCAATATACTCTGATTTGGGTATTTCTATATCATCTTGCTCCATATCATCATCATTAGCAATTCCACCCGATTCATTGATTATATTAGCAAGTAAATTCTTGAAAGTCGATAATTTCTTAGACTTGGTAAGATCAATAACAATTACGTAAGTAGACTTTCCTCTCTTGAACTTCAAGATCGTAATCTTTGCAGTTTTATCTTTTGGAGGCATTGACTATTGTGCGAAATTTATGAACCATCTACTGCAGCATCCTAATCATAAAGGGGCTGTTTTGAATTTATATAGGGAGTTACTAAGAAGGTGTCGACGGTTGAATTTGGTGATTCCCAAAGCTGTCATACATACAGACGAAATACAATTATGTAGAATAGATCCAAACAAATATGTGGATTACATAAGAAGCGAGATTAAGTATATAATACGATGTGAATTCAAACAATCATTTAAAACAATAGATAAGTTTAGTAAAAGCTTTGAAAGGGGCATTTATAGTTTAGAAACTCTAGGGTCACATGATTTCAATGAAGTCATATCAATATTAAAAGAGTTTCGTCAATTAGATGCACAAAGAAACTTGAGTAGGTCTGAATATCTTAAAGAAAATGGTATATATCGATTTGATGGAAAGTTTACAAAGGAACAGAGCAGAAATTTTGCATTTCCTATCAAGCCATACAATCTCCTAACCAATTCAGAAAAACTAAAACGAGTAAAAGACGAAATCAAAGCCACCAACGATAATAAGTATAAAGTACTTAGGAACTGGTTTAAGAACTTACAAATGAAGAATGAAATTGTTATACCTCAATCATTGCCATACTCCGGAATGGAATTACCTAAAGTGAATACGAGTAGCAAAATATTTCAATCTACTTCTAAAAAAGCATTATCCCAATATAATCAATCTATTATTAACGGAATCATCTTGCCGGAAATAGAACATTATATAAATCAACATTTCTTCTTGAAAAAACTATCAACATCAATCGAAAAAGGTCCATATCAACCCAAAATAAAATCAACAGGTGCAGGTGCCATACTGATTCCATACATTCAATTACCTTATCCTGAGCTTAGGAAGAGGAAGGAAATTGCTATTGATGTTAAGGCTCTGGTAAGAGAAGTTACACTCAAACAAATGTGGGAATCTTCTTATAACCTCAAACATCATATGAATAAAGATGGAAGTTTAGATATTTCTTGGTATAAGAAGTATGGACAAAGCAAAATGTTTCCTAGAAGGTATTATGAATACTGGCATGATAGTGAAGCCTTATGGGAGTATAAGATAGCATATGAGGAACTGAAAAGAGAAGGGATCTTCAACAATAACAGTCTGAATAAACTCAAGCAAGAATTGATCAATAGCTGGAGAAGTAGCATCAATGACACATCAAAAGTCTTAAATGATAATGTCCACAAATACTATAAAAAGTATAATGAACAGTACTTGAATAATCTTGGTCGAACCCAAAAGAAATTAGTACAAAAAATGGAACATCTGTATCAACTTAGAGTTGATAAGTATAATAATTTAATAACAGCATTAAATCAAAATGAAGTGTCACCACATTCTAACCTTGTAGATAGAAACCATGTAACTAAGAGTATGGTGAGCTTTTCATTGACTGATAACGATTACAAAGTCAAACGTAAAAGAGTGGGAATGGGATTTGATAGAGTAGGCAGAAAGAAACAATTAGCTGACTATATGGATGAATATAGAATACCTAGTTATAAAATAGGAATGAAGTTTGAAAAGAGTTTAAGAAAATTATAGATATCGTTATTCGTAATACATAGACCGTCGTTTGTAATTTGTGGCCTGTTTGTAGTGTTTTCTTTTAGTTATTGTAGTCCCTTGTGGGTCTAAGTGGCGAAGCAATTTTGAAGTGAAGAGGAGCTACTTCCGTATAACAGTCTCGTTTCGCTCGAAGTTACACTACATAACCCCCGAAACTCTTATTGTTCGTCACATACCCCTCAATATTATCATCCTCCAATATCGCCGACTCATCATCAACTACTGATAAGTCATTCTCAACAATCTCGAAATCTTCTATAAGTTTTACCAACTCTGCAGTTTCTTTTGTGTCATCATTTACACTCAATCCACCCATCATTTGAACTACTTCCATCAATGATTTACCTTGATGTTTAAGTTGTTGATGTCTCTCAAGAATTTCTTCTAAACTAGTAATACCATTTTCAAACCATGATATTGACAATGTAGATGGGAATGGTGGTTCTACTAAAATATTCTTTCTTGCAAAAATTGCTTCTGGACTTAATTGATTTCTATAAAACAATGATCCTTGATAATGTTGCTTACAACAATATTGTGATGAAAATGTATTGGGTAAAATTATTGATGGTTTACGATTATAAATTTGGAATTTTGTTTCTCCACTGCCATCATTGGTTACTGTAGTACCATTACTATTACTTGAAAGTCTCCTGATTTGATGACTTGGTGATTGATCACAAATTATGTATCCACATTGATGTTCAATATTACGTTCTTCGATGATATCATCATATGATTCTTGAGTTAAAAATCGACTTAAAAACTTCAACAAAATTATATCAACATTATGATCCAAAAGTAATTCTGTTATCATGAATGTTAATTTTGAGGCTTCTGCTGGTGTAAGTAATTCATTATTACCAAATGGCTGTAATAATTGTATGAAATTAGGTAGGGTAAGTAATTTCATTTTAACGATTTTTTCGATTTTGACACCAAGAGATTTAAAATTATCTAATTGTGAATCTTGTAGGTTTTAATGACTTAAAATGTTTTTTCAAAAAAGTATTTGCAATTTTGGTTTGACGGCTTTAACAAGGAAATGAGAGAGTCGATTTTTAAATGATATCAATGGGAAATCATCAAGAAAAGTCGTGTCTGTCACAACTCCTCATAATGAGGAAACGGTTAAGAGGGTTAAGTTGAACTGGAATTGGAGTCAATGAATTTATCTGAGAAAGATGAAGGCTTAGGTTTTAGCTCAGGACTAAGCAGAAGCAGTAGAGGCGATGATACAATTGGTATCCACAGCAATTCATCTAAGCTGCATATAACTACAGGACATATTGGTGACAATGCGATAAACGAAGATATAAACATAACAAGATCCAGATCCAGATCAACTTCAAGATCAAATGCTGCCAGATCCAAACAAAGATCAAGATCTTCAACTACAGGATCATTCATTAATCTCATATCTGAAAGAAGATCAAAATTTTCCTTATTTAAACTTCTTATGTTAGAATTAAATTTACCCAATACTACATCAAAAGAATCAACCGAATTGTTCAATAATGAATCATATGATCAACTTGTAAATCTTATTAAAATTCCAATTGTTTTAGAGAAATTCATGGTTTTGGGGCTATTAATATGTGCTACGTCCTTCTTAACATTATTCACATTGGTTCCCATAAGAATATTAATAATAACATTTATGTCTATAAGACAAGTGTATATGAGACTTTCTGGAAAAACTATAAAGTCCAAAACCTTAGTGATAAGTGAAAATTTCAAATTTGCAAAGAGGGATTCTATAACCATATGTCTTATACTAGTGTCTTTATTGGTATTATCATTACCACCATTAGATATATCGAAAATGTATCATGACGTCAAGGGACAGGCACAAATTAAGTTGTATGTGATGTTCGGAGTTTTAGAAGTAGCTGATAAATTAAGTTCTTCTATTGGCCAACATATTTTAAATGTGACTTACGAATTATCAATGTGTAAACTAACCAGACTGAATTCAGTAAAATTTACAACATTCTTTATACTATCAATTGTGTACCTTTCTATCCATGGCTATATACTTATAAATCAGACTGTGTCATTAAATGTAGCGGCCAATTCATATTCTAATGCATTATTAACATTGTTGTTCTCTAACCAGTTCAGTGAATTAAGAAGTTCAGTATTCAAGAAATTCGAAAGGGAAGGATTGTTTCAATTAACTATGGCAGATTTGACTGAACGGTACCAGTTGAGTTTAATGTTAGGAATGATAGCATTGAGAAATGTTCTACAATTGAACAGTATAAGTGACTCAATACCTAATTGGAATAAATGGTTTGGAGTTTTATTTGGGCCAAGCATTGGTGTATTAGGTAGTGAAATCTTAGTAGATTGGTTGAAGCATTGTTATATTACAAAATTTAATAAAATCAGACCTAGAATTTACAATAACTTTCTTTATGTATTGGCATTGGATTATTTAGACGTTTTTAAATCGTCATCAACTCAAAATCGTGAATACGAATTAACTGATTATTTAACCTTAACTAGAAGAATTGGATTGCCTTTATTGGCCACTACCGTATGTTTTTTAAGAATGTCATTGAGTGATATCATAAAGATATTTACAGTTTCCACTTCGTCTAAGTTCTATTCATTCTGTGGTAGTGCTATATTATTGATCATTTCATTTATCATTCTCTTACTTTTAAGATTGATATTAGGGTTAGTGCTTCTTAAAGTCACAAATAATATAAAGCAGAGACATGAACAAAAGTTTATTGATGATAATGAAGACACATTCATAAAAGAAGAAAATGAAGATGTTATAGTAGAAGAAGATCCCGATACTCCATTAAAACATAAACTGGATTTTAAGTTCCAAAATACTCCGGAACCTTCAAAATCCCCACAATCTTCTCCAACATCGCCTAAATCTCCCATTGATCTTAACTTCCTTCCAGGTATACCGAACACAGAAATGTCGAATATTGATCCTCATATCAGATCAAGATTATACGAGAAAGGGGAAACAGTACCACCCAACTTAGAAGAGAAGCGTAATAAAGAATTCAATGAAAAGTATCAATCGAATTTCGATGAAGGATTAAAAGACGTATCGAGATATGAAATGACATCAAAAAGGATATGGTAATATTTACATGAACAGCATATATACAAGGACTTCACCAAAACAAAAGTGAAGTGAATAAATAACATTAAATAACATTTGGTCCTTACATTCTAGTAAGTAACTTCTTAACCACTTGGGGTCTGATTCTCTTTGTCTTACTCAAAAACGATAAGCATCCTGTTAATAATGCTAAGGCACCAGCTTGATGTAAGGCAGCTAATGGAATAGGAACAAGGTATATTAAAGTGAACATTCCTAAACTTGCTTGTAATGTAACTAATCCCATAACTCTTGCTAAACTCTTGAACACAGTTCTTGGTAAAACCTTTCTGAACTTCATTGAATACATGTGGTAGCCAAAAACGGTAAAAAAAGTAGTATATGCTAAGGTTCTGTGTACTAATTGAACAGTGGTTGGATTTTCTAATAAGTTTCTCCACCACAAATCAGACAAATCTTTTTGTCTAGCAAAAATGGGTGACATTAGTTCATTATAATTTGGGATATATTCATCTCCCATATGAGGAAATGTATTATATATGAGTCCGGCATCTAATCCTGCAACCATTCCTCCGGACATGGCAGTTAAAAAACTTAAAACTAATAAACCAACCCCAATTTTCCTGAACTTATTTACAAGTGGAGTGTTTAAATCATTAACTAAAGTTTGAGCCTTTTTAGGGTCCATTTTCAAGAATTGATTTTCATGTAAAATTTCTAACCCAGTCCATAAAACTCCCAAGTACATTAAGAAAGCAGCAGCTAAATGAGTAGTTAATCTATATTGGGAGACGGTTGGTTTTGATTTTCTTTCATCTAATTGTTGTTGATCTAAACCAGATTTAACCATCCACCAACCAATCAATCCTTGTAATCCTAATAACCCAGTTAACCCTACAACTCTAAATTTGACATGTCTTGAGAACTTATTTGACGTCCAGAAGTATATAGCTGGCAATATGAAAAACATTCCAATACCTCTACCAACTAATCTATGACCCCATTCCATACTATAAATGAATTTGAATTCTTCTAAAGTGATATGACTATTTAATAATTTGAACTCTGGTGATTCTTTATACTTGTTGAATTCATTTTCCCATTCTTGTTGATTTAATGGAGGTAAAGTACCGGTGATTGGTCTCCACTCAGTAATTGATAATCCTGACTCTGTTAATCTAGTTAAGCCTCCTAAAACAACAATACCAAAAACTAAAGTACTTGTACCAAATAACCAATAACTAACAATTTTATCTGAAACAACTGGTGGGGTACGTTTAGCTGATTGTGCAACTATTGATGGTTTAAGGGCTATAGTAGAATAAAATTTAGTTGCTCTTAAAGGGGTTTGGAAATTTCCAAATTGGTTATTGATAAAGAATGATCTTTGTTGTTTAAGTATTTGACTTACTTTCAACCCTTGGAATATTGAGTTCCTCGTAAAGAACAGCTTAGCTTTAAACATGCCTCAAGGCGAAGATGAGAATGGTGTGAGAAAAGATCGCATCAGATGTTAAGGCGTGTCTGTGGACGAATTTTGCACCCAAATCACAAACCCGAAAATAGAACCAATACCAGAACACTATGGCTAGAAACGCCAACTTTAATGACATTGATTTGATTTCAAATACCATTTACATTTACTTGATATTAATATTCATCTACCTTGTGATTGGAATATTTTATTATGCCATCAGAGAATATTATATATCACTCAAATTTAGACCAAGCTCAGTAACTAATGAAGTAGAACATTGGGAATCTCCTATCAAAAAAAATTCAGAATCGAAGGAATTAGATTTAGAAAATTTAGGGTCTTACAGATCATCTAAGGATTCCATTGTCCCATCATTTAGTTTTAAGCCTACTCTAGAGTCTGTTGTATCTGAGAAGTCCAGTTCAGTTAGTTCCATTGATGTAACAGAGTTTAAAAAGATTGATATAATCTATGATGAGATCAATAGTGGGGAAACCAATTCAATCAGTAAGGTAATGAAAGAAAAGAAATCAAAGAAAGTCATTTATGGATTGAAACAATTGAATGAAATAAGAGACCAAATTCAAACTTATAAGACGACTTTACTTAAAAATAAGGTGGTAAAAATATCAGAAATTCTTCAGTTTAGTTACACAATTCCCAAAACTGAACGTGGGAGTAGGTATGAGAGTAACAAAATTATTAATAGAATCAAGGAACAGATCATCTCAACCGAAGTTGATATCAATACAAAGTCCATTCTATTATTAGAACTAGTATCCTTAGGAGTTAATGATCATAATAACTGTTACTTTATGCACTCATTTAATGAGCTTGTTGAGTTCTCAGTTGATACTGGGTTATTATTCAAACTAATAGAAAAAATCACAGTTGCAAGTCTCAAGATTTTAATTATAGAAATGATGTTAAATTATTGTTGGCAACATTATAATCATCCAACCAAACCTACTAAAGACCTTGTTATCCAATCAAGAGTGACTATATTCAGAATTATGTGTAACGTAAAATTAGGCGTAAATTCTATTGAATTCCTACCAAATAATGTAAGAAATAAACTTGAATTCAAATGTCAATCTTTAGTTAGAGAAATCATTAAATCTTGTTATTGCAATGATTATTTAGAATTCATACCAATGATTAGTCAAGCCATTGATGTTTGTGAATCCAATTCTGTCAAATGCTTATTCTATGATTCTTTATTTATAATGATCAAAACGCATCATAATTGCTGCATGTTTGAATATTTACAAGATAATTTGACTGATTTAAAACTTATAATTCAACATGGCTTTTGGTTTAAAAATGACACAAAAATTATTCAAAAGTCGAATGCTATATTCAAGTTTTTGATTGATCAAAACTTTGATGTTGAAAGATGGTTAGATGAAGTTAATGGTGGTACAGTTTATGTTTGTAGTGGCCGCACTTCTACTAGATCAGGTACTGGGAGAGTATCAATAGTTAGTGCTCCAACCCCTGGTGGGTTAAAATTATTTAAGTAAATGCAATAGGGGTTTTTTTCTCTCAGGGAGGTATGTAGCAACTTGCATAACAATAGATTTATAAAACAAAACTTCAAAAACCCCAAGTTTAAACTTCTTATCTATCAACTATTAAGTCCGGTGGTTGACTCACCGTGCGGCTTCGTATAATGGCGTTGATCATTCTCATTTAGCGGCTAAGCTTATTAATTTACTGCGAAATCCTTGATGATGGAAGACTTCGATATAAAGAATTTGAATTTTGACAACCTTAGACCTGAAGAGGTGAACGATTTTGTAGTAAACTCGTTCTTGAAATTAGATAATAACAGTCAATACGAAAACATGGCTTTCCCTGAGTTTAATTTAGACGCTTTTTCAAATGATTCAAACACAAACACCTCACCAGATTCTTTAGGTACACCTATCAAATCAGAATTGACGGCCGTATCAACATTAAATTATTCATCTGATAAGGTGAGTGGAGGTGATGAACAGTTCGGTTATTCCAATGAAGCTCCCGAAGTAACTGACCTTGTTGTTCGTTATTCGACCACCAACAATGGATCCGATATCAACCCAAAGAAACAAGTTACTAAGAAACACGCCGTTCACAAAGATGATGACATGGTACTTTACAAAGGCCGTAAAATCCTTAGAAGCGAGAGACTTAAGCAAATGAGAGAAAGTCAAAAGAAATTAAGAAAATCAAGAGTTGAAGAAGTTAAAACTTTGAAACATGAAAATGATAGGCTTAAGCAAGAATTACAAACCATCAAGAGCGATAACTCCTTATTTTTAGCTGCTATCAGATTTGAGTTACCAGATTTCACTTTAGCAAGATTATTACAACATGTACCACCAACCCCCTTATCGAATCATTATGTTAGATTTGAAGTATTTATTAAAGCCTATGAAACCAAACCAGTTGAGAAATTATTTATGAATGGGACATTCTTTTTAGAAAAATATATTGACGTTGTTCATCAAGTGTTAAGGAAAAATTGGGAAATTTCATTAGGAACATTAATTCCTAATTGTAAATCATTTTCGTATTTACCAATTTATGGATATTCATTATTTGGAAATTACGTTAGAGAAGTGGAGAAAGCTCATACCTTGAATGAGATTCCTAATTCTTGGTTAAGAAATGATGATAAGCTCCCCATTAATGCGTTGTCAATCAATGGATTAATTCAAACTATATTGGATTTTGAAGACATTGATAATCTCAATTGGCCAATGTTTTTAGCATATATGACCTCATCAACTTTTGCAACCAGTGCAGGTCCGACAATTTTTTTATCTGACTTAAACAAAGCTTTTGATAGAGCTGTAAAACATAAGGGTCCTTTATTACTTGATGACGATCTTTGTGAAAGACTTCTTGAAATCGATTTTAATAATTAATGAATAACGTAGGGTATATTGTAGTGTAAATAGTAATTTATGTAATGGGTTCTGGAAAAGCGATGATAATAAGTTATTCATTACTAGTATTAGTGACTTTATTATTAATAATTCTAGTATTCTGAACACTAATGGTATCGGCACCGATGCTAAGTAAGCAAATTACCATTGTCAAACATGTTAGCGTCTCCAATCATATTACTATCAGTACTTTCGGGACTAACACCTTTGATTTCAATTCTATTAAAGTCACCTTGCTTTATCTTTACTTCTAACCTCAGTAAATAGTTTTCAACACATAAGGAATTAGAAACGGTTCCCATAATATAAGATACGTCCAAATTGGAATTCAAACATGCCACATAACTTTTCCACAAATCTTCAGGGTATATGATAAATCCATAATCACTTGCCATAGCATACCTTACTATAATTGCTATTAACATATCAAATACCATTAATTTGGGGTTGTAATTTTCAATGATACTATCAATAATTTCACTAATTGTTAAGACATGTTTTGGTAAATCCATTTGTGATTTTTTATAAAACCACCATACGGGTACTAATCCTTCATGAGATACTTTCTTGACATCTCTTATTTGATTACCAATCAATGATACACCATATTTGGGGACCAACTTGAAATTATTTCTATAAATTTGATGGATACTACAAAAATTTCCACCTTTTGATTTATCCATACATTCCGAATGATTATCACACAAAAGTTGTAAAATAAATCTGTTATTGTCTCCAAATAAGCCCCGATGCCTATTGTAATCCTTTTGTTCGAGTAAAGTTGCCAACGGAATATAAGCATTTTGGGGTGATTCATATTTGTATGTAGTTATTGATGACAAAACATCAAATTGTTTAGGTGTTATATCATTATCGAAAAGTCCGTATATACTATTAAAGTGGGTTTTACAAGTGTTTAATTCAGCCTTTAACTTAGAGTTCTCTTGTTCGAGTCTAGCAACTTGGGCTGATAAATCAACGATTTCATTTTGACGTTTTTGTTTGAGCTTCTTTTGAGCTTCTCTCATCTTTAAGAGCCTCTGCTCCTTATCATTCTTATCTTCAGAAGGTGCCATTGATAATCCAGTTGTGCGAATATCATTATCATATATTTACAGTCTATTTCCGAAATTTATACCAAACTTATACCATATAAAGGTCCTACATAACTTTAAGGTATTCTCATAACATCAAGTTAAATCCAATCTCTTGGAGTTTTTAAAGCATTCAATAAAACTTCTTCTTTTGAACCTGGTTCGGGATGATGGTCATAAATCCAAGTTGCATTTAATGGTAAGGACATTAAAACACTTTCAATTCTAGCATTTGGTGTTTGTAACCCAAATTGAGTACCCCTATCAATAACTAAATTAAATTCAACGTATCTACCTCTTCTAACTTGTTGCCAATGTTTCTCTTCTGGTGTAAATGGAGTCAAGTATCTCTTGGATAAGATTGGAATATAAGATGTTAAAAAGGCATTGAAACATTGTTCAACAACTAATAAAAACAAATTAGGATCTTTATAGTCAACATCATCAAAGAAAATCCCACCAATACCTCTAGATTCTTTTCTATGAGTAATATAGAAATATTCATCACACCATTTTTTGAATTTTGGATGTAATTCTGGATCTAAAGTATCTAAAGCTTGTTTATGTTGTTTATGGAATAATACGGCATCTTCCTCATATAAATAACAAGGAGTTAAATCTGCACCACCTCCAAACCACCAAGTATCAGGTTTACCTGTTACTGGGTCTTTAGTTTCAAAGTATCTATAGTTAAGATGAACAGTTGGAGCATGAGGATTAGCTGGATGAACAATCATCGATAATCCAACAACTTCAAAATCAACGGTTCCGGCTTCACTAGCTTTTAAATTTTTATGATTGACTTTCATTCTAGTTACAGCTTGGGGTGGTAAAGTACCACCAATCATAGAAATACCAATTCCGGCTTTTTCAATTACTTCACTTTGTTGTAATACCATAGTAACACCACCACCATGACCATCCTCTCTTTGCCATTCATCAATTTGGAAGGGATTTTTATCAATAGCTTCAATAGCGGTTGCAATTTCTTTTTGTTTGAATCTGATTAATGCTTCCATTCTATCCTTGACAGAAATGGATGTGTTTTTTAAATCCGGAGCCTGACTCATTGCTTTTTTCGATGTTGAACTTTTTTAACTTTAGTTATGATTCCTAACTAAATTCGAGATAATGTGGCCTATTTATATGAGATCGAAAATTTTCATGAGCTGATATGAGCAGATGTTGAGCACCTGATTACATCGTATAAAATATTTACGTAAATGTCATAAACGATATACTAACTGTAATTATTCGTTTAGGGTTATGGTATGATCTACGTGTTGGGCGCTACTCTTTCCATGTACTTCTATAGAGCTTCCATTACAAATGTGCACTACAATTAGTGCAGTTCCGTAGCTCACGGCTGTTAAGTTACTCACTATCAAAGAACTGGAGAAAATGTCAGAGAAGCTACAAAGAAAAAATTAATTAAATAAGGTATAAATTAAACAATTGACTAAATACATAACAAATAAAAATTTATTTTAAATAACCTTTTAACCCCAGGTTTAAGGTTCAGAACTGTTCATCAAGTCTCCGCTTATCGCCGAGTGATTTACTTCTTTTTTTCTCTATTACCTTTTGGAACTCTAGCTAACCAAAAGAAGAAGATAGTAGCAATAATGTTAAAAATGATGAAAGCAATGAAAATACCATAATTTCTCCATCTTTCTGAATAGTATGAATTAATTGTTGCCAAGAATTGATTAGTACTCTTCATAGTACAATATGAACAAGCTGAAGTATCATTTGGATTTAATAAATTACCACCAGCGACTTCTAAATAAGGTCCTAAATATTGTTGACAAGTTTGACCATTTGGAGGATTTAATGATAATAATTCACTCTTAGTACAAACAGCTTCAGTATTAGCTAAACTTGCTGATAAAATAGCTTGGATTAAATAAGTAAATGGATTACATCTATACATGAAAATCCAAAATCCTGGTAAAACATCTGGACCGGCCAATACCCCACAGAAATTAAGACACATAGTGAATAACATAACTGCTAAATTAGCAGCATTATCAGCTAACTCATTGAAGGACATACATAATTGACCTAAAGTACCAGCATAAATAAAGAAACCAACATATAATAACCATACCAATGCCCCTCTTTCATGAACTTGACCCAGGGGTACAGCATTTTGATATAAACCAGCAGGATAATACCAGCAGAAATATGTGAGAGTACCTAAAACAGCTTGGAATGGAATTTCAGCACTAATTTGAGCAGCAATAAATGCAAACCAACTGTAAGTTCTTGAAGGAGCTTCTCTAACTTCATATAAATCTCTTTGTTTAACAAAATATGGTAACATTTGTTGAACAAGGGTATTTAAAGGAATAAATGACATGAAAACTGAAAACATTTGATTTTGTAAACCTTCGGTTGAAGTACCAGCTTTAAAAAATGAGAACCCATTAAAGATAGCAGATGAAATTGCTAAAAATAATTTGGAATAAATATAACCTGGAGTTCTCCAATCTTGTTGTAAAACTCTCCAAGTGACTAAGAAATATTGACGAACAAGACCAGCAGCATATTTTTTATGAGCATCTGGACTATCATCTTTTGGTAATTTAACTAATTCACTTTCCATGTAATCTAATTCTTTTTGAACTTCTACAAATTCTCTAGAATTTCTCCAAACTTCAAAATAATCTTGTTTAGCATGAGAACCTGGTGCAGCTCCAACAACATGCAACATCCATTCTGCTGGATTAGCTTCTTTTGGACAAGGATCAGCACCATAACTTTCAAAATAATTGATTAAAGTGCTACAGTTTTCACCTAAGTCACCAAAATAAACAGTTTGACCACCTTTTTGTAAAAACAATAATCTATCGAATTCTTGTAATAAAATAGCGGAAGGTTGATGGATAGTACATAAAATAGCTTGACCATGATCAGCTAATTTCCTCATCAATTTACAAACGGACCAAGCAGTTTGAGAATCTAAACCTGAAGTTGGTTCATCTAAGAATAATAATAATTTTGGTTTGGCAGCTAATTCAACACCAATGGTTAATCTTTTACGTTGTTCAACATTTAAACCTTCACCAGCGACCCCGACAACGGCATCAGCATAAGCTCTCATTTCTAACAAATCAATACAGTATTCAACATACTCATCCTTTTCTTTCTTAGAAACATGAGCAGGTTGTCTTAAATAAGCTGAGAATCTCAAAGCCTCTCTAACAGTTGAAGTAGATAAATGTAAATCTTGTTGTTGAGCGTAACCAATCGATCTTTGGAAAGAACTATCTAATGGATGACCATTGACCATTCTAACTCCATCAGTGATAACCCCAGTAGTAACTCTTTCACTTAAACAATTTAATAAAGTAGTTTTACCAGCACCAGAACTACCCATTAATGCAGTTAATTGACCTGGTTTAACCCATCCATCAATATGATTCAACAAAACTCTATCTTCAGTCTTGATCTTAACTTGATAGGTTAAATTTCTCCAATGGAAAATGTTGGTATTCTCACCCATCATCTTCTCAACATCTTTACCAGAAGATGAACCATCATTATCAGTTTCTTTCTTGGCATCCATCTCATCTTGTAAAGTAACTTTTTCTTCAGAATTCAAATTATTTTCAATATCATCTTTGGCGACTTTCTTAGCAGCAACTTCTTTTTTATGTTGTTTCAAAGCACCTCTTAAGAATAAAACAATTTCACCCTTTTGCATTGAACCTTTATTGAATTCAGTTAATGAAATATAAATAGCTAAAAAGAAAATAACAAAAGCAACAGCAATACCGAAATTTCTCCATTTATGACTGTTGTAATACTCATAAGCTTGAGCAATATAATCACTACCATTAACAAATTCATTACCTGGAACTGCACCCATAACTGCACAGATACGTGCATCATCTGGAACATTTTCATAACCTGGACCACTTGGAATATATGAAGCACATTTGAATTGACGTTCATGGAATTCGTTGGTCATTAAACTTTCGAAAACATAACCGACAGGGTTAATATAATTAATCCATCTTGACCATCCCAACATTTTAGGAGTTGGAATAACAAACCCAGTGAAAATAACCATCGCCAATAATAAGACCGTAGCAGGAGTCATTGCCCCAGCTAATGATGTTGAAACAGCACCAATCGATCTGAATAAATGTGACATGACTAAAGTACAAGTGAAACCCATTAACCAATAGAAGAAGAATCTACCAGCATTTCTCCTGAAATTAACCATAAAATAGAAGATGATATTAAAACTGGAAGACATAAGTAATTTGATTGGTAATTCGGAAATAATTGACGCCAAAGCATCAGCACTTGGTCTATATAAAGCATATTGTTTGTGTTTTTCAACAATAGCTCTAGCTTCGAATAATGACATAATTTCTAATAATGATGCAAATGCATTATATAAAACAGCAAAGAACATAGCTGCCCCTCTATAATAGAATGAACCAGTAGTTTGACTTAAGTTATAAAAAACAGATGATAAAATAAGACCCATAACCCCTTGACCAAAAATCGAGAAAATAGCAACGGATGGATCACCTTTTACTCTTAAGAAATTTCTATGCATAATATATCTAGTTTGCATTAAAAATGAAACAGTGTAAGGAGATTTAGCTTCAACATGGTTAGCTTGTTTAGCAACATGAGATTGATGATATAAATCTTTTTTATTTTCTTCTTCACATTTAGCAAAGTATTGATCAATATCTTCAAGTAATGCAGTATATTCTTGACTGTTTTTCCAATAGGCTTCAAATTCTTTAGCAGTTCTTGGAACCTTACCTTCAAAACCTGGTTTGACAACTCTTTCGGCTGGATTGGTGATCGAAGTTAAGAAATCAGCAGTAGTTTGTCTTTGAGGACATTCATAACCCATTCTTTCAAAGAATTCTTTAGCAGTATCGGCTTTACCAAAGAAGATTTGATAACCTTCATATAAAACAACAACTTTGTCGAATAAATCATAAGCATCTTGAGAACATTGATAAATAGCAATTAAAGGAGTAGATTCTAAGATAGTAGCTGAAGTTTTTAAAGCTCTAATAAATTCTAAAGCAGTAGCAGCATCTAAACCTCTAGTAGCATTATCCCAACATTGAATATTAGCACCAGATAATGAAGCTTCAGCAATACTGACTCTTTTACGTTCACCTCCTGAAACCCCTCTAACATAATCGTTACCAACATTAGTGTATCTGGTATGACTTAAACCATAAGTGGCCATGTAAACAGCAGCCATATGTTTAGCATAAGCTTCTCTATCAATGTTACCTCTATTCTGAGGACTTCTTAATCTAGCGGCAAATTCTAAAGTATCACCAACTAATAAGTGTGGGAAATGAATATCGGTTTCTGCTGAATAAATAACATCACCTCTGTAATGATTTTCAATATCTTTTGGCGTTAATCCGTCATAACTAATATGAGAATCTTGGCTAATTCTAAAACCATATGTATGTGCAGCAATAGTTTTTAATAAAGTCGAACATCCACTACCGGGTCTACCTAAAACAACGGTAACTTCACCAGGTTTCATCAAACCATCCATTGACTTTAAAATATCAAAATATCTTGATTCATCAACTTTTTGGAATGTTCTAAGGAATTCAACTCCATATTTCCATAATGCATTAGTGACAGTTGGTTGATAGTCAGAATCAGTGGCGATACCACTAGCGACTAAATTTTTATAACCAATACCTAAATTAGAGTGCTTATAATAATCAGGATCACTATCCATTAATTTTCTTAAATTTTTAACCCAGAATTTAGCTTCGAATTGATCAGAATCTGGATTAAGTCTTTCATCAATTTCATCAGGATTGTAAGGTTCAATTCCTGGAACTTGTGACATATGACTTAAATATTTGATTAAATCTTTTGATGATTCAGTGAATGACTGGTTTGACTGGTTAGTGAATGTTCTACTCAATTTTCTAACGTTTTCGGATGCAGCATCATCAAATCCATGATAATCATTTACACTATTTGAATCTTCAAATTCTTCACCCCGAAAGTCATTTATTGAATCTTCCCTTTGAGAATGGGATTTTTCGTATGAACTTCCTTCTTTTTCACTACTCATTATCTAAGTCTATAAATTATCAAGAGTAAGTGAAAAAATAATTTTGAAATTCGTTCTATAGGGTTCAAAAATGGGGGGATACCTCTTAATTTATAAGAACCTTTTTTCGATTTTCTTTTTTGTTTTGAGTTGTTCCGATTTAGTTCAAACGGAAGTTTTAGTCCAACGGCAAACTGAGATGAGGTAAAATCCGCTTCATGTCGTATTTACTGTTAGACATTTTTGTCTTGTAATAGTAGTTATCGAAAGAGGTGGGTCAAAGAAAATTGTTGTAATGGGGATCATAAGTCATCTGTCTAATAGGATGCATGATTCAATTGATTGTTTAGGTCAAGGCTAACGTTCGATTAAAAACCCCACTTTGCTATACATGACTCATACTTACAATCCTAATCTAATTTATTATAATATAAACCCACACGTTATCTCCGTGATTAGTAAACGACATTTCGGAACGGAAGGTAAATTAAAGCATTTTACCTCCTTCCCGGTAGGGCTTAGCCGCCTTACACGACTCAATTCGTGAACTAATTTAAGCAGTTATAACTGAATTTTTCACTAAGGGTAAACCTTAAATTGGTTTATCGAACCATTCGCTTAATTGAATTAGGCTGGTTTTGAAGTAAGCTTTCAAATTTTCTAATTTCGACAATTCTATGTTACATTTAATAATCATAAGCAATGATCATACGGCTGGCAAAATAAATATGAGGTCCGCAAAATTTTTTTTTAGACGCTTACGTAATATATTGTCTAGTCCCACCCGTCTCAAATTGGGCAATACCATGAAGTTGGTAAAATTTAGCACGGAAAATATTAATTGTAAACAAATATCGTGTTAACTAATAGTGTTGAATTCTAGATGTTTGAGAGTAATAGAGCACCAAATTTGTTCAATTGTTTTTCTCATAAACAACACGTCATTGCCCTGGGGCGTATGATAAAAATATACGGTCGTTTAATCGCATGAGGGTACTGGATTTAAACACTTTATAAGGCCCCGTATACCGTATAGTACTGCATCTATCTAAGAGAATTCTGGTAAACCTTATTTTGAAATTCAAAGCAAAACCGTCGCTTCCTTGTTTCTCCATTCATGACCATTCACGACGGTTCATAGAAAAAAAAAATAAAATATTCGGTAACCGGATAGCATTATTGAACCCGATGAGCCACACATTATTGAGATCAGCTCCCTGGTCCGTTTTGCGGCGATAAAATTCATTTTTGATTTCCGCTTTTATTATTTAATCCATAATCATCCAGTCTCTGGACTTGACTCTTCAAGTGCCAATTTCTGATTAAGAGCTGAGCAAAGTTATCATTTGCCTGCGTGAATATAGCTTAATATCTTTGTAAAACGTACAAGAATCAAGTGGTGATGTATCTACAATGGTGAGAACATAGACCTTTTAGAGATTGAGAGAAAATATACCATAGAACTAACGGCAAATCGATTGGTGACCATTAATGGCTAAAAATACGAAAATTTAAGGCTGACCTGCAAACCACCTAAAGCACCACCACCAATACCTGCAAGGTTGGAAGTCTTAAATTGGTTAAAGTGGTAAAGCCTCGACGATTTTAGCCAAGAAAACTCACGATATTTAAATTATAACAAATGTCTTTGGGCCAGCTTAGTAAGCTGTGTTCTTCAAAACACTAATAAACCCGACAGAACCGATCAATATATGGGAAAAATCAGCATCCAAACCTCTATCATTATCTTTCGATCGGTTCCTTCGATCTCAGATTGCAGCTCTTTCCACTCGGGTGCTTTTTTGATGATTTTAGAATTTACACTTGCTCTATAGGATATTGCAAACTAAAGTCATCCCAAATTCTTCAAAAAGTCACTGCTCTTGCATTGTTGCAACATTTATCGGAAATTTTCTTTTGGCCACCAGTGGAGAATTAGTTGAGTCATAATCAATAAGTTTAAAAAAACTCCTTAATTTACAAGCAAAACTCCCCATCACATTAAAAGTTCGGCCATATGCAATACTTCTATGGAAGACTTCCAATGTTCCTAAAGATTAGCTTGAATTTGGCTCTGACCAAACAAACTTTCGATTCAGGTACTTTAAGGCCAGTGGTGAAGAATTGAATATTGTTTTGTTGTCGTTTCTTCAACTAGCTCCGATTAATCGCCCCCGATATATCAAGAACCTTTCTGTGAGACAGTGCTTCGGTATGATTGTTAAAGTCGTATGGGGCCTTGCAATCATATGCTCTAGGTTGATGTGATAATTACAAAGGGCACAACCTGAAAGAGATTTAGTTACGACTGTCAGTAAGTACTGGGGTGTTGGTGAATAGCAACTCCATGGTTCAAAATAGCCTATGACCTTCCAATTGAATTGCCGGGGGGATTTTTCTTATACTTTATACCTGGTAACTGTATTTAGTAACTGTGCTTGGTAAAGGGAACTTGACTTCTCTTCACATAAAGGGCCATGTTCTGGAAGTCTACGAACATTATATCCTTTGCATTGTCTCGCATGCGAGAGTTATTAGTTGAATTTTAGACTCCTCTCCTTCCCTTTCCCTACTTCGAACCATATTCGGTAGGATTCTAAGTGGGAAACACGTTTGAAATTTCTCCTTGGGAAACGCATCTTCCTATTCTGTAGTAAAACCTGATACGCTGATATCAGTCATCCATGTATTCATGCAATTAGAAGATGATTTTTATCACCTTTCCAAAGGTAAGTCTTTTTCTGACTGGATCTTAGTCAAAGAATTTTATGCTTTTTGAAAATTCTGTGACATTCCTTTATTTGAGATTGGTCGAATGAACTGTTAAGTTAGTGATGACCCGGGTCATAAGTTCATAATTGGTACAAAATAATAACTTTATCAAATCCTTTGTTTTTATAAGCATAAACAAAGCCAAAAAAATTATCAAGGTTGTTCTTCAGATTTGTCTTTTATTGGCCTTTCTCAAACCCAAATTATTAATATTTCACACTGAATGACGGCATTCATGGTGTAAATGTTAGATCTTATCAAACTGAAAATAGTTTTTGCTTATAAAATAACCCTCAGAATCTGCATCTCTCCAGATTCCATAAGGCTCTTCGGTTGTAATAAGCACAATAACCCCAATTTCATTTACGCCGCACAAGAGTAACTTTTTTCTTATGTAAGCGAACCATGATGATGCATAAAAGGTGTAGCATCGTCTCAAAATCTGTGGTAAAACTACGATTAGGAATGATACAAGCTTGCACTAACTTCAATATAGTTGATTTAGGGTTTTGCTAGCCTAATTTTAGTGTCTTTATCAGTAATCAAGTAGTTTTCCATCTCTTTGATTTAATTTGAATTTTTTTATTTTTTTTACTTTTTAGATTTCTGCAGAATATTGGAATTTTGTGGAGTCTGTGAATATTACCATTTGTACTCCTTATACAAATTAACCAATAAATCCGAACATCTTGTACTAAAAGAAAAAGCCAATCTGGATCCAAGTCAGTACTTGAGAATCCTTCATTCAAACCCAATATCTTATCTGAAATTAATTTGAAGGACATAAAAAGTTTATTAACTGTACGTTAGTGTCATGAGATCAATTGTACCACCCATTGGCAGTTGACAAAGACAGAAAGTCAGTGAAAATACTTGATTCGATAACTGAATATTTGAATAATTATTCTATTATAAGTCACGAACTTTAAGATAAACTAAATGATCGATGGTATGAAGTTTTAGAGAAAGAATGTACTGGATTAGGTGTTGTACTAGATCATTCAGAAGAAATAAAAACCAAGTTAGCATAAATCAATGATAAGTTAAGCATTGAAATAATCAAATCAAAAGAAACTATCGATTTTTCAGAATAAAAGGAAAAAAAAAAAAATAGAATCAACCATCGTAAAGTTATCGTAGAAGTTTATAAGTTGAAACAAGGGGTCGCTAAATTAGAACCGAATGAATAAAGTAATCTAAGAAAGATTGCGTATGGTAAGATCTCTACGTCAAAGATCATTAAAGGCGGAATTAAAGTTGTTAACGACTCATTCGATCCATCGATGTTACATGTAAAATAAATCCGGAGGGATACAGTTAAATTCCGTAACAAACCCTGAAAGTCCCGTGTCAAAAACCATAGTTACGGAATTTGTCGATTAATTAAAGTTCCTTTTGAATCATCACGAAATCATACGATTCATAAACTTTCAAGGCTTACTATTCATACCAATCATTTAAATTATTGTTATCAAGGTAATCTAAGGGTGCAGTAAAATTCCGTCAAGAAAAATTTTCGTATCAGTCTGGAGTAGCAATACTAATATTTAAGAAAAAAAGCACGGAATTTGCGACGGAATATCAGCGGAATCCATGGAATTTAGTCGAAAGGAATTTTGAGATGGAATTAGATAAAAGATTTAATTTGGATGATTTCCACCGTAAGAAAATCCTTTACTACATTATATTAATAAATAATTAAAAAAATATGGGATTTAAAGTATCTGAAGAAGTTTTAAATGGGAATCCGTCGTTTCAAATCCCTGATGCGGTTATCAATAGTGAGATTAAAGATTTAGTTGATAACCTTGAAAGGCAGCCAAATTTTAACCCCCACACAGAATTTGATCCAAATAAACATATAATATTCAAAGATGAAGATTTAGGAAAGTTTAGAAGATTAACATTGGATGATTTAGGAATTAAAAAGACTCATGTACCTGCTATATCTGACTTAGGGGTAACGGACCCTTTCCCATTGTTTAGCGAAGAAGCATGTAATATAATGAAATGGGAAGCATTTCAAATCGAAAGTTTAAAGAAATATGGAAGATTACCCAGATTAGCTAAAAATGCCACTAACTTGGACTTACAAATTTGTGGGTACATCAAAGCGGCACCATTCACCAAAGCAGCATGGACTCATCCAAGAACTCAAGAAATCCTTGATAAAATTGCTGGAGTTGAATTAAAAATTATGTTTGATTATGAAATCAGTCATATCAATGCATCTTTAATCAATAAGAATTATCCAGTCGGTGAAAAATTAGGTAAAGATGGATCATTAGATTCAGTTTATGACTGGCATTATGATTCGAATTCGGTCGTTGTAGTATTAATGTTATCAACTAATGATGAAATGATTGGTGGTAAAACTGGTTTAAGAGACGGTGAAGAGAACATTCTAACCGTTGATGAACCAAAAGTTGGTTATGCTACTTTATTACAAGGAAGAGTTGTCAGACATGTTGCAACCAAACCAATTACTAACCATGAAAGAATTGGATCAGTTGTTGGATATATTCCAAAGTCAGTAGAAATCCCAGATACTACAGTTTTAACCTCATTCAAACCATCAGTATTACCGAGATCAATTCATGATGAATATTATCCTGAATGGTGTGATTATAGGTTGGAAAGAATTGAAGAAATGATTAAACATAAAAGACAACAGATTTATAAAATTGACGGACATTTTGATCAAGAAAAATTCATTGATTTTTGTAAAGATGTTGAGCATTATTTAAAGAAAACATATGATGAATTTGAAGCTGTTTGTAATGACGAATATCCTCCAAAATTGTATTCAACTCCTTATAAGGATCTTTAATTACCTAAGTAGAATCTCTACAATTAATGTGCTACGGTTGTAAATATATATTACATTATTATACAGAATTTTTTATAGATAAGGAACGAAATCAAAGGCATTATTGTCACCTGACCAGTGCCTCAAAAGTCTATTATAGGAATTCTCAACGGTTTTTGCACCCAATCTAATTAATGATTTAAAGTATAATTCGATTTTTAATTTATCTACATCATTAATACAACATAATCCACAAATTAATAATGATGAATGTAACATTAATAATCGTCTGTCTCTTAATGCTTGATTATTGTCAATTATATCATTGAAAGTAAAATCATCTCTATTGACATTGAAATCCAAGCCGTTGAAGAAATAACACATGTCAAGTATCTTTCTAACTACATCTTGAATTAAAGGACTTTCTATGGGTAAGTTTAAATACATTGGGTTGGTCAATACAGTTAAGTATAATCCTCGTATATGGATTTTATCACTCAAGTCAAACCAACTGAAGATTAATGAATTAACTTCTCCATAAGTTTCTTGAGGCAAATAAGTTACACCACCAGTTTTAGGATAATAAGGACTTGAAGGTTCAATAACTCCATCTGGTGAAGCTAAATGAAAATTTAAAGCTTGATCGAATAAATGCATTAGTTCAACTAGATCGTTAGAATCAACCGACTTGGTTTTACTGTTTCTAACTTTGATTGATAATTTAAGGAAATGAATGAATAAATAAACATTAGAAGATGATTGGCCTAAAAACACATTATACCCATTAGGTAGAACAAATCCTAATTGTATAGCCAAATTCCAATCATCTCTATATAGAATTGGTAATAAGATATCATCTAATTGAGTTTGATTATTGATGGATCCTCCAACAGGATTGGTTATAACTGCAATGATTTCAAACGTTGCAAACCATGTGGTGGCTAATAATATACTTGGACTATTCTTTTTAAACATGGTCAAATATTTCCTGAATAGATTATTAGCACCTCTCAAGTGGTCTCTCCATGAGCCATTTATTGCACTTACCGTGTCAGTCACAAATAACAAACTGGTGATGATTAATGGTTCGATATACTCACTAACTTTATTTTTTTGGTCGAAAATCGAATTTAATCCTTTTAAACTTAAATTTATATAGTGACGTTTATAGAAATCGTCTATAGGTAATTTGCTTTCTTCGAATTCAAATGAAGCTGTTATCGATAATACAGCATTAAGTAAGAAAGGTACCCTTTGAGCTTGTTGTATGATGATTTTATTAAAGAAGTTTTTAGGGCCGCTTTCAGGTGACAACGGCATCAACCATAACGAATATTTTTCATAAAATAACCTGAGGTAATTCTTTTGACCATTTTCTAAATTATCAAAGGCTTCAATAAATCTTAAAATTGGAACATCATCAAATATCTCATCATCGATTTTAGTAGATGGGGGAGGGGTAGGTTGAGTTATCGATTCGATTTGTCCAAATTGGGATTCAAAATCATTAAGACTTTCAGGCATATCACTAAACTTACCTGAAAGTAAATCACTCAAGTCATTAGCTAACATTGAAGCCCCTGAAAATAACTGTTCATTAGAACTTTCTGATGGTGCCAAAGGTATGGGTGTTAAATTGTTTATAGGGCTAGTGGAAAACTTCTTGGGATAGAAGGGTGGACTATTAATAGAAGAAAATGAATCAAACCTTGGAATACTAGTCAAAGGAATATTATTATTTATAGGCATATTATTATTTATTGGAACATTGTTATTGATTGCAAGTTGGTTATTTAATGGTACATTATTGGATAAGATTTTATTGTGGGGTAAGACGTTTATAGTTGAGTCCAAACTTGGAAGTAGTGATTTCTCTTCATCTTTCATAGACGGATAGGTACAGTTTTTCCTTGTTCTATAACAATTTTGACATATTGGTTTGGTTTCATCACACTATATGATTAGTAGCTGCCTAACAACTTTCAATTTTCCCAATGTAAACATAAAGAAAAATCGTGAAATTTTTTATACATACCTTCATCTTCCGTTTCTTACATTCCAAACATCCATTTCTACTATACTTTCTCTTTTTGATTACTTTACGAACGGGTGTAGTTGAACTGTTCATGACTGTATTTTGAATTTTCTCAGTGAAAATTACTGAGGACGCCGCTTAAGATACGACAAGGAGTTAAGGTAATAAGAGGAGTTAAATGACTACATCATATAGGAATAATAGAGCGGTGGTTTAAGTATTTGAATGAGTTGGATATTGGTTGATTTTGGTATGGCTGAATGCATTCTGTCATGTTTTACCCGGATGTACAGGGCCCTGTGACGTTTGCGATGTAAAGCGATGTAAAGCGCAAAAGTATTTACGGCCTTGGCACAATGTTAGATTACAAGTTAAAAATCTCAATACCGTTTGAAACCGCCAAACAAGCCAACATTGCCAAAGGATCTCTTGAACCTGATCCATTACTTAAGAAGGAAGAGTTGACAGTGGACTATTCAGTCAATGAAAGTACGTTGGTATTGGAGTTTCAAGGTGTTAGTGATAGAGTTATAAGAGTAGCTGTTAGTAATATATTGGATAATATAAAGACGGTTATTGAGTGTATCGAAGAATTTGAGGGTAACGAGAGTGTCTTGTTCAAGTAGTCGTGGGGTTGACTTCTGAAGAGAAATTCATGTTAGAGTAAATAAATCGTAAATAGTAATAGATATGGAAGGTTCTCACTAAAAGTTGTGCGATGCTTATACTAAAACCTTTTACCTGTAGACAGATAGGGCCAAAAATACAGGTTAGGACAATCTTTAAAGGGTTAGATAAATATCAGGAAGTTGATAATAGTCTCCATCATGAATATTCTATCAGACCTGATACGTTTGCATTCAAAATCACCAATGATAATTCCAATCAGTTATCACCGTTTCAACAATTGAAAAACTCAAAATTCAATGTAATTGATTTCATTTATAGGAATTCCACCAATTACCCATTTGAGAACAAATCTCCAAAAGATGTGTTCAATACCTATCCCATGATCAATTCGAAAAAGTTATCCAAACACAAAAGTCGACCTAAAAAGGTGAAAATGTTAGTGAGTGACTTCATTGAAGATAGTTTGTATAATCCAAATTATGGGTACTTTTCAATGGAAGTTGAAATTTTCCAAAACGAAAAACCTTTTGATTACAATAACATTAAAAATGTGGACGAGTTCTTGGATACGTGGCAGAAACTGTACAGCAAATATGATAATATGGAATTCAAACCTCAACGTCAGGAATTGGTTAAAGCTGATTCCGTGAACTATGGAGATCCCAAATCCAAATTCGCTTCGACTTCTATTAAGTTATACAATGAAGAGAAAACAAAGCTTCAACCTGTTTTACAAAACAAACGGTCATTACAATTATGGCATACACCCACTGAATTATTTCAACCATTTTATGGCGAGGCCATTGCAAAGAATATTTTAACAAATTTTAGAAAACTACACTCAGCTAACCCAGAACAAGAACTTATTATATACGAAATGGGAGGGGGTAATGGGACATTAATGTGTAATATACTAACATATTTAAGAAGAACCGAGCCGGAAATCTATAACCGTACAAAGTATAAGATTATTGAAATATCAAGTCAATTAGCCATGAAACAATATAATAATGCCTTGAATAAGAAACTAGTCTCCCAAGGATTAGATGCATCCAAGTTTGAAATCATCAATAAATCGATTTTTGAGTGGACTCAAGTTGAGCAGAACCCTTGTTTCTTTATAGCATTGGAAGTTTTTGATAACTTTAGTCATGATTTAATAAGGTACGATAATACCACCGGTGAACCTTACCAAGGTTATGTACTCGTTGATAACAAAGGAGATTTCTATGAATTTTTTTCACCGAAATTATCCTACTATAGTGATGTTTTCCTTCAATTAAGAGAAAATGGTTCTTATAGTGTTCTTAATAAGAAACCATGGCTTTCTCAAACTAAGAGTTTAATACCATTCTCGAATAATGATAACATTCATCCATTGCACCAATCAAGAAAGAAGTTATTATGGAAAAATTCTCTCTTTCCGCTTAAAGATAACTTATCACCAGGTGAATTCATACCCACTAGACTTGTCGAATTCTTTCATATATTGAAGCATAAATTCCCTCACCATAACTTGATAACCTCTGATTTCAACTACTTACCAAACACCATCCCAGGATACTACAATAGTCCTGTAGTACAGACTGTCTTGAAGGATAGAACTGTTGATATCACTACATATATGTGTCAACAAGGGTTCTTTGATATAATGTTTGCAACGGACTTTAAGGTTGTAGGGGATATATATAAACAGATCATCGGTAGAGATGTGGGTATTGAACTGCACAGAGACTTTTTAAAGAAATGGGGAGATGTCGAGGTAACAAGGACTAAGAATGGGGAGAATCCAATGTTGGATTTTTATAAGAATGTTAGTTTTATGACATCAAACTAATCGGAGAGAAGTCATGGTTGTCTCAACAACAGCACTGTAAATAAACTTGTAAATACTAATAGACATAATTATAAACTATATTATTATATAACCTATCTAACCCAACCGACCATAATATACATATTCCATAATACTCCCATTAAGAGTAAATAGAATGAAGCATAGTGCATTAATATTTAGCAATTAATAGCAATGTTGACAATATAAAAATTCAGCAAAACCCTTCTAGCAAGGGTGTATTGAATTAAAGTTTAGACTAGAAGAAGTCCTCAAGTTATAGAGAAGACTCATCTCTTCTAACGAACGCTTCACTTTGGTTAAAACAAAGAAAGGATCTTTGTAACTCCACCCCATACACAATCAATAACCCATGAACTCGTAACTTTTAAACTACTCAAAGCTCCAAAGAAAGCCCTTGAAAAATCATCAAAGATATTACTGTTAATTACAGTCAAAACCTGAAATTTTAAGCCATCTCTGATAGCTCTGATGTGGTCCAAATAGTCAAAAGTCGTAGTATCAAACTTAACTTCTTCTTGAATAATTTCTGCTGACAATTGACTGTAGTATTTAGCTATACTATTAGCAATGCCAAATCCTAAACTTATTCCAAGTGTAAAGCTAGCTATAATGTAAAAACTATTATAACTTGGTTTAATTGGCTGATTCATACATTTATCAACAATTAAACTGAGTATCAGTAACCTTTTCAACCTCAAAGGATCAACATTTGAAGATTGATTTGACAATTCTTTCTTGAATTGACGTTCTAAGACTTTATAGTTCTTAGACGATTTTGGTATTAAGCTTGAATAAATCAATGAATTCAAATCATCATTTTCATTATTCTTATATGAATTCTCCAACTCTATAATCTTACGGAAATCTTCAAGTAATTTTGGATCAGATAAACTTGAAGTTTTCCAAATTTGAAATGGCTTGAAATTATTAATTATTTCGAATAAATTACTGAAGAAATTACACGTAATCAAATTAATAACAATAAACTTTGGACTATTTGAAAAATCCTTTTGTCTTGATAAATTTTCATTCAAAAACTCCAATAACTTGAGGGATCCATCATTTATAATAAAGATCAATTTACAGTCCTGTAAATGTAAAGTAGCTGTTCTATTGATATCGACATTCAAAACATCAACATTATTGAGAGGTAAATTAACTTTGTGATTGTCGGAAATTACACAAACATTCAATTTTGAGAATGAATTTGACAAATTAACTTTTGGCATTATAAATGATGGTTTTATATCATCATCTTCCTCATCAGTTTCAAACACCATGGGATCAATAACTATTGTTGAGTCATGATTTTCAGGCTGCTCGATTTCAGGTTCTTGATAATTTTCATCTGTAGTAGTTGATAAAAGTGATGCAGGTCTAATTTGAACTGGAGAATTATTGAAAGTTCTGAAAATTGAATCATTACTAATATTTTGCCAACTCTCATCAATATAAAATTCTGGTGATGGAAATTTAGTTAATTCATTATTTTTCAAATTAGGTGACTTCAAACTTGGTGATCTTACATTAGGTGACCTATTAGGGATCTCTAATTCAGGATTTGTTAATGCATTATAAATTGACAGATGTGAGTTAAACAATTTATCTTCATCATTGTTATCTTCTTTACTAGTAGGTGCACTATTTGATATTCTAGTTGGCGTATTATGACCAGTATTATTCCTGCTATGATGAGTAACGCCATTAAAACTACTATTACTAGCAGTTTTACTTAAAGGTTTAAACTTATACTTATCTAATCTTTTATCTCTTTCTTCTAACATATTAACGTGTTTTTCCGGATCAGACTTGGACAATTTACTTGATCTTATATACTTTGAAGTTTACTTGTAATTCTATTAAAATTCCTATTATCAATTAGTCTTTGTAATTGTTTTTTTTTACTCCACAAACAAGTTTAAATCTGTGATTTCTCCTTATCCTTTTTCGCATTCTCCCTTATCGAATACTTTCGGTAGATCCACGTCTCTCCGCTTTAAGTCATAGATTTATTTAAGTCATTTTGTTTACAATTTGTTAATTGGTGACATTGCTTTTATGGGTGTTACAAGGTGGGGAGTTTCAAATCTGAGACATGGGGTGTCAATTTCAATAAGATTGGGTTGGTGATTAACAGGCTTCGATGTAAGTCATCGATAGTAATCGGTTCGGTGGTCCTGACAATTATGGTAATCACACGTCGTCCTTGATTTTTCACATCGCATTTACTATATACCTGTAAAGAGTCATGTCTAGTGAAAACCAATCACAGAGGTCTAGGTCGGCCACTCCTAGCACTAGAAGTAGAAATGACAATAGTAATAAAGACAAAAACACAAAACCAAAACCTAAACACAAACATAAACCGAAATCTGGTGAAAAATCTAAAGATCAAAAACCAATAGACCCTGCAAAGAATTATAAGTACCTTCAAATCAAGAAATTGATCAAAAAATTCGGGCCCATTACTATAAATGGAATAGCTATACCGAAATTGATCGAACAGACTCAAGAAACTGAAGCTGTAAATGCAATAGATAAATATTTACTTACATTTATAAGTTCACAGCCAAATCAATCTATATACTTGTCTTTCATCATAATCCCATCAGATCCGGAATTTCCTTTTGATTTGGATATGTTGAAGGTTAGTTTGTGTATTCCACCTAAATATCCATACGATAAACAAGCCAAGCCAACGATCTATGTGTTGAATGAAGAAATTCCAAGAGGATTTGCTGTAAATATTGAAATAGGGTTTAAAAAGATTGTTTCTATGGCTGTAGATAACGTTGAAGATGAGGATATAAAATTGGTTGAAGGTAAGGGGTTATTATCACAAATAAAGACTCTAGATAAGTATCTTGAGGTTTTCTTGAAACAAGAAAAGAGAAGAACTGTCAAGTTTGTTAAAGGAAGTAAACCAATATCTCAAGCTACTTCACCTGTAGGATCCAAGGTAGGGTCGCCAGTCCCGGAAACATCTTCAGAAGCAGTTGAAATAGCTAAAGAAACTAAACCAGTACCTACAACTTACAGTGATGACCCACAACGTAAGATATTTATAAAACAACTTAATCTCAAGCTCAAATCAAATGTGAAACTCTTCAACAAAAACAAATACTCCGAAAAGTACAAAATCAGTTTACCAATTAATTCCAAATACGATTTACCTTCAACATGGATTAATTATGGAAAAATCGAAATTTTACTTACCATACCGAGAGAGTATCCCAATATTGGGTTGACCATTGAAATCTTCAATAAATTCCTGGATAAAATGAATCTGCTTGAAGATTGTAAAGGATACGAAGCCAATTTGACAAAAAATTTCAACAACTACAAATTTGACACCAATAACATAGTATCGATCTTGAATCAGTTATCCAATGGCTTATCAGTGTTTTGTTTGGACACCCGAGACTTCGATGATTACCACACATTTACGGAAAAATACGCTACCACAACAGGAAGTATTCCTTCCAATATTAGTGATCCCGTTTAAACTTGATTAAGAAATTCATCCGTATATACGATAAATAACAATTACGGTGATTACGACGTTCCTGGAATTTCTCCTTTTCGCACTATAATTCGGCTTTTAATTTCTACTCTTGGTCAAAAGAATCTTGCAAAGAACTAAAAAAAAGTATGGAAACTGAAGATATATCATTTCAATATGCTAATGAATGTGACTTGGAAATCCACTGTTCACCATTTGGATTATCAGGATTATATATAAAAGTAAAAGGTACAAATATCATGGGAATTGGGAGTACAATGGGGTTAATTACTGGTTCAACTAAAGGGTTAATTCATTATAACGATAGTCAGGATTTGATGGATCAAAAATATAAATTATACGTCGTTGTTGAAGATGATGGAATGTTAAGGATTGACTTCACCAAAATCTCCCCATTAAATCAAACTGGTGATGATTTAACTCCAGCAGGTGCTCAAAAACAAAAAGATTCAGTTTCTGATAAGTCCCGTAATAAACCTTTAACAAATCCTCATAATAGTTCCCAACCAGATTTACACAAACCTGAAGATGTTATTGGTAAGTCACCAAATTCAATAAGTACTAATGAAAATTCGTCGTATGCCTCATCATTAAAGTCTCCACAAAATGTTAATTTAGAAAAATCTGATACTGAAGGTGAAATCATAGAAGAAGAAGAATTGCCTTCTTTAATATTTAGAGGTAAATGTCCTGATGGTAGACCTGATAATATTGAACCATTTATTGGAATTTTTTCATTTGAAAGGGAAGATTAATGTAATATATGTAGATAATGAATAATTATTATTAGACCAAGTTTTGGTAAACCCTATTCCTCTATTCGGCAATTATGATCACATGATGGCTTATGATAATTTCAATCAATTTCTTATGATAACTATAATAGTATGCAGTAAAAACTCCTAATTTGTCAGGATTGCCACTAATAGTGTCTCATGTCACAAGCTCGCACCAGTGCACCGCGTATCTAAGGCATAATTCGGACTGTCATATGAATTTCGATGAGAATCCTCGGATAATTTTAATCATTGATTATTTGTGGGGACTGAGCACGGAGTATAAAAATCACTGGATTCCCAGTTTAAAAAATTTCAACTTTACTAATTTATTAAAAATGGAAAGATTAAATCAATTATCTGGTCAAATCAAAGCTAATTCTAAGCAATCATTATTACAAAAAAACCCTGATGATGTTGTTATCGTCGCCGCTTATAGAACTGCTTTAGCTAAGGGTGGTAAAGGATCATTCAAAGATGTTGGATCCGATTACATTTTAAATAAATTCTTTGTTGAATTTATCAAGAAAACTGGAGTTGATGTTAACTTGATTGAAGATGTTGCCGTTGGTAATGTTTTAAATAGAGGTGCTGGTTCAACTGAACATAGAGGTGCTGCTTTGGCTGCTGGTATCCCAAATAAAGCTGCATTCGTTGGTATTAATAGACAATGTTCATCAGGTTTAATGGCTATCAGTGAAATCGCTAACAAGATTAAATGTGGTGAAATCGATTGTGGTATTGGTGCTGGTGTTGAAAGTATGTCAGCTAACTACGGTCCACAAGCTTTAAGCAAAATTGATACTCACTTACAAGATAATGAAGAAGTTGAAAAATGTTTAATTCCTATGGGAATTACTTCAGAAAATGTTGCTTCTCAATTCAATGTTTCAAGACAAGATCAAGATCAATTTGCTGCTGAATCTTATAATAAAGCTGAACATGCTGTATCATCAGGATTATTTGCTGATGAAATTTTACCAATTACTTCATTAATTGCTGAAGAAGATGATGATGAAAACGTTACTTACAAAGAAGTTTTAGTTAAAGATGATGAAGGTCCAAGAAAAGGAGTTACTGCTGCTTCATTAGGTAAATTAAAACCAGCTTTCAGTGAAGATGGTACTACTCATGCTGGTAATGCTTCACAAGTCAGTGATGGTGCCGCCGCCGTTTTATTAATGAGAAGATCATTAGCTGAAGCTAAAGGTTACAAAATTGAAGGTAAATATGTTTTATGTTCAACTGTTGGATGTCCACCAGAAATTATGGGTGTTGGTCCAGCTATTGCTATTCCTGAAGTTTTAAAGAGATCAGGTTTAACTGTTGATGATATCGATGTTTATGAAATTAATGAAGCTTTTGCATCTCAATGTTTATACTCAGTTAGAGCTGCAAACATTCCAGCAGAAAAAGTTAATCCAAATGGTGGAGCTATCGCTATAGGTCATCCATTAGGTGCAACTGGTGCAAGACAATATGCTACTATCTTGAGAGAATTAAAACCTGGTCAATTTGGTGTTACTTCTATGTGTATTGGTACCGGTATGGGTGCAGCTTCTGTTCTTATTAAAGAATAGATGTGTTGTTTGTAGTTAAAAGATGGATATACTGAACTGATCTGACTCTGAACCTTTTCGGAGGCGAAGTAAACTCTAGGCTCTCTTCATCTATATTCTTAAAACTCTAATGACCTAAATGGATTTAAGGTCATTTAGGGTCTTTGCGTTAATGGTGACAAGAGGTGAGAGATGGAGATGCCGGTGACATATATTACATAATCACATAATTAGTGTGATTCACCTTGTGCCTGAAAGAAGTTTTACTGTCTTCACCAAAGTTATGACTGCCAGTGAACAGCTACACGTCACGAAATTACTTAAAGTAAACATTAGAACTCTTTCTCCTCACCTGTTCTTGTCCATCTACAGCAGGACTTTTCATTCTCATATTATGTTGATGTGCTCCATGAGGGAAATAAACCACATTAACTGGTGGTAAATAATAAACATTGGAGATCGGAAAGTACTTGTAATTTGACCCATCATTCAAAATCTCCAGAATGTTCTGTTTATTAGTCATAGCATTCAATATCAACGGTGGTACAGATTTCTTATCACCACTCAATGGAGTAGTAGATAAAGGTGTAGGAGATTTTGACAGTGGATCTTCCTTTGAATCGTCATTTTCATCATCATTATCCTTTTCAGAATCAACTGCTTCTTTATCACTTTCTTCCTTGGATTCGGTATCTTCAACTTTGAATTCATTCGCTGAACTGAAAGACTTTCCAGATGCTTTATAATGTTCTTTGCTAGTGACGCTTCTGGTTTTAACTAGTATATCTTTACGTTCAGCATAGAAGGACGGATTTCTACCTCTGACGATAATAGGCTCAGTTTCTAATTCGAATAAAGGAATTTCGTTCCTACTATTGTCAGGATTAGTTACAGAAAACTCTTCATCAATATAATCATCATAATATAAATCAGCTACAATCGCACTCAATTTAATCTTTAAATGGTAATAGTTCTGGAACGTCAAGTTCCCATTATTAGGCGTAGCGTTTTTAAATTGTAACTTTTTAACAGTAAAGAAATTATCGATTTCTTCATTGATAATTTCAGCATTATTCACCGTGATGATTTGTTCTGCACTGGTTATAACATTAGGTTGGACATAATCTTGATTATCAACATTATCGTCACGTCTGGGGTCTTTATCTTTAGGATCATCTGATATAATCAAAGGAACCGTTTGATTCTTTGAAATATTGGAATGAGCAGTGAATTCTATCTTGAACCATTTAATAACTCTCGTTATATTATAACCATATTCATTGGTTTGTAATTTAAGAATTCTGGTTTCATTACTTTGGTAATCCTTGAACCCAGATAAGTTGAAATGAAACGATATTTGAATGAAATTACGTCTATAACAACTGATAACTTTAGGATCAGTTTTGATAACTTTTCTTCTTTGATCTCTTAAATCAACTTTCAGATCTTCTTGGAGGATACTATAAATATAATTACTATTATCAAAATCGTTAGTTAAGAACTTCCCATTTAAAAATCCCTTGAAGTCAAGACTTATTTCATTACCATTCTTGTCTAATATCTTACAATCATTATTTAATCTTTTACATTTAAGGTCTAACAATTGAGTTAATTTTGCTGGAGAATAATCAATGATAACTCCATTATTGTTAACCTTTGTACGTGCTTTCTTATAAACTTTCCGTTTCTTTTCAGGCGGAGCATTTAAATCCGCCGGTAAGGTCCCTACAGGTTGTGGTTGCTCCATTTGAAAAGAACTTAAGTTATTAAGAGAATTCAACGAATTTATTGGTAACTGGCCCACCAACTGTTGGATTTGCTGTAATGTCTGTTGATAATTCAACGATTGTAAGGGGAACTGAGGATGATACATTGGATTATGTTGAGGATTCTCCATTAAATCATTAAGATTTACATTGCTACCATTTTGTCCATTACCCAACTGGTTTTGAGGTGTGGCTCCCGGTGTATACTTTAACATGTCCGATTCCATAGTGAACCAATTTGATTCTTTAGGTTGAGAATTTGAACTAGGGAATAAATTGGATATGACATTATGATTGTGTTTTTCAACAAAACTGGAATAATGAGAATGAGGAATTTCATTATTGAAATTAAAGTGTTCTCTATCATTAAGAGTTTTAGTTATAAAATCATTATTATTAATAAAGGTATTGAAATCTGATGTTTGAGTGGGTGATTGATTTAAAATGAACTCTTGATCAGGTTCAGATTTGATCGTGGGATTACTATTAGGTAAGGTGATATCGGGAACAAATAATGAACTGAGATCATTATATCGTTCTTTATTGTTCATTTCTTTTTTAGCAAATGTCTTATATCGAAAATAGTGTCTTTATGTCTATGACTTCAGGTGGAAGATTTCGTACCTCTGCGAATCTGGAGTAGTGCAAGGGGGTTACATTTTCTCACTGCAGTGAAATTTTAGGCACAAGGTACGATTAACAATTTGAATGTCGATCATATGTAAGCCCTGCAGTGTGATAACCCTTTAATTACGTTTTCGAAGCCTCTAGAATAAAAGCGGAATTTGTCATCATGTCTCAAGCAAGTTTCATTATCAGGCCTTAAGCAGAATTATATTATGAGTCAAGCGGAATTTTCTAATGTGACTCAGCGGAACTGATCGCATATTTAAACTAGAGATTGAGACTGCAAACCATTTACAAAATGATTCAAGAACCGTTCGGAGTTGAAGAGTTTATGAATGCTTATGAAAATGACATAGAATTCAATTTAGGTGAAACGTGTTGCTATTCATTGAGTATTAAAGACATCATCAACTTCTTACCTGAACATCAAAGACAGGCCGCTGAACAGCAATTGCATGATAAGATCATTAACAAAAGATTAGTATATGGTTGGATAACCGGTAGTGAAGAGTTAAAAAGTAATATCGCCAAGCTTTATAATGACAGCACTTCTGATGAGCCAATCACTAGTGATAATATAGTTATCACCAATGGTGCAATTGGAGGTAATTTCTTAACGTTTTATTCATTAATTGATCCCGGTGATTATGTGATTGCGGTTGAACCATCGTATCAACAATTGACAAGCGTACCAAATGTTTTTTCTCAAGGTAAATTGATCAAATTCGAAATGACTATCGACAATGAATACAAGCCAGATTTAGAGCATTTCAGATCATTGGTAGAGAAGTACAAACCAAAAGCGTTTGTTATGAATAGTCCAAATAATCCTACTGGATATGTGTGGGGAAATGACGTACTAAAAGAAATTATTGACATTTGTAGACAATTCGGAGTTTACATCTTTAACGATGAAGTTTATCGTCCGCTTTATCATTCTACCCTTAATCCTCCCACCTCCATAGTTAATCTCGGTTATGAGAAAACCATTTCAACTAGTTCGATGTCTAAGGCATTCTCATTGGCTGGATTACGTCTTGGTTGGATTATAAGTCGTGATACGTCATTGATCAAAAACATCTTATCTAAGAGAGATTATAACACGATTTGCGTATCTATGATTGATGATATTCTCAGTAATTTTGCATTAACTTATTCCAGCGAAATTTTGGGTAGAAATTATGAACTCTGTAAATCAAATTTAACGATTCTTGATAATTTTGTCAAACTGTCAAAGGGGTTAATTTCTTGGATAAGACCTTCTGGTGGTACTACGGCGTTTATCAAATTTAACATAGAAGATTTTGATACTTACGAATTTTCAGTTCAATTGGCTAAAACTTATAAACTATTACTCGTCCCAGGAGATTGTTTTGGCAAAAAGGGTTATGCCAGGGTTGGATACGGTAATAGTGAAAAAGATTTAACTGAAGGACTCGGAATTTTAAAGACGGCATTAGTTGAAAAACGTTATTGGCTTTGATGATTTTTACAAATCAAAAGAAAATTGGTGTGTATATAACCTTAGCCGTATATATTAGAGTGTATATAATCATATACGGATAAATTTTTAACATATTAGAGTTATTTTTAGTAATTGATTACAATACCACAATTCCAAAAATGGTAATTCCTCCTTCTTTCTTCATATCTCTGATGCCATTTTATTTGGATTCAATTGTTCCTTAAACCTTAATATACGAAAATCCTAAAAATAGTAACATTCGCAAATTTTGTCATATGGCTACAGGTACAGTAAGTGGTTGCAATCAAAATAAGTAATTCAACGGCTTTATAATTAGGTTACAATATGCTGAATATAAATAGGGGAGGTTCCCGATTTATTGTTAATATATATTTGTTTTATAGGTGTAGTTATATTTATTAAAATATAATCAGTATCTATTATAAGTAATAGAATTCATAGTGGTTAAGTCAATAAAGTAATTCTTCAATTCTTAACAACACTTTACTACAACTTCTTTACTATAACTTACCGTAACCAAGTAGATCATTACAAATCACTTGATCTTGTGGATCCTTACATAAGAAAAACTTAATTTGAGAAACCGAGATTTTCACGACTGAAATAAACGGTAAATTATCCTTTAATAATTAATAGAAATCATGTCAAAACTTTCATACACTGGTCGTAGTGTGAATAAAGTGTTTAACCAAGACTTTATAATTGATAAACGATTTCAAATAGTTAAGGAGTTAGGTCATGGTGCTTATGGAATCGTTTGTAGTGCCAAATATCAGGATGGTAAAGACAATGATGGTAATTACGTTGCCATTAAGAAAATCACTAATATTTTCTCTAAGAAGATCTTATGTAAGAGGTCATTAAGAGAATTGAAATTGTTACAGTTTTTTAGGGGTCATAAGAATATTACATGTTTATATGATTTAGATATCGTTCCAAACCCAATGACTGGTGAATTTAATGAAGTTTATTTGTATGAAGAATTAATGGAATGTGATATGCATCAGATTATAAGATCAGGTCAACCCTTAACTGATCAACACTATCAATCTTTTATTTATCAAGCATTATGTGGGTTGAAATATATCCACTCAGCTGATGTGTTACACAGAGACTTAAAGCCAGGGAACTTGTTGGTTAATGCAGATTGTGATTTAAAAATTTGTGATTTTGGGTTAGCAAGAGGTTTTTCTGAAAACCCCGATGAAAATGCTGGGTTTATGACGGAATACGTCGCTACAAGATGGTATAGAGCTCCTGAAATTATGTTGAGTTTTACTAATTATACTAAAGCTATAGATATCTGGTCTATTGGGTGTATATTGGCCGAATTATTAGGTGGGAAACCTTTATTTAGGGGTAAAGATTATGTTGATCAATTAAATCAAATTTTATTGGTTTTAGGTACTCCAAAAGAATCGACTTTAGTAAAAATTGGGTCTTTAAGAGCCCAAAACTACGTTAGATCCTTACCTTACATGAGGAAAGTATCTTATCTGGAGTTATTTCCAAATGCTAATCCTTTAGCTTTGGATTTATTAGAAAAAATGTTAACTTTGGATCCTTACGAAAGGATTTCCGTCGACGAAGCTTTACAACATCCTTACTTCAAATTATGGCATGATCCTCAAGACGAGCCTTCGTGTCAAGTGAAATTTGATTTCAAATCATTCGAAACTATCGACGATATCGATACTATGAAGAAAATTATAGTTGAAGAAGTAAAGAGCTTTAGAGAGTTCGTAAGAAAACCTTTACATGAACAACACCAAATTCAATTACAGTTACAATTACAAAAACAACATGAACAACAAATGGCTCAACAACAACAACAGCAACAACAGCAATCTGAAGAATTTGATCCTATGGACTTAGCAACACCTTATAATGATGGATCTAGTAATAACCCAAGTAATATAAGTGGAGGTGTTGATATTAATGCTATAAATAGTAATAACGTTCAGTATGAATCAATACCAAAACCTCAAGAACTCGACGAATTCACATTTAATAGAATAGAAAGTGATGAAATCTTAAATAATAACGAAGATTTATTTAGATTAGAAGAGGAATTAGGGTTTGGTATGGATGGTGGATTATATCTGAGCCTGTAGAGCAATAGGCTTGGGACATGACATCATATGTAGAATAGGTAAATATACAATTAAATTATCTAGATCTATAAATAACTTTATTTACAAAACACTACGTAACAACAATATCATATTTAATAATATCTCCGTTTTTTCCCATACACCAAAAGTTGTTTTCATCAATATAAATATTATCGATTTTGCCATCTTGGAACCAGTAACTGAAGTTAATTTCACTTAATGGAATTTCAATCGATGGTACTAATTTATCGTTGATAATTGGATGAATTATACATGGCAAATTTTGATTATCCAATTTGTGTTGTTCAATAAGGAGCCTTGTGTAATGCCTTTTGGCTCTGATATCATATAGGGAACTGTAAAGAGATATGACATTTTTGAAAGGATCCGTATCATTTAAATTGATATTTGAATTGGATTTATATGAGGTGGATGCTAGTAATGAATTCATATTTTGAACACTTCCATTTAAGGATTGTAAATTCAAGTTTGATGGCAAATGAGCGATTTCATCAGATTTGGTTTTGGAATGTCCTCTTAATGCCTGCATTGGATTATTGCTCGTTCTTTTAGGTCCTACCCCTAAACTTGGTGATGATGGTATTACCCGTTTTTTGATGACTTTTTTAATTTTAGGTAAGGCCTTGTAGTCAAATTCCCAGAAAATAATTTTACCATCATTACCACAACTTACAAGTCTGTAGAACAGGTTTGAATCAGCTAATTCATTATGACAAACCGCTTGTTCCGGTTTCACAAAAACAATTTTGTGAATAGAGTTCAGGTGTCCCTTTAATCTGCAGACTAATTTCATTTCCTTGATAATTGGAGGGTACGAAGTATCGTCGACATTTCTTGTCAAATCAAGGGATGTTGATGGGGAATTATGGGAATGGGTAGTTACTGATGGTGATAGGAAGATTCCCATACTTGGGGGATTATTCGATCCTACACTATTAGTAGTACCACTTCTCGATCTTTTCCCTGGAGGATTAGCATTGGCTTTGTGTTGGTTTAGAATACTATTGATATTATAATAAGTTAATTTAAATAATTCGATAATATCACCATTCCCAACTACCGCTAAGAACTTCAAATCATTGGAGAATTGAACATCGGAAATTCCATCTTGTAAGTAATTAGAAATAATGTCAGTAATAAGACACTTTTTGTTATTACCATAATTCAGATTGTAGGTGAAAGATAAGTTAATAATTCTAACCAACCCATCGCTACCTCCAATAGCCACTAAATGAGGATTGAAATTGGAATTACATGGGTCTACTAATGATATAGTAGACCTTATAGTTGTGATTGGTTTGTGACTTATTTTGAAATGTCCTACTATAACATTATCATCGCTTTCTTTGAGATTGAACCCACTTAAATCGAATTTTTTAAAGTACGTAACAAACCGATCTTTATCAGTAATTGTCTTCATATAAGAAGGTTTAATCTCGTCACTGAATGGATTAAGGATAAGAATTTCTCCATTAGAATAACCTGCTATAATTAAGAAATCGTATAATGGATGATCAATGATTTCTAAACTTGTTACTGCTTCATTGATGATATTCATGGAAATATTATTAGCAGATAAATGTGATAATAAAGTTATAGAATTCTTGGACTTTTCATTGACATAATTATCGATTTTAATGTAACTTAAGTTTTGTAAATTTATAACTAAAACTTCACCAGAATTCAATCCAAGCACTAAGAAGGAAACCTTAGAGTGAGTCTTGAATAATTTCATTGATGTAATAATTAGTTTATGATGTAATTGAAGTCTTAGAAGCGGAATTTCAACCGACTTTTCGTAGGAAAAGCTCTTGGGGTCTAATTGCTCTTTATCGGCTCTATCATCGATTTCTAGTAATGAAACATATGGTTTATTTGATTGAAACGTCGTGGAGTTTGTGTAGTTGGAATTGGAATCTATACCGATAATATTAATAATGTTAACATTACACGCTACTAAAAGCTTTGTAGTGTTTATGGATTGTAAGGTCTTGTAGTATACGTCATTATCGAAGTTCAACACTTTATCAAACACCGTAGATTTACTAACGGATGTGATTAAATCATTGAAGTTCTTATTATGTAAGCCGTTGGTATGTAATGGTGTAAATTTTAGAAGCTTATTGAAATTATTGGTCAATTTTGTGAATGTATTTTTAGATTCTTCGTCTCTTGTATTATGACCATTTCTTTCGCCATTATTAATAGCAAGAATTTCGGTTAAACACCCAGGATTTAACTCTACATATTGGAAGGGATCGGGCATTAATGATCCAATATTAGCCCCAATTTGAAATCCTCCGTCAACTGTTTTATTTTGAGTCTTATACTTGATTACTTTGTTAAATAAGTTCGTTATATGGTATGGTAAAGAAACGTATGTATTTGATTCAAAAATCCCAGGGCCCGGGTTTAACGGACCTCTGGAGATGTTTAAATATGACTGATTCAATTTGGCCATGACCGTAGCATTATCAACATTATTAGTATCATTTAAAGGCCATAATATCGACACTAATTTCTCTTTATCTTTTGATTCACAATCTTCATGTAGGAAATGAATATTATCTTCCAATTTATCAATCCCAGGTGATACTGAATTCAAGAAAACATTCAATGGAGGTAGATCATCGATTTTAATTTTAGTCAGTGTCATTTTCCTTTGTTAAAATTGTTGGTTAGGGTCGTTGGTTACCAATAACTAGCTATTACTGTAGGAATGTAAAATTGGAACTCTTATATGATTGAACGATTTATAAAGGTTACACGGATTTCGTAGTCACTGAACGATGGATTCAATTTATTAACCCGTTGATTCCTATAATTTGTCCCAGTTTGCTAATTACCTGTAAATAGGAGTGATAAAGTGGAGGAATTGAGATTCTCACTACTGTATATAATATCTTCGCTAACTCTCGCAAAAATTCAGGAAAATCTCATCTGAGGGTTAAAGAGGTAATTGATGAAGGATATTGAAATAGTGGTTTTTGTGGGGTAGAAAGTTCCAAAAGTTGAAATTATATTAATGAGGGTGGGATAAGAGGTCTGGTAAGTTTTTGGGGGGTTTGGAGAAATGGGGGCTAAAAATTAATTGAGTTTCTTAACCCGCCTTGCTCCAGCCTTTTAAAGAGATTAGTGGTTTGTAGGGCAGCTTCTTCACTTATTGAACCATCAGAACTTCCTTAATACTGCTGGATCAGTATTTTAATAGCCATGTGGGTAACATTTCTTGAAAACGGTTCAGCTATGTTTTATCTGTCCTTTGACCTCCTTTCAACAAATCACCAGTTCATTTTATCTTCATTAATTTGCACCTAAACTCCCTAAAAGTTGATAAAATTGTTTGATTTTCAATAATTATATCCAAATTCACATCATTAAGTTTATCATAATCAAAAATGTTCCTATATCGTCACCAATCCTTAATACTGATAACTTACCGCCATCTAATTATTTCCACCCACTCACGTGACCAATCTCGGTGTACAGAACTCAAATATGTCGGAATAGGGGGCTAAAATTTCAATCCCGAAAAACGAGAAAAGTTTTAAAATTTTTTTAAAATTTACTAATTAACTCAAATTTTCATTATTTTAATCGGAGAATTCATTTAACTCAATAAGTAACCTATATAGAAAAGGTTGAAAAGTTGATTATCCCAGTTTTCCCCATAAAATTATCATAAAATTTGATTGATTTATTTAATTTTAATTTTTTCAGTGTCGTTGTTTATTCAGGGAGGAAAATTTTTGGACGAGTGGACGAGATTTAGTTCGGTACACCCATACTTAAATCCTTGAACAACGAAAAAAAATTGAAAATTTTTTAATATTATAAATTAAATTAATTTAACTGTATATTAGTGATTTCAAGTAATTGTATAGAGATTCTGTTGATTTTGTTTTGTATTTTGGTTAGTCAATTTTTTTTAATTCATTCCTGTTAATAGTTTTTTTGCATTTTCAAAACAAATTTGAAACAATATGGCAATACCTCAACTGAAAAACGTTAATGGCAAGAATCAATCCAGTTCAAATGCAAGGTTTCGTCAAAGAAAAATCTCAGTTAAACAACCTTTAACCATATATAAACAAAAAGACTTGCCTACGACTGATTTAGCTAATGAATTAGAACCAAGTCATGTTCATCATTTAAATAATAATGGTCAACAGCGAGATTTACATTCATTTGAAACTGGAGTTGATAAGAATGAAGAAGATGAAGTTCATTTACAGCAAGTTATAAATGCTGCCCAAAAAGCATTATTAAGTTCAAAAGATAAAAAAGAAGAAGCTAAAGAAGAGGATAAGAAATCTCAAGTTTATATTCCAACTCCTGATGCATCTAAAATATGGCATGAAGCTTCGAAATATTATAATGATCATAGTTTCATAGAACCTGAAGCTTATATAAAGTATAGTGCTCAAGTTGAAGATGCTATAGGTGTTGCATATAATATGGATGAGATTGATGAAGAGTTTCTTACTGAAATGAATAAAACCAATCCTACTAAGAAGAATGAACCAAAATGTACAGAAGTTGAATTCGAAATCATTGTTGATAAATTGGAAACAATAATTGAAGAGAAACAACCTTTCTTATCAATGGATCCTAGTAATATCTTATCATACAAAGAATTATCATCATATATATTAGAAGAGTTCAAATCATCACATAAGAATCATCCTTACATTCAAATTGGATCGAATTTAAAATATATATCATCAACAACATTAAAGGAAAGATTATCCAAAGAATTAAACTACCAACCATTTGTTACGATGTTTGATAAAGATCCATTAAATCAAGATTCTCAAAAATCAGGACCAAGATCCATTAACAAGTTACTCGATTTATTTGGTGAACAAATTTATAATCATTGGAAGAAACGTAAGATTGAAAGGAAGGGTAAATCAATTACTCCAAGCTTAAAATTCGAAGATCCTAATGCTAATGAAAAGGATAATGATAATGATCCATATATTTGCTTTAGAAGAAGAGAATTCAGACAAGCTCGTAAAACTAGAAGAGCTGATACTATCGGTATTGAAAAAATTCGTCTATTACAAAAATCATTACATAGAGCCAGAGATTTAATGTTTAATGTTAGTCAACGTGAAATTCTAAAATTAGAAGCATTTAAACTGGAATTAAAAGTTTTCAAATTAAGATGTGAAGCTAAATCGTTGAAAAGAGCTCATAATGTTGTTGGTGATGATTACTTATTCTATCCACATAAGAAGAAGAAGATTATCAAAATCAAAGAAGAAGAAGAACGTGAAAGAGAAGAGGCCAAAGCAAGACGTGAAAAGAAACTCAAAGAACTTAAAGATCCTAATAACAAACTTAATCAAGTTCAACAAGTACCAGCTGTTGATAATGGTAATTCTACTCAACCATATGTTAAGTTACCACCATCTAAGATTCCTGATATGGACTTAATAACAGTATCATTAGTTTTGAAAGAAAAGCAAGACACTATTAAACGTGCAGTATTAGAGAAGTTGCGTAAACGTAAGGAATTAGATAAAGGTTACGTTAATTTAACTGATGATCCAAATCAACCATATTTCAATATCTCGACTAATTTCCAAATCCAAAACAAAGAGTTAAAGCATATTCCATATTCCTCAATTGGACTGAGTAACTTATATCAAATTAATACAAGTAGTGTATTGAATGAAACATTAAAGAAATATTTGGAAGAAGGCAAAAAACCATTACCTGGTATGAAAACATTCAGTGGTAAAACTGGGGAATTAATACCATCGGAGGCTTTCCCACATTTAAATACATTATTAAATGATGTTAAAACGAAAAGATCGAATGGTTATATAGCACAATTATTAAAAAATATTGAAACTAATAATTACAATGTTTACATTAATGGATTTGATAATGTTAACGAGGATGAAGAAAACAATCAACCTAATGTATCTGATTCTATATTCAGATTAAGAAGAAGAACCGGAAGATTGAATAGAAATTTTGTTGATAGAAGAGTGCCTAATGATTTAGGAACTTTGATACCAGAAGAAGCTGATGAAGAAGGAGATGAAAGTAAAGAGAATAAAGTTGTTGATGCATATAATTCAGTTGATGCCGCAAAGAGATTTAAATCAAATTGGAAATTTGATAATGAGACTAGCGATTATGAAACTGATCTTGCATCACCATTTAGTTTGGATCCTTCAAGATTAAATAGTATCAGTGAAGATACTCAATCAATCAGATTTGGATCTATGTTATTATCGAAATCATATGAATTATTAAGAGAAGCCGTGCATCATAGACAACAAGCTTACATGCAGCAGGCAAGATTAAGAGCTTTACATCAACAACAGCAACAACAGTTGAGAAATAAGAACTTGAATCAAGTTCAAAGACCACCTACTTCAAGTAGTTCTGGCACAGGGTCAAGTAGTGGAACTGGATCAGGGTCATTAACAGGATCAGGATCACTAACTGGTTCAAGACCAGGTTCAGGTTCACCCCAATCACAAAAATTTAATAGACCTCACCCTTTAACCAATCCAACCCGCTCTGGAAGCAGTTCGGCAAAGTAACCATACTTTACTGAACATTTTGTATTATAGTTAGCATATATACACAAAGTATAAACAGTAATATCGTAATTCTATAATTCTATACACAAGCCTTCTAAAATAATCCATCAATTTGACCATCATCATCAACTTCAACATTCATAAACCCAGCATGAGTTGGTAATCCAGGAATGGTCATGATTTCAGCTGCCAATGCATATAAATAACCAGCACCAGCTGAACATCTCACTTCTCTAATTGGGATAGTAAACCCGGTTGGAACTCCCTTTAAGGCTGGGTCATGAGATAAGGAGTATTGGGTTTTAGCAATACAAATTGGTAATTTATCATACCCTTGTTTAGTGTACATTTCCACTTGCTTCTTAGCTAATGGTGATAATTCAATAGCGGCAGCACCGTACATTTTAGAAGCAATGGTGAAAAGTTTATCTTCAACAGAACTATTGACGTCATAAAGGAAATCTTGTCCTTGTTGCTTAGGTATTTCGACGGCTTGGACCACAGACTTTGCAAGATCAAGTGCTCCTTTACCACCTTCAGCCCAATGGTTGGTAGGAACCGCAAAATCAGCTCCAGCACTAAGGGCTTCTTGTTGAATTAATGCCAATTCGTTATCGGTATCGGTTTCGAATTGATTTATGGCAACAACGACGGGTACGTTGTACTGTTTGATATTGGAGATTTGTTTGGCTAAATTGGCACATCCTTTTTGTAAGAATTCCAAGTTTTCAGTAGTATAAGCTTCAGGTAATGATTGACCAGGTTTAACGTCTGGAGCACCACCATGTAATTTCAAAGCTCTAGAAGTGGCGACTAAAACAACAGCATCCGGTTTGAAACCTGAAGCTCTACATTTGATGTTGAAAAATCTTTCACCTCCCATAGTAAAATCAAAACCAGCTTCAGTAACTACGAACCCTTTTTGACCATTATTGATTGGATGAGATGGTGATGTTAATTTTAAGGCTAATCTGTCGGCAATAACGGAAGATGCACCAATGGAAATATTGGCAAATGGCCCAGCATGGACGAAAACAGGTGTACCTTCTAAAGTTTGCATCAAATTAGGTTTGATGGCGTCTTTAAGTAAAGCAGTCAATGCACCAGCAGCTCCAATGTCTTCACAAGTGATGGGAACCCCAGTTTCTTTTTGTGAACCAACCACTATCTTACCGATTCTTTGTCTCATATCTTTTAAAGATGTAGAAAGAGCAAGAATAGCCATTAATTCAGATGCAACGGTGATATCAAATCCAGATTTACGTGGTGGGTACTTGGCCGACTCATTTTTACCTTCACCAATGGTGATTTCTCTAACAAACCTATCGTTACAATCAACAACTCTTTTGATGGTGATAGTTTCAGGGTCGATGTTCAAATTGGCAAATTGTTCAATTTCAGCATCGGTCAATTCGTCGGGATTAGTTTTATTGATTCCCAACTTGTGTAATCTGGCCAACATTGATTGGGTAAATGTCCTTTTACCTTTCTTCACAGGCACTAACCTCTTATAGAACCCCTTGATGGTTTTGGAGGTATATTCATGAAACATTCTTGTATCTACAGCCGCACATAATAAGTTTTGAGCGGCGGAAATAGCATGAATATCTCCGGTTAAATGCATATTGAATTCATCCATAGGGATAACTTGAGAGTACCCACCACCGGCAGCACCACCTTTAACACCAAAAGTTGGTCCCATACTTGGTTGACGAACATTGGCGATAGAATTATAATTCAAATGAGCTCCTAATGCTTGGGTTAATCCCATAGTTGTGGTAGATTTACCTTCTCCTAATGGTGTAGGGGTGATCCCAGCAACCAACACGTAATTACCTTTTTCTTGAATAGATCCTTCGGCATTTTCATCTAAACGATCAACCACTAATTTAGGATCAACTTTAGCTTTATAATGACCATAAGGTTCCAATTCTTTTTCCAAGAGTCCTAATTCTTTGGCAATTGTAGTGATCTTTTTAGGTTGTTGGTTTCTTGATATTTCGATATCTGAAGGGACTGGAGTAATTAATTTCAAAGGCAAAGGTTTGAAATCGTGATGATGTTGAGTTCTTTGCTGAGCAATGGCTGCATCAAAGACATTAGAACATAACATGGCAACAGTCATAGGTCCAACTCCACCAGGAACTGGAGTTAAATACTTAGCGACTTTAGAAGCACTTTGGAAATCAACATCACCAACTAACTTTCTACCGTTCTTGGCGGTTGGATCGTCTTTATAGTTAATACCAACATCAATAACCACACAGTCTGGCTTCAACCAGTCACCTTTGACATACTCTGGGATTCCAACAGCGGCAACCACAATGTCAGCATTTCTAACAATACCAGGTAAGTCTTTGGTGTATCTGTGACAGATGGTAACGGTACAATCGTGTTGTTTTAACATAGAAGCCACTGGGTTTCCAACAATATCTGATCTACCAATAACCACAGCATTTTTACCTTGCATATCGATACCAGTAGTTTTAATTAATTCAATTACCCCATTAGGCGTGCATGGTTTGAATAAAGGATTTCCACCTCTTTTGGACAACTCACCAATATTGAATCTACCAAATCCATCCACATCTTTCTCAGTAGCCACCGCATTAGTGACTAATGTCTCGTCGATATGTTTAGGTAATGGCAATTGAATCAACAAACCATGAACTTTAGGATCACTATTCAAATTTTCGATTTGTTCTAATAACTGATCTTGAGTAATGTCATCATTAAACTTCAATAACTTAGAATTTATATTGGAAGATTTGGCAGCTTTTAATTTGGAGTTAACATAAGCGGAAGAATCGGGTCTGTTACCGACTTGGATGATAGTCAAATTTGGCTTGAACTTTAAATTATCAAAATTCAATTGTTCAACGTCAGTTTGGTACTTTTGTTGGTTATACTTTAATACTTTTTCAGCTATAGAACTTCTGATAGTTTTGGCTAACTTTAGCCCAGACACTATAGTGGCATCATACTTGATGGTAGACACCGAAAATGATCTTATAACCGATCTTGGGACTTTAGTTCTTAACATGTTGAAGTCCTAGTGAAGGCTAACAAACAAAAGAAACACCGGGCTGTAAATTTTTCAGTACACCTCATCTCGATGTCGTGCGACAGCAGCGACAACGGCTAATGAGTCAGAGAACTATAGCAGCAGGGAAAGCTGGGAACAGTAGGGTGGAGGGAATTAATGTTAGTATGAATTTACAAGCTTGTTAGGAGTATATTGGGTGAATATTATGGGGTCAATATAAGGGGTATGAATTTTAGTATTGCTGGTTACTTGATTGCTAGTCGCAGATCTAAAAGCATCTCAACCTATTACCGATGTAATTGATTTTTCTGTCGCCCAGCTCTCGCACTAATTTCCGACCGTCGCGGTAATTTTTCCCCCTCACCAATCTTGCCTAGTTCTCACTATTCTATGTACTCGTGCTTAATTTCGCACTCATCTTAAATATCACCTTTTTATCACAAGTTTTATAAGTTATGATAACCACCTCCACCAACTAAATACCGTGGAAATAATAAAATGTCTGATACTGAAAGTTACTCTCACAACGAGAGAAATGAAAGAAATAACGATGAAAGATTTGATCAAAGATTAGATGATCATAGAAATCAACCTAGTTCGTTACCTGTACCACAACCTGAACCACTGCCAGCTAGAAATCAACCAGTTAGACCACAACCTTCTCCACGAGCTGGTCAGAGTGATTTACAGCCTGTTAGTATTTTAGAATCGACAAATTTGGGGTACGGAGGAGCGTTTGGTGATGACTCCAATTATATCCCTCAAAGAATGCCAAGGAGAACTTCCAGAGCTTATTCGATTGATGAAGGGTTAGATCCTAAAGATCAACGTCATTTGAGTGCTAATAACATCACGTTCAAAACGAATTCATCAGTCAAGAGAAAACGTAAACAAACACGGAGCGGATCTAATAATGATAATTTCGAAGCCGATTTAGCTTCACCAATGATGAGAATGAAAACTAACGATACTACTCACAGTGAAAAAAGCAATAAGGATAGAAGACCTCTGATGTCGTCCATTGATAGTGATGCTATCAGCCATGGATCCCGTTCAAGTCAAGAAACTGAAGAGGATGTTTGTTTCCCAATGTTGAGAGAACACGTTAGAATCAACGGTATTGACTTTGACGAAATCGATGAGTTCATTAATGAGGAAAGAGACAATGCAGAAACTTTGAAACAACAACAACAACAGTTGGGTCAAAGACCTGGGGCTACAACCTCAACTGCTTCAAGAGTAGTTAATCCATCTCAAGCTTCTTTGAAGTATACTCCAAAGAACATTTTGAAAAAGACATTCACCAGAAAAGCTTCGGACGATAGCTCTATCAAAGGTATTGTCGATAATGAAAAATTCCATCAAGCTTCAGATACGTCATCTTCTAATGAAGATGCTTCAAAAGGATCACCACTTGAAGAGTATGTGACATTTGCTAACAAACCAAGCACTTCATTACCTGAAAGATTTTCATTCTTTAGCACAAAAATGGAAGAAACCATTCATGCTGCTGACATCCCATCATTGGTTGAACCCAACAAATCGGTTAGAGATTTATTCAACGATGGCGAAGGAACTTGGTGGTTGGATTGTAGTTGTCCTACCGATGCCGAAATGAGAGTTATCTCTAAAGCTTTTGGATTACATCCTTTGACATCTGAAGATATTAGAGTTCAAGAAAGTAGAGAAAAAGTTGAATTATTCAAGAATTATTATTTCGTGTGTTTCCATACTTTTGAACCCGATAAGGAAAGTGAAGATTATCTTGAACCAATCAATGTTTATATTGTTGTCTTCAGAGACGGTATCTTAACTTTCCATTTCTCTCCGGTTGATCATGGTGCTAATGTAAGAAGAAGAGTCAGACAATTAAGAGACTATGTAGATGTTAGTGCTGATTGGATTTGTTATGCCATTATTGATGATATTACTGATGCGTTCATTCCAGTTATCACCGGGATTGAATACGAAGCTGATGCTATAGAAGATTCTGTGTTTGTGGCTAGAGAAATTGACTTTAGTTCAATGTTACAAAGAATTGGTGAGTCCAGAAGAAAGGTTATGACATTAATGAGACTTTTATCAGGCAAAGCTGATGTTATCAAGATGTTTGCTAAGAGATGTCAAGATGAAGCGTTTAAGAATATCCCTCATCAAGAGCCCATTCAGCAAAGTCAGCCACAACAGCCAAGTGGTGGTCAAGGCGGACAAGGTTCTCAAAGTGGTCAAAGTGGACCTTCTAACCAATCAAATCCAGCATTCGGGTTTGGTCATGATGGCAGTGGCGGTATAAGTTTCGGTCCACAACCAGGGGCTCCACCAAACATGATGGCATCAAACCAATATCAATTCCATCACCAAGGTCATATCACTCAGCCAAGAGCTGATATTGCTTTATATCTCGGAGATATTCAGGATCACGTTGTTACAATGTTTCAAAACTTATTGGCCTATGAAAAGATCTTCAGTAGGTCCCATGCCAATTATTTGGCCCAGTTACAAGTTGAATCGGTCAACTCTAATAATAAGGTCACTGCCATGTTATCACAAGTTACCGTCATCGGTACATTGTTATTACCATTAAATGTTATTACTGGTTTGTTTGGTATGAATGTCGCGGTACCAGGTCAAGATCATCCAGGATTAGCATGGTTCTTTGGAATCCTTGGGGTTATGGCTTTCATAGTTATATGCTTCTTTGCAATTTCCAGAATATGGTTGAAGAAGTTGTTGAATAATGAACCTGAACCAACGCAAATGTCTTCTAGAAGGTCGTTTAAGAGTTTGGGTTTAAGAAAGCCAGGAAGAGCTAAATCAATTGTTAGTTTCCCGGGGTATGATGTATAATCTTCACATCTGAGCGAAGTAACTTTGTGAGTGAAGCTTACAGATGAAGCTGCCTCATATAATTTCAATAAGAACAATAATTTAATAGTATAGAGAATAATTGTAGTGTATATAATGGTAGGATATAGATTTAATATAAATTATTTATGGACTTCTTCTTTGTGTTTGTGTTTATGATCTTTATGTTTAACTTTGTGATCTTTGTGTTTGTTTTTCTTACTCTTACCCTCTTCATCTAAATCCTTAAATACTTCCTTTCTCCATTCTTCCAATAACCTCTTCTTCTTATATTTCCTCCTGTCTTTTATCCTTAACTCTTTCTCTCTATAAGGTGCAAATTTCTTAATACCAATATAACTATTCAACTGTTTATCATCAGCTAAGAAAATGTCTCTGGTGGTTAACCCAAAACTCTCTGGTGATACCTCACGGTACTTGAACTTAAGGTCCTCATCTTGAGACCTTCCTCTTTCTTCTTCTTCGACTTCTTCAATGATTTTGGTTTTGTTGGCTTCAACAATCTCTTGAGCTTTCTCTTTGAGTGATGACTTTTGTTTTTTTGATTCCTTCTTCTCTTTAAGTTTTTCCTTTCTCTTCTTCTTAGGTGGTTCTTCCGGGTCGTCTTGTTCCTGTTCTGGGTCAGCTTCAAGTCCATGGGTTTCTTCAGAGTCTTCGAATTGATCTAACTGTTCATTGTCACTCCATTCTGGCTTGGTGACATCATCATTATAATACTGTTCGTTGAAGATCTCTGCCATCTTAGCATCCCAATCAGCATCATCGAAATCATCGTTTAAAAGTGAATCTCCAAATACTTTAGTTATAACTTCTTCCTTAATTTCTCCACCTAACTCCAGCTTGATCTTAGCCAATCTGTCAGTAACTTTATTAAGCTTAGCAGTTTGTTTCTTCTTGATCTTTTCCTGTTTGTGTTCTTCTTGTTTTTGTTTCTCTTCGTGCTTCTTTTCTCTTTGTCTTTTACGAGAATTGGTCTTATCTCTTCTTAAAGTGGCTTGATTACGGGCATATGATACAATCTCTGCAGCATTTTCATCTTCATATCTGAAATTGTACGCGTTTTCAAACTGATCAACGGCTTCATCAAATTCTTCATCATCAACCCCATGACTATCAAGATCAATAACTTTATCATTTTTCTTTGGAATCCATGCTTTTTGATCAAGAAATGTTTTGAGAAACTCTTGTTGGTTGCCAGTGTCAGGTAATTCAAGATTAGCAGGCTCAATGTGGTTTTGTACAACTTTTTTCTTCAAAAACCCATCATCTTCTTCGTCTTCTTCATCTTCGTCTTCACCGAATGCGTTTTTGATATCATCTAAAAGCTGAGCACGTTCTTCTCTTTCAGTAACAACGAAAGGCTTTTCTCCATCTACAGTGTCGAATTCTTCGTCGTCGTTTTTAAAGTCTCCTGATAATAAATTCATTCTATGATAATCTTTTAAATACATTGGTTTTTCGGTCCTTTTAGCAATTTCAACCACTTCATCTTCATAAAACTTTGCGTCTTTATCCAAGAGCTTTTTGGGATCAGTTCTTAAAGTTTCTAACACCTTATTGATCCCCTTATCGACATTTTCAGTGATTAACTCACCATACTCATCTTCCTCCTCTGAAGTTTCGCTTTCACTTCCTTCACTGTCACTTAATTCTGGGATTGTTGTAGTTGGTTTTGCGGTTGATTCTATGTTTGTGGTTTCTGGGTTTGTGATTTGAAGTTTTGCTTCGGCCTCTTTGGCCTTTTTAGCTGCTGATTTCTTCCTAGCCATGATGCGATGCGATGTCTAAAGCGATGCCTGTGTGATAGCGATGCTTAGATCGCGAGGAGGTGAAAATGAGATTAGGGCGAGGCTAGTGCGAAGCAGAGCTAGAGTTAGCCCCACCAGGCCCAAGAGACTCCATGACTCCATAATGTCATATATTCTTTCTGCCTATTCAATATTGGTAATATAAATCAATACAATACATAGATATTTTCCTACATTCCCTCTGAGTATGCTCATGTAACTAAAGCTTCAACTCCTCCTGCCTGATAGTCTCCCTAACTAAATCCCTTTCCACAGCCTGCTTAGTATTATACCACCACCTATAAGCCAATTCACCCCTATTCAAATCCAAATTTTCACTCACAACCTTCCATAAGACCCCAAACAAATAAACTCGTTCATTGACATTGCAACTATCGATCAATATCATCACCTTATCCAACCACTTTACAAAAATCAGCAAAGGTAAGTATGGAATAACATTAATAACTGACAATATTAATGCTTCTTTGGAAGTTTCAGGTACGAATCTCTTTTGGAACTTATACTCTTTCTTTGAATCCCTTAAGGAATCAGGCATGATGTCCAACATAACTTGTTTCGAAGGCTTCTTTCGTTTATTGTCACGAATTATATCTAGTTTTGTGTGTTTGGAATCGAACGTACGAAGTGTCGATTCAGCACTTACTTCAGTTATCGGTTGAGCTGATTGAAAACTCTCTGTGTTAGGTTTGATGGGAATTCCATTAATGGTGTTCAAACATTTGAAGTAAAGATGATTTAAAAATTGTTCTGATGGCAATGAGACTCCATTGAGTTCAGTGTTCAATGACATTTCTGAATCAGAGAACCTCGTTGATAAAATCTTTTTACCCAAGGTTTCAACGGCTATACTTAATTGGTTTGGTGATAAGATTTCGGGAAATTGGCTAATGACTAAATCCACATAACTAAGTGCTTCTTTGAGGTTAGAATTATCAGTGTTCTTAGAGAAACACAATAAAAGCACTGAATGACATCCTTCAATAAGTTCATGATTTTGAATCTTAGGATCATTGACAATATCAAAACACAATGTAAAGATATTGGATATAATAAAGTCATTATTAGTGTGAGAATTTTGAAGATAGTTCTCCCATAACCCCACTGTGAACAACACTTTACTTCTAGTTATCAAATCATTATTGAGAATCTGCCCGTTCAAATTCACATTTGGATAGCCAATCAAGAACATCGTGAACTTTTCAAATTGTTGTAATTTAGACTTGAGAACCAACTCAAGACTTAAATAATAAGTAAAGTTATAGCTATCGAAACCTCCTTGTCCTATGGATAATAAAATATGGTTTAAATAGTAACAACATTCGAGAATTTTGAAACTTATTTCACTATACTCTGCCTCAAGGTTATAGTTTCTAAACCAACTGTTGAACCCTTGAGTTGCTTTTAAAAATCTTGTGTAAATACCTTGATATATAATGCATTGGCCAAAGAAAATTGATTTCATTAAAATCCAAAATTGTTGATGTAAATGGTTTTGTACACTTTGGCTGTGACCTGAATTGAAAATCGATGCTTGTGTCAGCTGACTAACATTTTGATTAAATTGTTTGATTTTGATTAAATTATCAAGTATAAGGTCGAATGACTTAGCTTCCCATGGTAATATCTCAAAATAATTCTCTAATAGGAAACACAATCTATTCAAATGTTTGATCACTGGTTTAGTCATAAGATCTTGTATGATTTTAGGATCACATTGTTCGTTAAACTTAAAGAATTCATGATATATTTCAGCACCAAATGAATTATTAGAGAATAATAGTTGGACTATTTTATTTATGATGAAATTATTGGATAATTTTGGAGTATAATCTTTAACTGATTCTCTATCGTGCTTAAAAACGATCGAGTAACTTAAAAGGGTCAAATTAATCACATTATCTGAATTGTATGCAGTCAAACTATAATTCAATGATTCTTTGAACAACCCATGAATCTTCTTATCCCAATCATTAAAGAACCATTGATACTCAATGAAATTGAAGTTGGTATATAAATCATCACGTAATTGGTTGCTCAACATTATACCAGAAATAATTGGTAGAACCTTCCAACTATTATGAACCGGATCAAACTTGACAAAATTATTCAACTCTTGTAAAATCACTTTGTACCATATTTTAATCGAAATGGTTGGCTGGGATATTTGTAACTTTTTATCAGTAATTGATTTAAATGCTTCAATTATTGGGTAATTGAGTTCGAATGATGTGGTGTTCAGGAAACATGTGGGGTTGTTAAGAAAACTAGCAAACACCAATCTTAAATTATACTCTACTTTGATAGTAGGAAGGTAATGATAAAGATAGCCAAGGATTTGATTGATACTTGTATCAGGTTTAGGGTTTCTAAGGTTTTCAATGAGAAAGTCCAATTCTTGTGGTACTCCTTCAGCACCTGGACCACCAGGACCTGAAACTATTCCCTGATTACCAATACCACCCGGTCCTTTGAGTAGCAACCTCCCTTGAGGTCCTAACTTCGAATAAAGTGACATGTAGCGCTTGTGAAACTGGGGAAATGCGACTGCCGCTGGAATCTGATACATCACCGCGCGACTACTGGTGTACTGCATTGAAAATTATACATCGTAAGATTAGACCACCAACCTATGCTACGTATAACATTTCTGATACGACAGCGAATAGGTGTTCATTTATATAGAGGGTTCCATATATCACGTGCTGTGTATATTACTGGACTTTCATTCGGAATCAAAAATCTACTTGTACATAAACAAAAACCAAAGAATGATGAGACTAATGACTGGCATGAAAAAGTTCTTAACAATAGATTGAAAGAACTACAACAAGCAAATAAGGGTAAAGAAATGATAGAAGTGCTAAGACAACACCTACTGAAACATCAAAAGATTAGTTTTGGGATCGTGGACCTTATAAATATCCCAAAAGATTCAAACGAAGTTGATGATTATAAAGTCTTATATGAGATGTGTCAACTTATTGAACCATATATTTACACAAACCAAGCATTTCAAGAAAAATACATTACCCTAGCGTGTTATTTCCATCAAAGTGAAACCCTTTCGACACTAGCCGATATCTACCTTCAAAATCTTGAACTTAATCCAATCATACTTCAGCGGTTAGTTGAAGGATGCTGTAAAGATTATCAACTAGAAGCCGCTAAAATCGTATTTACAAAGATTGTGTCGGTCAAAAGAGACTTGGGGCCGGAATTTCTAACATCGGTCCTTCATTTGTTTACCACCCACGATGCATTATTTCCAAATGTGATGTATATCTTAGAAACGTGGATGTTTTCATCCAATCATTTACCCACGGCGGAAAGTATGGTTAAAGTATTATTTCAAGCTTATAAGTATGGAACTATGCAGGAAATAAGAGAGATCGAAAACCTTATACACAGGTATGGGTTAACTAATGAGTATCTAGTAAGGCATACAAGGTTAAAATATAGAATAATTAATAGAGATTTAACCAGCTTCAAAAAGAAAGTATTGCCGGAAGACTTAAAAGAATTAGATGATATTGCATCTGGTTTAAAAGGACCAGAACTTGAAGAATTCTACTACCTCACCTTGGAGTACATGTACAGGTATTGTAAATTCGAGGACATCGAAATGATCTTGGCCAGAATGAAGAACCGCAAAGTCAAAGCCACAAAAAGGTTTCATATCCTCTTGATTAAGTTCTATGTTGTGCATGAAAACTTTTTGAGTTTATTGAAGTTCTTAGAAACATACTACAAGTCTATAGAGTTTGATACCGAAATTCTCACACTTATATATGAATGCTTTGTTAGAAACTATCCCAAACTAGCTATAGACTTTCAGTATGAGCTTAAGAACTGGATCAAAAACTCAATGTTAACTCAAACCCAAAAGGATTGGGTATTGCCACAAATTAAACTCTACAAAATTGATTCATCTATAAAGCCATTCGTGGTTAGAGATAGAACACCAAATCCAATGAAGTATAAATCGGATTCATGGCAGAATTATACAAAAGATAAACAGCAAATACGGAATCAAACAAAGTTCAGAGTAGAGAAAGGATTTATAGATCTCATAGAACAAGGAATAAAGCCGGATTTTTACATTTTAGAGGAAACATTCAAGCATCTGCATTTGTACTATAGAACCAAGATTTTAGAACTCACCCAAATTTTAAGATTAGAACATAAAAATCAAAACCGTTTGAGTATGATAAACCTTCAATGGGCCACAAGTGAAGAACGGTTAAAATTTTATACCTATAATTTAGACTTGTTGAACTCCCATGATAAGATCAAATTTTCTAGGATTTTGTTCAATAAACGGTTCAACAAAGAAGCATTAGAAACATTAAACCAAGTAGACTTGACAGAATTGAATCATTATTCATATTTAAGAGTATTGGTGTCAAAAATAAGAATTTTAATTTGTATGAAGGATTATGAGGGTATCATTAAGGTATTGAATGAATTTCCCGTGAATTACGTGGGGTTGGATGAAGATTTCTTGAAAAACTGTATAGGTTTTGAGAGGAAGTTGGACGGAGAAGTAAAAGAAGTTATGAAACAGTTTATAGGGGATGTCCAAGGTATTTTGGAGAAGGATAAAATTGATTTGAGAGAACGTGTACAAGGGTTGTTCACATTGTTAAATGATTGGTGCCCCTAAGAATAACGAGATTGGTCAATCTTGATCCCTATTAAACATAACTCACACGGATCTTTAGTCAGCCTAAGTCCGCACTTGCACTTCATAACGTCACAGTTCGCGAACTTTGTATATAGAAATATAATGTCAGATCCTAAAGAATGGGAAGATATAGTATGTACCACTTAACGTCTAAATGTCCTATAAAAGAATCATACTAACAGTAGAATAAATCACTTACTGATGGTTTGTTATCAAAAATCACGGAATCCATCGAATGTTCTGTGTGTTCAGAAATAATGCATGTCCCCGTTATATCATCATGCGGACATTCGTTTTGTTACGACTGTTGTACATCATGGTTCGATAACAAAGTGTCTTGTCCTACCTGTAGGCATGAGCTTCAAATGGAGCCAACACTCAATGTTCAACTCAAAGATATAAGTAATAATATTGTGGATATATTGATAGATCATGGAGATGAGGATGAGAAACAACAATTGATTGAAAGACGTAAGGAAGCAAATAAAGTGTACCAGTACGATGTACAAAACGACAAGTTATATGGGGGAGTATTCAAAAATGCATTTACTATTGTTGATAGATCAGACGGAGTGGCCAGATGTGGGAATTGTCATTGGGAAGCTAATGGATCGGAATGTTTACATTGTGGCGCCAGATTTAGGAATGTTACAGAAGAAGATGAATTTTCTGACGCTGACGGGTATGATATTAACGAAGATCATGACGAAATACGATTGTATGGAGCAGAAGATGATGCTTATGATTCTGATGATAGTTTCATAGACGGAAGAGATCTAAATGATATAAATCATGATTTACAGAGTGAAGATAATGACATACTATCCTCAGATATGGATGCTACTTCTGCACATTCCTGGAGAGGATTTGATCACGATCATGATCATGATATCCATAGTGTTCGTGATAGTGATGAAGAGTCTCATGGATATGGTGACCTGGATAATGAGAATTATAGTGATGATGATTTGCATACCGCCATACACAACTTTCATGAAGGACCTATTGATCTAGACACGGTAGAAATCGATGATGAAGAGGAAGATGTGGGGAGAAGAAGAAGAAATGTTATAAATATCAGTGATGATGATGACGATTATTAATGAATAATGATAATTTGTTTCTATTGTCTTTGTTTTTGTATTTCTAGTTGTATTTGTGAACTCTATTCGTGTTCTCTTACGTTTGTCTGTGTGTTTCGTATACAACGTATATCAAGTCTCATAATAAATTAAATGGTTGCAAACGTCGCGCCTCTACCGATTCCCATTCTCAAAATTTTCATTGGTTCGAAAAAGTGAACTGATTATTTCAACAACTAAACAGTAAGTACTTTACATAAACCACAGACCCAAAGCTGTTACACAAATACAAACGTGGGAATTGATACAAGTGACACAAAAGTAACATACTAACGACTAGATGGCTCCAAATCCACAAAGAATTATTGAATTACAAAAAAGATATCAAACTTCTCATCAACCATTATGGTTAAGAGGACCAAGAGCTAAATTCATTGTATATCCATTTTACGCTTTATTTACTATTAGTACTGCTGTTCCATTATATTACGCTGGTAGAGGTGTTTTAGGTATCAAAGAAGTTAAGTAAGCATATAAGCATATATATTTAATAAATGATTTAGGAATTTTCTTGTCAATTAGAGGGTGTATGGTTTGTTAGGCCTTTGATTGGGTTAAATGAACTTATGTTGGGTGTACAGGTGTGCTGAGTGTTGTTTGAGGTTTTAATTAGGGGCTTTAATAGTTTAAAAGAGTCATTAAGATACAGTATGTATTATAAACTTATAATAAGTTATTTAATGCTAAAATAATTTGATAAACCCCATAAGCACCAGGATCAGGTGGGAAATCAACTTTATCATCCAAACCACCGACATAAGTGGCTCTTCCTAACTTAGGTCTTAATTTTCTAGTTCCTTCGGCTGATTCTTCAGCTTTTTTAACTGATTTTGCAACATCCAAAGTTTGGTTGAACTCTCTAACGAAAGGAATTAAAACATCCATAACGGTTCTATGACCTTCTCTAGCCTTTGTGAAATCTTTCAAAGTTTCAATGGCTTCATCGAGACTCTTAGCAAAGATTTCTTTATCGGATTTCTTACCCTTTAAGTTTTGCAAATTGATGATTAAATGGTTGATTAAAGATTTGACGAAAATGTAAAGAATAGCCCCTAAAGTACCACCCATATCATTGGCCAAAATTGATAAAATTCTAGTTAAAGCAGTTAAAACCGATCCTTTATTTGCAACACCGTCTTTCAAAGCAGCTAAAGTACCATTAGCTCCCAATTCTAACATTTTACCACAATCTCCATCACCCATCTTTGTATCCCATTCAGTGATTAAAGGTTCGAATTCAATTAAATTCTTAGCACCAACTTCTAAGATCTTATGTAACACTTGTGGATCGATAGTAATATCATTATCGAAAGTTGGAATTATGGCTTCGTAGTTTTCGAAGTTGGTGATGATTCTTGATTCATAGTCACCAATATCACTTTCGACATAATTTGGCCAGTTAGAAGCAGTTGTTGGTAAATCAAACAATTCGTAAAGTTTGGCCTCATCAAAAGTGTTGGAGATGGATTTGGTGATGTTGAATAAAGTAATGGTAAAGATTGGTGCATTCAAGGAGGTAACAAAGTTACCAGCCATAACTCTTTGAGGGGTAATTCCATAAGTTGATTTTAATTGCTTAACAGTTTCGAACAATAAGGCTCTTTCCTCGATAATTGGTAACCCACCCAAATTGTTGAATAACAAAATAAACTTATCGGACTTGTCATATTGCAAATAGTTTCTTTCCTTATCGTTTTTATCTAATAAGTAGTTCAATAGATCTTTGATTAAATCTTCATTTGATGGGATTTTTGGAACTTTAGCAAACCCAGGTTCATTATGAATACCTAAACCTAACTCATACTCGTTAGGTTCTAATTTTCCATAATTGGAATCTGCTGGATGACCAGGTATATGGACATGATCTAACCCAGCGTTAATGGAAACAATGTTCTCATTGATTTTCGCACCCAAAGCATACAAATCATCTAAGCTATATTGGGGATCATTAGCCGCACTTCCTAACATTTTTATGATCAATCCACACCCTGCTAATGTTCTTCTACCGACTAATGAGTTGGTGGATCTTTTAATTGATACGTCATCAGTACATCTTAATAATCTGATTTTGTCTTTACCGTAACGGGAAATTAATTCTTGTTGAGCCATACCAAAGTATAAATTGTCACCAGTATAATTGGTAATGATTAAAATCGTACCTTTTTCACTATGGACCACTTTTTCAGCAGCTTCGATATTCTTGAAATTTGGGGATGCAAACACTTCTCCTTGAGCACATGAGGTTAGCATTCCATCACCAACTAAACCAGCCCAACCAGGTTCATGACCTGAACCACCACCACTGATCAAAGTGATTTTTTTAGGGTCAGCTTTATTATTATAAATGACTTTCTCATTCAAAAGGACTGATAAATTTTTATTGGAAACAACGTATCCTTGTAAACAATTCTTTACTAAATTGTTAGGATTCTCCGGTAAGAAATGTTTAGTCATATTGATAAAGTTGACATAAATAGGTGGGAAATTATTCAGTTTAAATAGTTTCTGGAGACAAAATCGGGAAATTTTACACCTTGTGCTTAGTGCAAGGTGGAAAAATAGTTGCACCTATACCCCACTACTTGAAATATATAAAGCAATAGTCGCCCCAAAAATATTTATCGGTTAATTTATAAAGGGTCGTTTAAAGATGGGATTCAAAATTGTTATTGGTAGTGATCAAGCTGGGTTCGAATACAAAGATCAATTAGTTAAAGACTTGAAGAATAATAAATTGGTTGATGTGGTCGAAGATATTGGGGTAACTTCTAATACTGATTCAACTCCATACCCATCCATTGGTATCAAAGTTGGGGAATTAATCAAGGAAGGTAAGTTTGACAGAGGTATCTTAATTTGTGGTACTGGTTTAGGTGTTGCTATAAGTGCTAATAAAGTACCAGGAATTAGAGCTGTTACTGCTCATGATTCATTCAGTGTTGAAAGATCGATCTTATCCAACAATTGTCAAGTCTTGTGTATGGGTCAAAGGGTAGTCGGATTAGAATTGGCTCGTAGATTAGTTAAAGAATGGTTAACTTATACTTTTGATGAATCTTCTGCATCTGCTGATAAAGTTAAAGTCTTAGAGAATTATGAAGCTCAAGCTGCTTGTTGTTAATATACATTTTACTAAGTATTTCAATTGTAATTGCGTCATCTTAATTGATTTTCTACTAGTGCCTCTATTGGTTTGGGTGTAGGCTCATCGCAGACGTGTCGTGATAAACCCATAAAAAAAACATAAATCATGGTGGGGATGAGATGACGCTAGTAATGGATGCGAAAAATGCTGCACCACCAAACACCGATTGTGAGGATAATTGCCATATTGGGAAATAGTAACCGCTGTCGGCGGAAATATAGGAGCGCCTGAAACTGGCGGCTATATGTTTTACCGATATTAACTGCCTCTAAACTATGGAATTTCAACGTTCCGAATATTCAAGTATAGTGACTTAAATTTCAAACAACGTAATCAAGTGATTTTAGTTCATAATAACAAAAATGGGTTAACCGTTGACTGGTAGAGCGGCAATTAGCGGTTATGTAACTTTCCCCCTATTCTTTACGCGACAGATTGTAGGCAAAGTCTGGAGAACTCGAGCTCATCTCCTTAGTGGCTTATCGAGACATAAAATCGAACACCAACAACCAACAGAGACAACATTTGAGAAAAATATAAAGAAGTTGGGGTGGCTTATTAACACTATTGGTCATCCATTTACTATAAACTCCAAAACAATCAACTCTGTATAAATATGCTCAACAATACATGTAATAATGTTTTTACCGTAACTTTTATAGGATTCTATTTATTTAATAGCAGCTACCTATCATATACGATAGGAAACTTAGAACTTAGCTTAGCTCAGCTCTTAGTTTAATAATTCCATATCATCTAAAACGAAAACCTTCATACTTGGAATCTTTGGATCAAAAACAATTTGTGGAGCCTTGGTGGCTTCTTCTAATTTAACTTTATGAGTAAAAAATTCATTAATCTTCTTTAATTTTCCGCTTTGGATCAAATTAATAACTGGTGGCCATGAATCCTTATATCTGTTAACGAATCTAACATCGACTTCACCAAAAGATAAAGGCATGAATGGGAATCCATCTAATTCATTAGATGATGATACTCCAACAACAACTAATTTACCGTTTCTTCTAACGACATAACCAGCGGTATTAATAGAAGATGCAACACCAGTACATTCTAAAGCAGTTGAAGGCATATCGTACTCGGTTTTACCGAATAATTTTCTGATTTCGTCAGCGTTTTGTTTAGGATTTAAATCGGTTTGGACCTTATAAGTAATAACGTTTGGAACTAATTTCTTAGCGAACTCCAATCTTTCTTCATTGACATCAGAAATAACGATTGGGAACGCACCAGCAGCATCGGCCAACATCAAAGTACCCAAACCAATTGGACCACAACCAGCAATGAAAGCTGGTTTACCTAAAGGTAATCCATCAGCTTTTTCAATACCGTGGTATCCGACTGATAAAACTTCGACTAAAGCACCTTCTTCGTAACTAACATTGTCAGGCAAAACATGAACGAATTTAGCATCAAGGTTTAAGAATCTTTGAATTGATCCATTGGTGGGTGGCATACCTAAAAATTCAACATTTTGGCATAAATTATAATTACCATTCATACAAAGGTAACAAGATCCACAAGGAACTTGAGGTTCAATGGCAACTCTATCACCAACTTTCAATAATTTGTTAGCGACTTGAGAACCAACTTCGATAATTTGACCTGCACATTCATGCCCGATAATCAAATCTTCAGTAATGACTAAATCACCAATACCACCTTTTTTCCATAAATGAATGTCACTACCACAAATACCAGTACATTTAATTTGCAATCTAACTTGATGAGGTTTCAAAGCTTCAATTGGAGCTTCACTTAATTTGATAGATCTATCAGGACAGACCATTAAACATGGGTTTGGAATATGATCCCATTTACCTTTGGATTCGACAATTGGTGCCATTTTATTATTCAATAATTAGAAGTTTTAAAACTAATGAATTATTCGGAAAACTTCGAGGAATATTTTGTTTTTATATATGAAAACTTTGGGGTGGTAAACGGGAGAAAAATCGGTTATAGTATCTCATTTTAGTAACGCTAACAATAATTTATCGCCCATCTCGCAAATTCCCCAAAAGTTTTTCCAGAGGCAGTCAACCCCATTTATTTTCCCCGTATTTTGCAACTACCTATCCCTAAACGTGTCAATTACCCGATGTTGCTTTATGATTTTATGACTCTACTCCATGGTAGATAGCATGTTAAGTAAAACTCGAATTCTTATGTAACGTAATGTTAGAGATATTTTGTCAAAGTATGGATATAGTGAAGGTTATTGTTACTAGTGGTTCTGCGATTCGGTAGATCATCCCTATTAGTAAATAATTAACGCTGGCGCCGCCTTAGGACCATCTTGAATTGAGCCCTCAGCTGAGTTTATCCGTTAGTGGGGCACTAGATCTAGGCTGTTTCTTCCATATAAGGTATAAGAGGGCCTTGTGCTACTACTACCACCACTAATACCACCACTAATACCACCACTAATACCACCACTAATACCACCACTAATACCACCACTAATACCACCACTTAGTTGAATGTTAATGATGGGACTATAGTGAATATCTGGTAAGGGGGTGCTATGTAAGATCTTGAAATTCCTATATGTTCTAATGTATGACGATAGTTTGCTGTTATTTTCTGGTGATTTCTATGTGTTTATGTCCCTCAATTCGTCTCTCTGTGTTTCTTGTTCTTATTGTTGTGTTTCTTCCCTTTGCATTCTGTGCTTCTCATTGGTGATGAGATGAGATATTTGCCATCATATGATGAACCCATACTACGCTACGCCATTAATCACCCATTCTAATCATTCTTAATCTCCCACATACCCAAAAACCTTCAGTAATAACTTCCCCCTCCCCCGTATAAAATTGTTACCCCATACTTTGTTCACTAAATCATCTCGAGCTTATCACCGCTAACACCGCTGATCTCAACCATCACCCAACATTTGCATTTCCACCCGTACACCTTTAATCTCAAATCGCTACCCTCACATCATTGACGTCTCATGCTAACTAAACTAGATGCTGCAATCCTAAACCAAATTCTCCTGTACCTTCCCCCAAAATCATTACTAAACGTTGCCCTAACCAATTACCAACTATACGAACCAATCCTACCCCATTTGTACCGTCATATCATCATCATTCAAGGGAAATTGTCGCAAAAGTCCAGTCGTAAGTACCATTTTAATCATTATACAATCATCAATGGACTAAACAATGATGAACACAAGAAGGATATGATCTTAATACTTGCTAAGTTGACGGTTCTTATTAATTCCATTAAAATTAATCCTAAATTGGCAGAACATGTCAAAGTTTTTGAGGTTTATGACCGGTATACTCCACAAATCCATGAAAAAATTGTTGAGTTCTTGGGTTTAACTAAAGCTAAGGTATACATAGAAGACGATGGTCTTAGGTTATGGATAAAGAAGAAGGTCAAGTTCAATTCTGTGGTCATAGATAAAGAAGATGACTTCAAGTATGCTAGTGATGAAGTGGATATAAGAATTGATGAGGTCTCAAATTATGAAGTTCTCACAAATTTTCAGCATCTAACAATTACCCCAGGACTCTGGAAAGGTTTGGAAAAGCTGGGGGTGCAGATAAGACCTATAAGTATCAACTTACCAAGCGAAGTTAATTATAAATGTGTGGACCTTTCACAAACTCAGAATCTTGAGATTGAGGTGAACAAACCTGGCATGCTCAATATCCCTATCAATTGGGCCCAATTAAAGAAGTTTGTGATCTATGAATCAAACATTTATGATCACAAACAGAATGAACTCATAGATATCGAACTTTTAAAATTTTTGAATGCCACAAAGTTCAAAAACTTGACTTATTTAAGTATCATTTATAATCCACCATTACAAGGGAACATCATTGATGGGTTTGAAGGGAATTACCTTAGAAGGTTAAGCATTCTTAATACGCTTGTTAAGATCATCAATACGTGGCAAACATCCAAAATCAATTTGGTGCTCCCTAACTTTCTTCAGATCCTTTCATGTTACGAACAACCGATGAATAATTTGATGTGGAATGGGTGCAAATGTTCACATTGTGAACACTATCTTGAACTTTTAGATGAGTTTATCCATCACCATAAGTACTTCAACGAATCCCAACAATTCTGGAAAGATCTAGACAATTCGATCGTCCTAAGTTTAGTTAATCAATACTTTAGCAAACGATACATGACGAGAAACTCATTCAATTATCTACACCCCTTACGGTTCAAGAACTGGGACATTCATGTGAACCATTTCAGTCCCATTGAGTTCCAGTGCTTTGAACTCGAAAACGTTAATCATAGTGAATACAATGAACAGGGAGATGAGGTGTTCTTTGATACGAAGCCTGAGTTTTCGACTTGTGAGTTTAGACCCTTATTTAAGTACTTAAATGTGTGTATGATGCATTATTTGGACGATATAATTTACCCGTTGGTGGACTTGAGCAGGGGAAATGCTGAGAGTTTTGAGTTGATAGAGACCTATTTGAATGACGGGGAGGAAGTAGTTAATTTGGAGAATTTGAGTATTAATGGGTTTGTTTTTTGTTTTGATAAGGAGATGAATGGAACCAACTTCTTTACAAGTTACTATGATTAATCAAACGAGCCACTGATCGAACAACAAGTGACCATAGTAGTGTAGCCCACTGCCGGACCTTCAAGAAGTGGCTTTGAAGCCCACAAGTGAGCCCCAAAAGTATGATCAGATTGAATACCGAGACTCAAAGTTGAACCAAGAAAATGAATAAATAAGAAAATAGTCAATAAATACTCGTCTAATAAGTCGTAGACATACAACTCAATCGAATCTTGAAAGGAACATCAAGGCTTTAAGGAGTAGTAGCATAAGTGGGCGACGTAGTGGGCGATGGTGATACCTCTATTAAATGGAGGATCTAGATCAATGCAGGAACTCGTCTAATCATTGTAATGTACAGGTATGTTACACTAAATACAATACCATCGGATGAAACTAATTCCGATTGTCAGGAACCCTTTGCACATGCTATTAACCTAATCATTACTAAAATCGGTATTTTTAACGTAAATTTGATGTTGTATTTTATGTAGTATTAATAAGTAACGTTACATTGGACTAAGCCTAACAATCCGCGGCATTAGGGGCGATGATTTCATAACCAACCGAGAATTTGATTCGTAACGACACGTAGCTGCAGTCATTAATAAGGCAATAAGTCGTATGCCTGGAAATGGAACTGTAAATGGAAAAAACGGACAGGAACTGTAACTCGGAACCAGGAAACAGGAAATCGGAAATTCGTTCACAGTTACCAGGAATATCCAATTCACTCCAGGTTCAAACAAAGGGTCAATGACGTCGAGAACTGAAACTGAATAACGGCCGTTTCATGTACAATGCTAACTCGCTTGATTGAAGACCCTTGTGGATTTTGTAAGCGTACATCATCCATACATGACATGAGTTTTCACACCACTACAATTTAATTCATTGTTATGATGCCATCTTATTGTAATTAAGTTCCATGTTAGAATGAATTCCATTATGCGAATTTCATTTACAATTACGTTGAATTCAGCAAGGGTTCACAGATTTTTAGGTTATGAGGCATGAATGTATACGTGTTGTTTTCATTAGAGCTTAGAATAGTGAACCGATGGCAATGATCTCATTAGTACTAAGTTAGGAAAGTCATTGAATAAAGGCTTAAAACTTTATGTTGAAGTCATTAAGTTAACAGGACTTGTCTTGGAAACCGGAACTTTAATTGAAATATGCCGTGTAGACGATAATTAAAGTTTGGTAATGACTACGATATTATTCGTCAAAGTTCATGTAGGTCAGGAATAATTCGGCGGATGTTCCTCAGGGGATCCGTATCAGTGGTTGGACAGGAATCTCAGTTTAGACAAATGAATCTCGAGTGGAGTCGGGGCTACAAATGTTCGACATAGCCAATGAATTTGTTTACGGAATCCTGTGAGGTGGTGGTAGGAGCACGTAAAGCGTTTGAAATCGCGCGTGTCAAGTTGACTAACAATAATAAGCCGTAGGCATTCGAAGGCATTTGTAAAAGTTGGTACACTACGATTTATCTGGAAGATTTGCTATTTTTATATAGAATACTTAATAAATGTAAAAGAGTTAACGTGAGTAAAGCAGTCAATGTAGGTTGTGTAGTTTATGCATCTGATTTACCTAGTACAGTAATATGAAAAGGGAAATGTACATTAGTTAATTCAAATTTGAGTAATTGAACAGATGAAATATTTGATGGGTGCATTCCGCATGTAAATCTTGAAACTTAAAACGGTAAATTTGTTCCATAATTGTTATGTCATTATAAAGTTCCGGTACGCAATTACCCAAAATGTAATGTAAAGTTTATACTATTGTTTGGAATTCACATGTCGACTAACTTATCGATTTCCTATTGTATGCATAGGAATTAAACTACATAACACATAATAAAGTGGCACTAAGCGAATCCTATTTCATTAACTAGAGGTCACAGAACCTATGAAATTTGCATCAGTTACTTGCATTCTGTACTACACGACAATTCCTAAATTTTAGCCTATTATCAGCATGGTATTAATTTAACCCCATCAAAATTTTATAAATCTTACCACCGTATCCGTAAACCTAGGGTTCGACCGTTAACTTTAATAGGCAACCGTACTGTATACTCTGGGGTCTAAGGGTTGCGGAATTACAACGACAAGGAGGGGGCGAAAATCTTGGGCCGTTGAGTTTGAGGGATGTGCATATGTAAGTAGCTGCAATTATGTCACTATTGTTGCGAAATTCAGGGATGAATCTAAACAATTACGATTGATGTGATCCGTATCCTAATATTAATTATATTGAATGTAGAGTATACATTTAAAATTTACATAAGTTTTTTAGAAGTTTTCAAGTGAATTTTTCATAGGGCATTATTTTTTTATTAAGCCCATTGTTAAATCCTCAACCTTAACATTATCGTAATATCAACCAATTACATTCGCGAGATGAAAAATATTCATGCACGAAGTGTAGTTTGATCTCAAGAGTTTTTAACCGCACCACGACGAAAAAAAAAGGGGAAGTTGTTTTAATTGCTATGAATTCAATTGATTTAACCTGTTAAGCGTTAATCGACGTAATCGTTGGTGGTAGAATAAACTCAAAGTTCAGAGTTCAAAATATTTGAAGTTTATAACAAGGATTTGATTAACAGTGCTTTAGTCCGCAACGATTTACTGTAGTCCGCACTTAGTCTGCAACTCACATACGTAGGATTTAGAGAATTGAAAAGTTGCAATAGTAACAGAAGACTTGAGGCTGGGGTTAGAGATACGTAAAGGACTTAACAAACTCTATAGAACTTACATTAATTAATTACTTGAATCAAAGAAACTAAGCCTTTTAGAGCGGAATTAAGATCCATCACAATAAAGATCTGCCAGTTCTCGCCAACAATAAATTGCTCGGACAGGGAATCCCTGAACTTGTACTAGCCGAGATTTTCGTTTTCACTAACATAAACAGCGACACCACCTGCCCATTCTCACGTCTCACCCTCACTCATTCACTCTCTCACTCATCTGCCACAAATCAATTACAATGGACTCAATTAAAGTACACCAATAGAATTAGATTACATAAACCCGGTTAAACTATACAAGCATAATATACAGATACGAACAAAATCCACAAAACAGAACATTCCACATGGATGATTCTAGGAATGGCGCTAGACCCCGTTGCCTCAGGGATCTGACCAGGGTTCACACCAGTGCCCTAAGGACTATAGGAATAAACTTTATAAGGAATTACAAAAATATGCGTAAATTTACTATACACGAACTGAACCCCATACGTTAGTATGCCTTTCTCTATTTATCTCTCACTTTTGTGTTTTGTCTGTACTTTTGGTAATTTTGTCCGTAAGTTTAGGACTTATGTCAGTAATTCTAAGACTATTACTTCTTTGACTTAATTGATTTCCTCTTTCTAGTCAATGAATTATTATGAGTCTTCTGATGTGCATTACAATTATCTTGACGGGCAAATCTAGCACCACATCCTGGGAATGGACATTCATGTTTCCTTTCACCAGTATGGATTCTATTATGTCTAGCTAAATGACCAGAAGTAGTAAAATTTCTTGAACATACTTTACAAATATGTTTCCTTTTACCATTCATAACATTTATGGATTGATCTTTGATATTTATATTTGATGGTGGTGGTGTTGGTAATAAAGTTTTTGGACTTACTGAATAGTTAACTGGTTGGTAATAATATACTGGATAAACTGGTGATGATGATACTGGTCTTGTTAATGGGAATTTGTTTGGTAAAGGTATTGATGTTACAAGTTCATTGAAACTTGGTAATTTAGTAATTGTATTATTTTGGTACTGTGGTTGTGGATATTGAATATTAGTATATACTGGTGTAGAAAACATTCGTAGATTATATTATATTACTTTTATAAAATTCTTAATTATGTTCAATTGTTAATGTATAAGGTAATGTTTCGATTATAAATAAGTGCAATTGTATTTTTATTAATAACTGGGGTATAGTAATGTCAAAGCAAAACTTGGGAAATTCCTTTCATATATAAATTTTTTTTCACCACTCAAAATGCCCTTTAAATCGTAGCCAACGTTATACAAATTTAAAAAAAAAAATTAAAAATAAAGTAAAAAAATAAATTAAAAAAAAATACCCTAAATTATAAAAATTATTTTTAAAAAAAAAAAATCAAACTGACCTGTTTTTATGATGCAGGTTATTTAACGTTGAGATTACATAACCCTTCAACCCTAAGGCATTTGAAATCCTCAAGAAAAAATGTTAACGTAGCATGCAACCTTGCACACGACTAGTACTCAATATAGGCAATTATCGGTTGCCGTTCTAGGATTAACCTCTAGATTTCACTCTAAATCAATTTTCAGAATGCGGAAAAGCCGTTAGAGATTCGCTTAAAAAGGGTATCCCCTTTTTAATTAAATTTATGAATTTCCAGGTTTAAAGGTGGTATTAACCATTAAGTTGAAATCTTTTTTTTTATCTTTATTGATTCTTACGATTAGGTCATTGTACATTAGTTTGAACCTATCAATGAAATGGAATTAGTTTAATATAGAATCACAACTACAAAAAAATTCCGGTACTTATCGCTTGTCCCCACAGTAAATTTTATAATTAACCCTATAACTCTAATGTTAATTTAAATCGTTTAGAGTTTACGTTGTTGTTATTGGATCAAAGAATAAACTTAGACTTTCGATTAGCCGAGTTTTGATTTATCGAGTTTTAGGAAAATTGGGTTTGTGTAAGTATATATATGTGGTATTTGTATTTGTGTAGATTATGTTTTCATTTGTGGTTTGTGGTTAGTTATCATTGGTTAGTAGAATATGATCCATGGTTGTAAACTATGCTAAATAAAAACCTTATTTTAAACCCTCTGATAATTTTATTTTTACGGAAACTTATTTTTTCCGAGCCACAAAGACTTTATAAATGGGATGTCGCAGGAGTACCGTCTAATGACTAATGTAACTACTAGGGCCGAGGTTTACGTGGAAGTCGGTCCATACTAGGTGCCTTGATATAAGATGTCATGTACGTTGTTATCGGATCAACTAAAGCTTGCAAAAACTTGGTTCTACAACTACTGGAATTCCGCTAAAACCCTCTAATTTACCTGGGCGTACCTCGTCCTAAAGTTCTCCCTAGACCCATTATTTTCTGGGCCGACAATGGCGGTAGAAAAATAAATTGGTCCAGCACTAATTACGTCCAAGTTATGACACTTATCGTTCCCCTTGCCTTATTCTGTCATTGATCATTCGTCGAACCTTATGTCATAATAATACTCTATATCATACTTCTATGCGTCAATCAGTTGCTAGAGCATTTGTTCACTTAACACATGCGTAGTTAAGTTTCCATCGCAGACCCATTATATATATAATTAAAGCTTATATTATTGACATACTCCTAAACACTCATATCTACATATAATGAACGACCTGCAGTATCTGCTGGTAATCACTATCCAAGCATAAGCTTGCATTGACCAACATGTTTCAGAAGTATTTTCTATATCTGTAGAGGGCTTATACCAGGTTAAAATATTCAGCCCTCGCTACATATCAGTAGTTTCCTAAGGGAATGGCTTCAACTGTAATCCTGATTATCTCCTGCAATATCTGAATCTCTTTCAGGTGTCTATCATTAGTTCATTGGTTGTGCAAGGATTTTCCCAGCCAATCGGGGAATACTGGGATATGACCTCTTGATGTCACGTTCCAGCAGAGTACTGGTGTTGGACTACAGTTGGTGGTGTACAGGGTAGGTTTTGGTGTATATGGCATTAATAGTATTAGAGTAGGGCCATCCTCTTCTAGGCATGGGTAGGCTGCTTTCTCTGACGGAACTCATCACCACACTACGGAGCTACTACTCTACTACTACCACACTAACACAAACGCCATGACTACCACCATCAGAACCATTGACAGTCATCCTTATACCCTTATTCTATTTATAGAAATCACTAGATATCATTTTGAACTAACCTCCACTACACCTCTCTGTTCCTTCATCAAAGTTGCCTTTCATTAGACCCTTACTACCTAAATCACGCTATACTGTCTAACAATATGTAGTGTCCAACCTAATAAACAAGACTTAACCAGGAGAAATGTCACGTTTCATAGCATGGAATGTTACCATCCTTCACCCTCAACATCCGAGTATATAGATCTACGGACATAACACCTAATCCAGAATGTGACGATCTCTTATGCACAAGCACACATACTAGACATGAACAAATTAATAGCACACATATACTACACACATTACGCTCTGAGAGCATTAGCACTACACTCGAAACACTTACCTAGACATACATTCAATTACATAAACGAGCAAGATCCTAATCAACAGATCATAATTTAGCTATTGTCCTTGCATGCATAGCCAATGACATGAAATCTAAGAGACATTCCGTTGACTAAAATCACAACGCGACATCCCAATAACAAAGACTCCCAGTTGATCACTCACGAGTCACAGTTCAGGGTTTGGTCCAATTTCTCACTTTCCCATTTAGGTATATAACGTCCACTATTTAAGATTATTTTTCAAGTCAATTTGAAATTTTGCATATTTTTTGTTATGACATTAATTTTCCCCAATTTATTTTTTAAGAGATTAGCAACAAAACCACATCATTAATTATCAAAAAAAATTGAGGATTTCCATATTTTTTAATAATTAAGGCAATACATGTCAAAGGGTTTAAATTAAATAATTCGAAGGTTAGGTTTAGTTTGTAGGTTTCGCGTGTTAGGTTGCCTGAGTTTTGCCGAAGCGAAACTCAAAGTCAAATTATGGAAATAAGCGTCACAAGTCACAACTTCAAGTCATCAAGTTGTCAGGTGTAAATTGCTTTGTATTGCTATCTATTTACTCGTTAAGCCCTCATGACCTCATATTACTTTTATCATATGATCCTATAGCAATGGTTTATTGCTAATCGCAATATCTACACCATTAAGATCCCCCTCCGCTCGTAAATGGTGATATATTCGGTACAACCTTGCCAAACCTTAATCATTAGATCTTACTCATGTATTATCGGATTAAACTATTCTGATGTAAGCAAGCATGATTCTTGTCATTTATCGTACCAATTGTTATGCAAATGCAAGGTTAAAGTTTAAGGTTTAATTGGACATTCCAAACTTTAATTTATCAAGGCCCTGGTTAAACGCGGAGTGGCCCATTGTATGAGTGGAACATTGTTTATATTTATATGTAGTCAAAGATGAAACACAACTGCGTCGGATTTACATCCTTGTATCGACTTATATCCGACTGTTTATTTAATCCATGTCCAGCCATTTTCCGATTATTAAACCTTATGCTATTAAGTTTCGGCAACTAAGTATCTACCTACTCTTTTGGTAAACTTTATATACTAACTTTAACTATATAGTTAATTTTGACTAGTGACAAAACCTAAAACGGCAACCTAAACCAGTTAACCTTAATCCAATATCATTACTTAATTAAGCATTATAAAATTACATTGGCATGGCCTTTTGACGATTTTTAGTATTCAGTTTTTTCAGTTTAGTTTTTTGACTTTGTCTTGGTGCACCACTTTGCCAATTTCTGGTTACTTTAGGTATTTTTTGTGAATCCCTTGGTTTTTGTGACGATCTTTGGCTTTGACTTCGACTTTGAGATCTTTGGGGGTATCCAAACCTTTCATTATGTAATTCAATTAATTTCTTACGGAAATGAACAAAATATGTTAATTGATCTTCATTGCTGGTATACTTTTCAAATTCCGCTTTTGTGGTTGGTAAGAATATGGCGATTTCTTTTAGTGATTCATCTCTAAGAACACTATTAGCATTTTGGTATCCTAATTTGTGTTTGTGATGGTTTCTTATATCATTAAGTTCTTTATATGACTTATCAATATGTTGATTATTTTGGGGGTTAACGTACCTACTAAGAGGATTAGGTGGAAGATTAAGGGGTTGGTTAGTTTTAGCACTAACGAACCCATTGTATCCACTAGAACTTGTACTAGATGTACCACCACTAGAACCAATGGAGCCACTTGAACCACTGGATGTACCACCGGTAACTTTTTTGGGATTCAACTTAATAACAACTTGCATATTCCCATTCAAAACCCTGCCAGCGTTCTTCCCCAACTTGACATAATTCGATGCAAATCCTCCTTTCATAACCGAATATTCTACGAGGAAATCTTCACTGATTAAATGAAAGAAAATCCTTTCTAATTCCAATCTATCGATCTTCTTTCCCATTCCATGATACTGTAACTTATTATGACCATTACTACTAATCTTGGAAGCATTAGATCCTTTAAATACATCTTGGCAGTATAAAAGTGTAACTTTTTCCCTTTCAATTTCACCAACCATTTTCAATATTTGTTTACTTACATCCGTGACATTCTTCTCAATTTGTTGACCATTATTGTTCTTACAATTATCACAATTCTTATCACATTGTTTCGGGTTAAAGTTCTCATTAAAGTACTGTAATACTTGTTTACGTCTACAGTCATTAATGTTTTCACAATACTGAACGACTTGACGTAATTTTAAAAGATGGTTATCTTTGGTTACTTGATTCAATTCTTTGTCCTTTTGAATCATCAACTTTAGATTTCTAGCATCTTTATACGAGTAAAACATTATACAATCTGACTTTAATCCATCTCTACCAGCTCTACCAGTTTCTTGATAATACCCTTCTAAATTACGTGGCAAGAATACATGAATTACAAATCTAACATTTGGTTTATCAATCCCCATCCCGAAAGCAATGGTTGCACAAATAACTTTAATTTTTTCATCTTGCCAATCATTTTGAACTTGAAACCGATCTTGTGTACTCATCCCTGCATGATAGAATGATGTATTCAACCCAAAAGAGTTCAATTTTTCACTTATTTGTTCACAAGATTGCTTAGAATGACAATAAATGATCCCAGTTTGGCCTTTGTATTTATTGGAAATCAAATTTATGATATCATCCAAGTAATTATTAGGTTTCCATTTGATTTCATAGTACAAATTAATACGGTTGAAACTCTGTTTCAATACCATAGGATTGTTCATGTTCAAATTATGAATAATGTCCAATTTGACCTTTTCGTTGGCTGTAGCGGTTAATGCCATAACTGGTACATCACTATACTTATTCTTGAAGTAATTCATTCCTTTATAATCAGGTCTAAAATCGTGCCCCCAACTGGAAATACAATGAGCTTCATCTACAACTATTTTCCCGAGTAAATTGTTATCATATAGGTTCTGAATAATTCTTTGAATATTGGCAGAGGCATTGATCATTTCTGGAGATAAGTAAACCAAATCAAGTTGACCGTTTTTGAACATATCTAACATTTCTCTACGTTCTTCGGAAGTGTTCTTTGAACTGATCATTCCCGCTTTTATATTCTTTGCTAGTAAATGATTGATTTGATCCTGCATTAACGAAATTAACGGTGAGATGACAATAGTGATCCCTTGGTTTAAGTGTTTAACTAATGCTGGCAATTGATAACATAAGGACTTCCCTCCCCCGGTTGGCATCAATACAAAGACATCTTTTCCAAGTAAAAAGTTCATTATAGCTTCAAATTGATTTGATCTAAAGTTTTCAAGCTTGAACACCGTGTTCAATACATGGTATATCTGTTTAATCAATTGCTCTTGGCCGGGGTACGTTTTAAGGTGTTCATTAATAATATCCTTGGACGTTTTTATACCTAAAGACTCGAATTCATCATCACTAAAATCATCAATATCAATAGCATCGAAACCAGTTTCTTCTTCTACATCACTTAGTTCAGGTACAGCAGGCTTGGATCTGATCTCTGGTTTGATAAACACCGGCTCAGCGTCATAATCATAATCACTTTCATCATCAACTTCAATAATGTTCACTTCACGTTCGTCATTCATTTGAGAACTGAAATCAAAGTCATCATAATCAATTCCATATTGCTCTGCTACATCTTGACTAAGCTTAATTCCAGCTATTTCTTCTCTATCAACCACAATATCATCATCAGCTTCAGATTGTAGAGAATCTTGAATTGATTCTACGTCACTATGAGACGCAAATGTATGGTCTTCATCACTTAAATCATCCGCTATGAACCCACTGAGATCGGTGTATTCGTTATCACGTTCTTGGGTAGGGGTTAATAGTCCATCCATTTCATGTTCACCGAAATCATCTTCATTTTCCGGTGGGGTAACAGGTCTGGGGATTCTGAATTCATTAGATCCATCTCTACCAGGCCTTGGTGTTGTAATTCGTTCTGTCAGCCTTTCAGTGGATCTTTGCACCAGCACAGGCTCAGTAAAATCATCGAATATCTTTGAGGATATCAATTCCAATTCCTCGTCGATATCATCTTTCGATTCATCTACATCAATGACATCACACTTATTGACTTGAGTGATTTCAATGGACTCCTGACTCATGGATATTTGGGGATCTTCTTTGTCTTCTTTAGACTTTTCATACTCGAGTGGTGTGGAAGATACTGGTTCCTTATCAAACTCTTCAAATGGATCGAAATCGGGTTCAACTAATTCTTTATACGAATTGCTTCTGATGGGGTTACTATTTACACTTTCAATTCTTGAAATTACTTGAGTTTGTATGCTGTTTTCCACTTGTACTCCCAAATTCCGTGAATCTTTGGGTATGAAGTTATTTACTATTGCATCTTTCCTCATCTCTTTCGGTATTGATTGCTTCGGTATGGGCTCCACTATCGACTCTCTAGGATAATAATTCATGGAATCCCTGGTTATTTCTAAGTCCTGGTTCAATTCAATTGTGGTATCCTCTTCAACATTCTCATCAATCTCATTCAATTCAATCGGTAACATCTTTCTTAATTTATCCAAGTTCTTCTCGATGTTGGCATACTTAACCTTAAACTCATTCTCTATAAACTTATGTTTATCATCCAAAGAAATCGATGACGATTCAAAGATCAAGTATCGCTGGGTGAGTAAGTTAGCTTTCATGGTCAAAAGCTTGATATACTTCTTATAAAGATCATCATTTGTATAAGACTTGGTTGGTTTTTGTGGTAGTATTGAATTGAAGGTCGATGTAGCATTGAACGATGGCTTATGTCTTTTCGGTGGATGTTCGTCTTCAAATATATCAACTTCAGTATCGTTTTTCGATATTCTAAATTCTTTACTTGTGTTTAGTGATATAGGTTTTAGGTTGTTCCTATGCACATTTGTGTTCGTGTTTGAGGTTATATTTGCACTTGTGACTGCAGGTGGTGCTCTATTCGTAGTTATACTTGTATTTGTAGTTGGACCTCTATTTGTATTTATATTTACATTCGAGGATGGGTTTGTGTTCGTGGCGTTCAGATTTATGCTCGATATTCTATTAAAACCTCCATCGTTTGTATTTCTATTTGTGTTTACATTCGTGTTTGTGGTTCTTATGCCAGCTATGCTATTTGTGTTTGCATTAAAGCCTCCATTTGTACTTAAACCAGTACTCGTATCCGTATTTATATATGCACTTGTGTTCGTGTTTGTGTTTACATTCTGATTAACTCTTCTAGAACCTACCAAATCATTGAATAAGTTCACGGTAGGTCCCACATCCTTCTTCATGAGGGTCTGAATGTGTTCAAGGTTCGGTATATACGGTTTTTCCCGTTTAACCCAGTTGATTTGAGTACCTAGGTTGTTTATCATCACGCGTACAGTTTCGCGGTGATAGTGATGAGATCAAGTCAATCAGTAATGGGATAGAATTAGGGTTGGAGAGGACCAATATGGAGCTTAAATCGGCCAGCGAAGTAAATGCAACGACACCTGAAGTTAGTAGTGACTATCATATTAGTTTGGGCTTCTCGGGATTAATACAAACCCACAATTTGTCAACTTTCGACCTAAGTCTCCCCCAAATCTGCCCCTTTGCTACCTCTAATCATTCACCAATACCCCATAATTAGCCAACTTTCACCGTCGTCACCTCCGCCACCCAATCAACACCTCCACTGTGACCTCTGGGTGCATCACCTCTCCACTGATCTTTATGATAATAAATGTCGATGTCTCTCGTCCGACAATTGTGGAGGTTAATACCCGAAGTGTTGAGCATGAGGGGAAGATAAAGAAATCAATGTTGAGTTCATATAACCGCAAACCATAGCCAATACCAAGAGTACGGCAATTTGACTAATTCCATTATTGGGTAACTTATTAATTATTTCATCTGATAAAGTTATGTAAGTCAGGGTTCATCCGAATCTAGGCATTATCATACCATTGGATTAATTAGTTCTCCGAGATTGAGAGGCTGAAAAAAACACCAGTTACGGCGATTTACGTAAGTTGGTACTAATCTTAGTGCCACACCTCACTAGAGTCGACCTGGCTTTAGCGGGAATTGCGATTTTTTATCCATGGAAAATATCGGGGAATGCAACATTTTTTTTGGTTGCAGATGAACCCCTCTATAAAATTTGGAGAAGTTGAAACCCACAAGAGTGCAAATGTTATAAAGGTCTTAACTCCTAATTATATAAAGTCTATACCCCCCATCTCATTCAACCACTAATTAATAAGTATCATTAACAATCCTTGTATTATCATAGCAAATATATTTAAACCTCCAAAATCGAAATCTTAAAGCCGCTAAAATCTACTGATTTTTTTTCCAATTATTGGTTCATTTTCAAAAAACCCGAATAGCGGAAAAATTAATTTCTCATACAATCACTATATAAGAATTATAAAATCCACATAAATAAGTTTCAGTTTTTTACAAACCACAATTAGGAACTATAATTACGTACCATTAATAGATAATAAAAACATAAAACATAATTAAAAATGCAAATAGATCAAATCCATTTAAATAATCAACAAATTAATGATTATAATAATGAGTTGTTGATTGATTTATGGAATATTAAATCAGGCAGTATTTGGTCAAACAACAATAACAACAATTTATCAAAGATCAGTTCTAATAGTTCTAGTAATTCAATAACCACAAATTCATTAAATTCGTTGAATTCGTTGAATAGTTTAAATGATTTGAATACTTTCAACTATGACTTACACAGTTCAAATAACTCATCGGTCAACTTGAATTATACTACATATAAATTAGAAGATGATAAAAAACCAATCAATACACAACTATATAAGACCGAGTTATGTGATTCATTTATTAAGTATAATTATTGTCCATATGGCAACAAATGTCAATTTGCTCATGGCTCAAATGAATTAAAGAGGGTTGAAAGACCAGCTAATTATAGATCCAAGCCTTGTGTTAACTGGTTGAAGTATGGGAGCTGTAGATATGGAAACAGATGTTGTTTCAAACATGAATAAACTACTTTTATGATAATTAAAGGTAGCTCAAAAAACCTCGTACAAGATACTTGGATTCACATATTTTCGGATATGTTTATGTGCTATGAACTATATAGATTGTTAGATTTGTTATTATATTGTTAATACTGGTATTACCGAGATGGAATAGATTATTTATTGGGAATATAGGATATGTTTATTTTCGACTCTTTCGAATTTTCGACTGTAAAAGCGATTGCGATTTTGCAGCCATCTCGTGAATCTCATAAGCGAATTATGCGCTTATAAAACTTATCCATTGGAACATTAGAAATTTGGACTGAAGAGAATCAAGATATCATAAATTAACTACTTATCTTCCCATCTTGACAATTTCTTTATGAACAGCTGGGTCAAAAGCAACATCAGCCGGTAATAAAGTTGGATCCCAATCAGTGGATGCACCTTCATCAACAGATTCTAAAAGTTCGACATCTTCTGGAGATAAATCCCAATTCAAATTATTTAAATTAGTAATCAATCTTTCTTTAGTCGCAGTTTTTGGTAAGGTGATGAATCCTTTTTGAATTGTCCAATTGATCATAATATCGGCTTCACTTTTGCCGTATTTTTCAGCTAATTTAATAACAGTTGGGTTACCAAACCTCCAACCTCTAGCGATTGGTGAATAAGCTTCAAGTTCAATACCCTGACTTCTAGTGAATTCAACTAATTCAGGTCTTTGGTAGAAAGGACTCAATTCAATTTGATTGACAACTGGTTTATATTTTAAATCTGGGTAGGCTAATATTTGCTTGATATGGTCGATACCATAATTAGAAATACCAATACTTTTAACTTTACCTGAATCAACAGCTTCTTGTAAAGCTCTCCAAACACCATGTCTTGAATCGGGACTTGAAAGTGGAGCATGAGTTAACAATAAATCAATATACTCAATTGCTTCAGCACTTTTTATACATGTAGCAATTTGCTTCTTAGCTTCTTCATATCCGTCAGTTGGATGACTAACAAAGATTTTTGAGGTATAGAAAACATCGGAACGTTTACCTTTACCTTCACCGACCCATTTGGCAATACCAGCACTTGCTTCGGCTTCATTGTTATAGAAGAAAGCAGTATCAACATGTCTATAACCAACTTCTAAAGCATCGTAAATAAGATCAGTGGCAACATTAGCTTCCGTTAAGAATACTCCCAAACCAACTCTTGGAATTTTAACACCATTATTTAGAGTAACCAATTTTGGAAATGTCATTTCAAATCAATTGAGATTGTATAATGACATAAACTGAGTGGATTATTGAATATTTATATGGTTTTGAAAATGGGAGGCTGACGGAGTCGGAATTATCTATAAAAACGGGCAAAATCAATGTTCGGAGTTACTAAATTGAGACAATATGTGGGCGTACCCGAGATTCATACAGTTATCCAATGTCACCACACGAATACTATTGTGTGCCGATCAAACATTTCCCAAATGTTGGGTGGTGCACTGGGGTAATCTCGGTTCAGCTATGGTTACGGCCGCAATTTTTGCAACCTTTTTCCGCATTCTGCGCTAGTCTTCTGCATATTTGTCAGGAAAACGGTCAGTCATTGAAGTGGCAAATAGTTCTCAGAGTCCCACTTAGTTTACGTTTAGTATTGTTAGCAAGCATATAATTCAATCTATACACTATAGATCAATCTATACAACTAACTAATTTGGAACTACTCCATTTCTGATTATCTTGTCATGAACGGCTGAATCATAAATAGCATCAACTGGGAACAAAGTTGGATCCCAAACTGTTGCTTTATCTTCATCAACAGATTCTATAAGTTTGACATCTTCTGGTGACAAATCCCAATCTAAATTCTTCAAATTGGAGATCAATCTTTCTTTAGTCACAGTCTTTGGTAAAGTGATGAATCCTTTTTGAATAGTCCAATTAATCATAACATCAGCTTCAGATCTACCATATTTTTCAGCTAACTTCTTGATTACAGGATTACCGAATTTGAGTCCTCTAGCAATTGGTGAATAAGCTTGAAGTTCAATACCTTGACTCTTGTTAAACTCGACTAATTTCTTTCTTTGGAAAAATGGATGTAATTCAACTTGGTTAACAGCTGGTTTGTATTTCAAGTCGTCAAATGCTAATAATTCCTTAAGATGGTCTTCACTGTAATTTGAAACTCCAATGGCTCTAACTTTACCTGAATCAATAGCTTCTTGTAAAGCCTTCCAGGTTCCATGTCTTGAAACGGGACTTGATAATGGAGCATGAGTCAATAATAAATCAATGTATTCAATCTTGCCGGCTTTTTCAAGACTTTCAGCAATTTGTTTCTTAGCATCTTCATATCCATCGGTTGGATGACTTACGAAGATCTTAGAAGTATAGAAAACATCGGAACGTTTACCTTTACCTTCACTAATCCATCTGGCAATACCAGCACTAACTTCTTCTTCATTGTGATAATATTTGGCACTATCAAAATGTCTGTAACCAACATTTAAAGCATCATAAATAAGGTCAGTGGTGACATTTGGATCAGTTAAGTAAACTCCTAAACCAAGTTGTGGAATTTTAACACCGTTGTTTAAAGTAATAACTCTTGAAGCTGACATTTCTTTTTTTTTTATTTCTGTTTTTGTTTGTATTCAATTGATGAATGAATGGTAAATCAATGGAAACTTGAAGGGTTTTTATAGTAATTGCAGATCCAGTTGGTTATACAAGAAATGGGTGTGAGTTAGGCATTGCTTAACTGAGGCTTCGGGATTGCTTTATTTAGCGATTATGTCACTAAAAATTGCTTGTGTAAATGGCTTTAACCGTTCGGATATAGTTCAATAGGGCAAGGAATCCTTTCGGGGTTACTAAAAAAAGCGAGAGGCGTATACCGGGGTTTCTTCATACGGTAATAAGGCTATTCGGGGTTTCCCTATTGTTTCATTTCCAGATTACTAACTATTATGGTGACACTGCATACCGCATTTGTAATCTAAATTAAAATTTTGACTCGTTTTAGGTTCTCTCACTAAGCGACACATCGGTAATATGTTCCCAGCTCGCATTTCGAGCCCTGGTCATTTCCGACCCTGTTCACCGCTTTTGTAAAGCTGACGTCTTGCGCGCCTATGACCCACAGTTTTTCTCAAATCTCCTTATCTCACCCTTAAACCTCAACATAGATAATGAGATTGAACGTTTTATTATTAAGCAACTTAGCAGTTGGATTATTGATTCCAGACTTCCAAACCATCTTGAACTTTAAACCCGAAATTCCTTTGAAGTTACAAGATTTAAAGCACAATTTACAACAGGAATTTAACAGTGCTACTGGTAATGTTGCTCCTATTTTAAATGCTGATGTTATCGATGGTGTTGTCCCAGATAGATACATTATCGCATTGAATGATGATATAACTGTTGACCAACTTGAAACTCATAAATCTTGGGTTTTACAAGAATATAAGAAATTGGTTGATTCAATTGACACCCAACAAGTCTCCAAGATATTGAAATTGAACTTGAAGACTACCTCCTTAGATTTCTTCAACATTGATCAATTCAAAGGTTATTTCGGTTACATGACTGAAGATTTTGTTAAGTTACTTCAATCTTCAGGGGTTGTTAAGTACATTGAAAAAGATACTAAAGTTTATATTAATGAATACGATATCCAAAAAGATGCTCCATGGGGTTTAGCAAGATTAAGTCAACGTGATGAATTTGCTAGTTCAAGCTATGAATATGACAATGAAGGTGGTGAAGGTGTCACCGCTTATGTTATTGATACAGGTATCAAAACTGATTTACCAGAATTTGAAGGTAGAGCTAATTGGGGAAACTCATTTGCATTCCCAAAATTAAAGATCGATGGTAATGGTCATGGAACTCATTGTGCTGGTACTATTGGTTCCAAAACTTATGGAGTTGCTAAAAAAGTCCAATTGGTAGCTGTTGGAGTCATGAACTTCTTAGGATCGGGAGTTACATCTGATATTATCAAAGGTATTGAATTTGTTGTTAATGACCATAATGGTAAAGTTGCAAGTAAAACTCCTGGATTCAAAGGTTCGGTCATTAATATGTCATTAGGGGGTGGTAGTCAAGATAGTTTGGATTTAGCAATCAATGCCGCTGTTAAAGCTGGTGTTCATGTTGCTGTTGCTGCTGGTAACGATAACCAAGATGCATGTGAATATTCACCAGCCAAAGCCAATGGTCCAATTACTGTTGGTGCCTCCAATGTACAAGATTCCAAAGCCGAATTCTCTAACTGGGGTAAATGTGTTGATATCTTTGCTCCAGGTGAAGATATCACCAGTACCTACATTATTGGAGGTACTTCAGTTTTGAGTGGTACATCAATGGCATCACCACATATTGCCGGATTATTAGCTTACTACTTATCATTATCACCAGATTTGACTTCCGAATTTAGCGCTAGTTTATTAAAACCAGAAGTTTTAAAACAAAAGATCATTAAGTACGGTACTAAAGGTGTCATTTCAAGTATCATTGATCCTGATACTCCAAATCTTTTAGCATATAATGGAGCTGGTAGAAATTTAACTGATTTTTGGGTTTAGGTTTCATATAGGTATATATGAATAAAGCTTTGTTTTTGTTTGTGTCAGTAGATTTGCGTCACTAGAGTTGTGTTACTGGATTTGGGTCACTAGATTTGTGTCCTTCTATTGGTGTCACTAGACTTCCATGTTTGTAATCATCTCTACACTCATTCTGGCCGATTTGCACCCAGTGGTTCCGCGATTGCGACTGCACCCAGTGTTATTTATTTATTACTTATACCATTAATTCTTTATACAATGCTAGTCAAAGTGATATGCTTATTGAGTATGTTGATGTTTGTGGTTTGTGATTCAACCACAGAAGCAATCTCAGAACTGTCCAGTTCTCAATCCACTAGCAAATCAGTTAAACAAGTTGATATTGAATTCTTAACTAAATTGGTTTCAGATGTAAGAGCCCATCTTGGAGATTACGGATTATTCCAAAGAACTAACGATGATAACATCCCACCAATATTTACCACCTTGGCTTACCAATTGACAAGTTATACTGATGATTCATACACTACCCTTTTAGAGAATTCAGATTTTGATGTCACCACTCTTGAACAATTTGCCACAAAGTTGGGATGGTACCAGGAGAGATTGTCAATCAGTGGCCTCGACCCTAAGACTTTGAAAGATTCTAATGGTGAAAAAATAGGTATAAGCATACTAAATTTAGGAATGGTAGGGTTAATTCTAAACGTTTTGGGGATATTTTAACCACCACATCTTCAAGTGTGAACGTATCATTTACTACATATTAACATTCTACCTTAGTCTAAAATAAGAGAAACTCACCCGTGGTGACATGTACTCCAAGACCATCACTTAAGTAGAATATATAATGCGGTATTAAAATGCGCACCAGTTTCCTAATTTAAACGTGAACCATCCTTAATGAGTCAAACAACAGAAATTGGTATGTGATATTTTATCGGCACCAAATGACATTACTAACTAAAGACAATATACGTCATCCTAGAGGAAGATTTTCTTGGGTTAGGCGATTAATGCAAGGCCAAAGAACTAATGATCTAATACGTGACCAAAGACTTTATCAAGATTCTTACAAATCAAATAGGCCTGACAAGAAAGTTAATAAAATTACTATAAACGAACCAGATGGAAGAAAATCGAGTCGTAGTAAAAAGGAAAACAAAGATTATGAAAGTGATGAAGATAACCAGAGTGATATACGTAGTGATGGAAGGAGTGATTTAAGGAGTGATTTAAGAAGTGATTTCACTTCTAATTCTGATAATATTAGTACTACTCCCTTGAAGTCTATTGTATCATCACCATCCACAAATCCTCCAAGTGTTTTAAGTGACAACAACAACGATAATCAAAGTTATAATGCATCAACTGCAGAAACATCTATTGCCCCTTCCTCCTCAACTACTCCATTTAATTCTGTGTTATTCAATGGCAATGGTAATGGCAACCGTGATAGTATACCACCTCCCGATAGAGATAGTGAAAGCATTGTGACCCTTGCTAGTTCAACCAGAAGAATCAGAAGAAGAAGTCTTGAAACTAATTCATCTACAGTAGGAATTCCACCCGCAAGTATAATGGAAAGATTATCAGTTCAACCAACCGCTTATGCCAATAGTATCAATGCTAATAGTATAAATCGTGATGACAATTCATATAGGGACATAGAAAGTGAGTCTACCACCAAATCTACAAAATCTACCTAGGGTAATGTAAAGAAGTATATACGACCACAGAAGGACCCTTACCAAATTTTGCATTTTTTTGCCATGCCACCCACCTTATATATAGGTAAACCCCTAGTAACACCCTCGTATAGGAACTGAATGTATGAACGAAGAATTTCTCTAAAAACAAGCCTCATCACTAAACCCTAAACCTTATGATTTTTAGTCACAGATAAACACGCGAAACAAACAAACAGCTTATGTCTACATTTAATAACGAACCTTCTATGGAAGGGGAGTTTTATATACGGAAGATATCCAATTACATCAAAAGAAATGAAGAAGGATTAGCCAATGGGTTGTTGTTATTTTCCAAACAGAAAAATTCAAAAATCAAACCTATAAGGTTGAATTTTAGTTTACATCATTTATACTACATAACTGAAAAAATTGATAATAGTAACTTAGGAGTTGAAGTAGGACCTCTAAATATCAGATTGGATAGTCCTAACCATGAACCTACTTTTATATCATTCATGGCCAATAATGCCAGGACTAAGAATTTCGATAGTGATACCAGGTCAATATCATCCATAAACTCAATGAGGTCCATTGTTAGTAATGCATCTGTATTCTGGAGGAACTTCAATATGACAAAGGACCCTAAAATTTTAAAGAACGACATAAAGTATTTATATTCATCGTTTACCAAAATACCATGTTTAATATTATCACCAAAAACCAAAACTAACGGAATTCAAGGCTATGAGGAGTTTCCTTGTGACACCTCCGTACCGTTGAAAATGTTTAAAAACTTGCAAGTTTTGGAAATAGTTGATTATGATCCTAACGAAGTTTTCGGCTGGAACATCTTAAGTGAACAATTGAGAATATTAATAATCAAGAACTCGAAATTAAGTGATTTGACAGAATTGATATTTGCATTAGTCAATGATGATGAAACTGGCCGTAATTCGTTTACCAAACCTATCAGGAGATCAACCACAAACGCAACCATCTCAACGATCCATATTGATCTAGAAAGAGCTGGCTCTAAAGATCATAAGGATTCATATAATACCCCGTTCACTTCGGAAAATCAACCGAAATCACCACAATTAAAAGATTCAAAATGGTCATTTTTAAAACAATTGACTGTAGTTGAAACTTCAATAACTTCAATACCTTCCTTTACATTCAAGCCTTTGAATAACTTAGTCAAATTGAACCTTTCAAATAATCTACTCGATGATATCCCGGAAGGTTTACACCAGTTAACTAATATAAAGTATATCAACTTATCAGATAATTACATAACGAACTTAAAGAGATTACCCAACAATTTGACTCATTTAACCACTCTAAATTTCAATAATAATAAACTTACGAATTTAGAAGGATTAGATAATTTACATTCCCTTGAAAAGATTGATTTACGTAAGAATAATTTAGATACAATCAACTGTCTCAAACCAATTCTTTACCTTTTCATAAAAGTTAATAATTTTACTAACGTTTACTTGCTTAATAACAAATTACCAAAGAGTTTCCGTATAGACTTATTCAATTTGATCAATGGGATTAAGTTCAAGAATGACTTTAAAATTGATGATTCTAGACCAGGGTACTTTGAAAGTGCCATGTTATTAGACAATGAAGCTGCTATAAGAAACTTACATCATTTCATTAGGAACCAAAAGTCTCCCATGGTTGAACTATCCAACTCCTTGAATGTATTGAATTTGGATGATAATAAACCTTTATCAAATAACCAGAATTTAACAAACACAGATGGAAATATAAAGTCATTAAATGTATCAACTAACTTATCAGATACGAAGAATTCCCCTACGAGTATAGTTACACAAGTTCAAGTAACCGCTAGAATGAGTACATAGATATTAGAATATTGTATATTAATCATTAATCGTCAAAATCGAAATCAAACTCATCGTTCGAATTCACTTGTTCTTCTTCTTTATTTGTCTCTGGTTCGATGTCACTAAAATCTAGTTCTATATCACTAGGAATTTGTGAACTTTGCGGCACTTGCACATCATCAATAAGGTTGATATTTGGTTCTTCTTCATCATCATCAAACTCAATTTCTTCGTCGCTAGGGATTTGTGAGGGTTTAACCCCTTGCTCTTCTTCTTCATCTTCTTGATCTTCTTCATCAAACTCAATTTCCTCATCGCTAGGAATCTGTGATCGTTTAACCTCTTCTCCTCTTTGCTCTTCTTCTATTTGCTCTTCCTTCCCAGGTTCTTCTGGTGTATATGAGCTGATTATTCTCGTATCTGCCTCCATAAATTTTCTCTTCTCTTCATTCTCATCGTTACCTTCCACCAGGTCATTAATCAGATTCTCCAACTCCATATCATCGTTGCTAACCTCCTCTTCATTATCCATGGCCTCATCTGTCTCCTTCAATTTATTACTGACCCACTCTATCTGTTCATCAACTATATCCCTAGGATACAAAAACTTCAACTCGTCACACTTTTCCAAATTCCTTTCAACCTTTAAGAAATTATCACTAATTTTATTATATACTTCAATCCTACTACTAAAAAACCCCATATCTTCATCATCCACCAGTCTGTTTCTTCTTCCTATATTCTCATAAACACTAATCAACTTTGTATTCTCCATCAAATAGCATAAACTTAAAATAAAGGGTAAACATCCCTCAATATCATACGGACTTCTTAACATAACCCCATCCAAAATATCAATGACTCTCTTGTAGTTCTTATCTGCTATTAAAGACCATAAGGATGTTAAAAAGTACATTGGAACATGGGACTTGGATCCAGATTTGAATATTGGGTTAACTACATTAGTCAATGGTCTACGAATCTTCAATACATAAAATGAATCTAACCAAGTGAAGAACTTCTGCTGTTTGGATTTGAAGAGTCTTGTATTCTGGTGGTCACTGTTTGCAGCTTTTCCTTTGAGAATTTCAATACCAATCGACCAAACCATTCTAAGGTCAAGTGATGGAATTCTTAATATTATACAGAATATCTTATAAGCTAAATCCCAATTTTCTCGAAGAACTGCCATGTGTAGAAAAAAGTTTAAATTATGAACATGGTACCTATAAGATCTATGACTCTTTGGGAGTGCCGGAATAATTTCTAGGCCACTAGTCTGAAGAATAAACTCCATTCTTCCATAATCTTTTGAAGTATTCTTAGGATCGATAAAGTTCAAATACTTCTTCTCTAATCTCCTAGTATTATTCATACGCTCCTTTAACATATCACTTATATCATTTCTTTCGTCGTCTTCTTCGTCTTCCCCATTACTTGTAGACGATCCTCGTATTTTATCTCGTTCACATATAACATTTCCAATTAGATTACTGAGGTACGTATCATCATAAAAGTCTCCTGAACTATAATTAAATGATTTGTATTTTGATAAATGAGGGTATTGGTTCCATACTTCATATGACTCTTCTGGTCTTGTAATTCCCTTTAATTCATAACGTAAAACATGTATAACATCTCGTTTATAGAACGGATCATTAAGTTTCTCTTTCACGTGTTTCGATAACTTGTCGGAGTTTATTAAATCCTTGAGTCGTTGAACTACCTTATAAAGTCGTAGGAGGTCCAAATTGTCATCTTCCAACTTCTTATCCTCAAGATTATAAGAAGTTATATCTTGAAACATGGATGTAAATTTCGCACACAGATGAGAAGAGATCGCAGTAAACCAACTCCTGTAAATTAAACTATATACAAAGAGGAGTCCTAGATCAGATAGTTTGCTAGATAATTGGATTAGAATCCCATACCTGGCATACCACCCATACCACCCATACCACCAGCAGGTGGAGCAGCAGATGGAGGTTGAGGAGCTTCAACAATAGCACATTCAGTAGTAGCTAATAATGAAGCAACACCACTAGCATCAACTAAACCATTTTTAACAACCTTGAATGGATCAATGATACCTGAAGCAATCATATCGGTAAATTCACCTTTAGCAGAATCGTAACCTTTGTTGAATTCTGGCTCGTCATAGATTTTACCAACAATAACTGAACCTTCTTCACCGGCATTTTCAATGATTCTTTTAGCTGGCTTAGTGATAGCAGATTTGATGATATCAACTCCTAATTTTTGGTCGAAGTTAGCAGCCTTTTCTTTAACTTCATCTAAGATTTTAGAAGCTTTAATTAAAGCAGTACCACCACCTGGTAAAATACCTTCTTGGACAGCAGCTCTGGTGGCATTCAAAGCATCATCATATCTATCTTTCTTTTCACCGACTTCAACTTCAGAAGCACCACCGACTTTAATGACAGCAACACCTCCTGATAATTTAGCTAATCTTTCTTGTAATTTTTCTCTTTCATATTCAGTAGTTTGAGAATCACCAATAGCTTGTCTAATTTGTTCACATCTAGCTTGAATGTTATCTTTTGAACCTTCACCGTTTAAAACAACAGTATCTTCTTTAGTAATAGTAATTGAACCAGCAGTACCTAATAAGTCAAGAGTAGCATTTTCAGGTTTAATATCTAATTCTTCAGTGAAAACAGTACCTCCTGATAAGATAGCAATATCACCTAAGATATTCTTTCTGTTGTCACCAAATCCTGGAGCTTTGACAGCACAAACTTGAACTTGACCTCTTAATTTGTTTAAAATACATGCAGCTAAAGCTTCACCATCAATATCTTCAGCTAAGATTAATAAAGGTCTTCTTTGTTGATTACTTAATTCTAATGATGGTAAGATATCTTGAATTGAGCTGATTTTCTTTTCACTTAATAAGATTAATGGATTTTCAAATTCAACTTTACCGGATTTAGTATCAGTGATAAAGTAAGGACTAATGAAACCACGATCAAATCTCATACCTTCAGTAACTTCTAATTCATCTTCTAAAGTTTTACCTTCTTTAACAGTGATAACACCTTCTTTACCAACTTTTTCCATAGCTGAAGCTAATAAGTCACCAATGTGAACATCACCATTAGCAGAAATAGTTGCAACTTGAGCAATTTCTTCAGAGGTGGTGATTTCTTTCTTGTTGGTTTGTAAGAATTCAACAACAGCTTCAACAGCAGCTTGTGAACCTCTTCTTAAGTCCATTGGGTTACAACCAGCAGCAACATTTTTAACACTTTCAGTGAAAATTGATCTACCTAAAATAGTAGCAGAAGTAGTACCATCACCAGCACTTTCGTTAGTTTTTGATGCAACTTCTTGTAATAATTTAGCACCCATATCTTCGAATTTATTTTCTAAAGTAATTGACTTAGCAACAGTTACCCCATCTTTAGTGATTTTTGGGGAACCAAATTGTTGTTCAATTAAAACGTTTCTACCTTTTGGTCCCAAAGTAACGGAAACTGCATCAGCTAAAAGGTTAACACCTTTTAAAAGAGCAGCTCTACCTTCAACACCGAATTTTAATTCTTTATGTGATAAGTTACGAACAAGTTGTAAACTTGATCTTTTAATTGGAGTAGTTCTTAACATTATTGTGTGGATTACCAATTGGAATTTTTCAATTTATATGAAAATTTTTCGAGCGGTACTTCCAGAAAATTCTTGGGGGGTGCACGTCGGTCCGGGGATATAATAAGTGTTATTCGATCTCCATCAATAATTGGTTAATCTTATGATATATAGTAATTTTGTAATGAAGTAGTTAGATGGGTATTTAGGTGATTTCAAAGTTGAAACTATAAGGTTAAAGGTTTGATGTGTATGGAGCTCAAACCATGTTGCAAAATATGCAATATGTTGTTTCAGATTAGTTCCTACACCAAGTATAAGGTTTTAGGAGTTAAGATAGTTTAATTTTGTTTCTTTGTACTTATTTGAATGAGCTGGTGTTGTAATAAGTAACTCTAATAATGGAGCTGACCTATGTAGAGGTTTTACTATGGAAGCAATCACTGATCTTATCTGTATTTGCTGTGGTATGTATCCCAAACTAACTAATCTAATATCTCTTATGCAATACTTAACTATCTTAGTTGAAAAGAGAACATTTTATTTTTCATTTAATTAATTTTTTTTATTTTATAATTTCTACACTCTTTAAACCATTAACTAAGTGTGAATTCTACACGTTGAAGAACCATTAAAAAAAAAAAAAATTTCCAAGAAACACATCAGCTTAACCAATAACACCAAACAGGTATCTAGACATCATATCAGGTATGCTCTTAGTTAAAAACCTGAAATATTACCAAACATCTTTACATACCTATTTGCAACCAAAATTGAGAACGAGAAATTATCATGGAGACCAGTGATGGGTTCATACCAATAACTGCAATATTCTATGCAGTATTTCACCCCACTGAAGGTACAAAGATAATAAATCAAACTCCATCCAATATTATCAATTCTAGCAAAACTTCATTATTCAATTTTAATACCATAAAAAATTATATCATACCCAAACCTCAATTGTGTAATAAACTAATATCGATCAAGATCGGGAAATATAAAGTAATTGGGTTCCCAGTCAATATACAAAATGAAGATTATATTCGTAATTCCTTCAATTTCAACTTTTGTTTCGTGTTTCCTTATAATAGTGATACCATTAGTTATGAATTAACTATCAAAAGAATTGGGAGGATGTTCAAAGTGTTAGAAGAACAAAATTATATGTTACTGAAGTTGAATGGAGAGTTGTTCATAAAACTGGAAAAGTATAGACAGATAAGTTCGATCAATGAATTACCCGGGTTTAAAAACTTCAAAACCATTAATTTAAGTAGTATTGAATCACTTATTAACCAAATATTCCAAGATTTAAATAACTACAGTGAGTGTTGTATACCGTTAGACTCTTCTAATTCCATAGATATAAAACTATTCCCAATATTACCACCACCGTTAAATATCAAAGCTTTCCAAGTCCCAATTTTATTAGTGAATTTGAATTCATTAGTTGATGTTAATTGGGATCCAACTATGATCAAGATCTTACCATTCATAAATGGAATAAACTCTATAAAGAAAATCAGTGAATTAAGTGATAGTGACTACCTTTTAACTAAACAGTGTATTCAACATTTAATGCATTATAAATGCTTACAAATAATTGATATCTTTCAGTTTCAGAACATTTACGCTCCAACTAATAACATTGATAACTTCTTGAAGTTTCCAGGATTGAGTGAAAGGTGTCAAAGTTATGTGGTTACAGAAGGTAATCAAATATCCCAGCCTAATGGACAAGGATTTCCAAGTGCTGGGCAGAGCTATCATAGTGGAGCACAAAGTTTTACTCAGAAAGCACAAAGCACATCAGCCGATCAACTTACACAAGAGCAAACCAAGTCACAGGTGACTTCACAAGCAAACTCACAAGGTAATGAATCATCACACTTAGCAACATCCCAAGGGACTCAAGTATCAAACCATGGTATTTCCCAATCCCCCAATACTAAAGATGCAAAGTTAATTACCAGAGTACCGTCGAAAACTTTACTTTTCTATCTTTATAGATCATTAAATCAAGGACAGACAGTAAAGCAATGGTACTTACAACATAAGAAACATTTGAAGTTCATAGATATAAGAAGATTCATAAATTTTGGGATTTTGAATGGATTGATTTATAGAGTTCATTCGTATCCTATTTTGAGTATGATAATCAAGAGCATTGAAACCGGGAATAACGACGATTTGGATGCATTGATTGAAGATTTCAATAACAAATTGAATAGTAACATCAATACCATTAACGAAGATAAAACTAAAACAGTTCATGACAATAGTTTAAAAGCATTAGTTAATGAGAATAGCTTGAAACCTTTAAAACCCCACAGAATAAGTTTCAACGATGACTCTGAAAAGTTTGATAAAGTACCAAATTATCAAAAGTATCAAGATCTAATCAATCTAATAAAGTTGCTAAAAGGGTTTCAAAATATGGATTCAATTTGTACGGAATTACAAAAAAGTAGGTTTGAAATTGAAAGTTTGTTGGATGTCTTGGGCAGTAATGGAATTATAAATAGTTAAAGAACATAAGTTGTGTAAGCGAGATGATTCTATTATGGCAGAATTTCGTACAGTCATCAGTATAGATGTGTAAACAATGGTTCTCGTCATACATTATACACAATACGCACAAATACGGAGACCGGGTAACTTCCCTTATCGTCGTGTCGAGACCAAACTCCAAATCAAAACAAATCCCAAAATCTCAAAAATAAAATCACAAATATAAACAAGTATTAAATTTTATTTAATCCATTGAAAAAAATTTAATAAAGAAAAGTTTATCAATTTCAATATGTCAGGTAAAGGAAAAGTTCATGGAGGTAAAGGTAAATCCTCAGAATCCGCTAAAAGTACTACATCTCATTCAGCAAGAGCAGGATTACAATTCCCAGTTGGTAGAGTTAAAAGATACTTGAAAAAGACTGCTCAAAATAAAATCAGAGTTGGATCAAAATCAGCCATTTACTTAACTGCTGTTTTAGAATATTTAACTGCCGAAGTTTTAGAATTAGCTGGTAATGCTGCTAAAGATTTAAAAGTAAAGAGAATTACTCCAAGACATTTACAATTAGCAATTAGAGGTGATGAAGAATTAGATAACTTAATTAAAGCTACAATTGCTTATGGTGGGGTCTTACCACATATTAACAAAGCTTTATTATTAAAAGTTGAAAAGAAACAACAAAAGAAATAAATGTAATGGTTTATAGGATTAAAGATTTGATGTTTCTAGATTTAGTTATCTACAATTGTGTTATTTGTATTTCTAGTGTAGATTAATATATATCTCTATTTACAATATTTACAGGGTTCTAGTTTTAGATTTATTTGAAGGAATAGGGGTAGGGTCCTTTGATGCAATTGAAGGGGTGGTAGATTCGGAATTTGAGCTAGATTCCGAAACTGATACCTTGGGACTTATAGATTCAGGTGATGGCAACTTTTCTTCAACCTTCGAACTAGTTTGCTCTTGCTTTATTGGCTTCTTTGATGATTCTTGTGCTTCAGTTTGGTTAAAAGTTAAAGGTACCAATCTTAATTTATTAATTTCATTCAAAATAACAGAATTTTGATACTTTAATTGTTCAATTTCTTTACCCAATACTTCTAATTGATTGGTATCGATCTTTATAGGTTCCACTACTTCCTTTTCAGATTTCTTAGGTTTAATACTTTCATATAAAATCAACCCTGCCCCTATACTGAATATGAACAATTCACTCAAGAAATTGCTTCCGATTTCAATAGCTTTATTATCATTCAAAGGTCTTATTTTAATACTGGAATTATTGTTTCTTAATATAAGATCAAGTTTATTTATAAATTGACCAAACTTTATAAAGTTCCTTCTAAAGAATTCATTTTGTTTTGTTTGAGTTTTGATTAGATTTGAAATTGGTTTAGAAACGGTCCTTATCAATAAACTTGTTAATTTTAGAGTTATAACTCCACTCATGTGGGTTTATTTCTAAGTATTGATAGTGAGTGATTGGAGTCAATGAATGAGATTTGACACTGAGACATCCATTGAGACACTCATTGAGACACTGATTGAGAAAAGGAGTGACATTTTAAAGTGAGGGTGTGGATCTCACAATTTGAGCCTCAGAGTGGAAGAGGTAACATTGTTAGGGATGTATGGAAGTAGTCATCAAACTAGCCAATTATAATTTTATATATATCCTATACGGAGTTAAGGATTGTAAATGATAAAAACCAAACTTTAATTAGTTTCACCACTAAGCCACATACTTATCTTATAGACCCCCTAGCAATATACGTTCGTATTCTAATAATCCCGAGTTTATATAACAGCATAAACCATCGTGGCTCAACCGAAGGCTCTTAAGTCCATTAAAACAGTTTTGTGGGGTTATTAAAAAATAAACCACTCACAAAGTAACAAATAAACAATTGATTATATAATAGTTAATGACTAGCTTATATAATTATTTAACCGATCTTAACAAGAAAAAAGAGTCGAATGATTATCCTCAATAATTATTTTTGGTAGGTAAGACCGAAATCAACATTGACGAATTTATGAAAACTTTACTTTTTTTTCAATTTTTGAAAAATGGATAAAGTCAATGGACTTTAGTTGTAACAAAACTCTGAATCTAATTAACGGAATTTTTATTAAAATAAAAAATTAATCGAATTTTTCTTACTCCGGCCATTGGCTCGTACCCTGGTTCCACTTCCCCAGACTACTCAACAAAATGGTTTTGAGGGGTCAGTAAAAGTCCGAAATATAAAAGGGATAAAAAATCGCCCTTTTTGAAAAATCTACACCCATTGAGGATTATATTTAATATATTCAATAATTGGTAATTGATAAGTAACAATTGATTAAAGATGGTTGAAGCTCATGTCACATTAGATCATGAGAAGATGCAACATCCTCCAGATGGATTCAAAGAAAGATCTACTGAGAAACCTAATTTATCATCATTTAGTGAATACGAGAAACTTTATAAGCATTCAGTTGAAGACCCTGCTGGTTTTTTCGGGGAACAGGCCAAGAAGTTTCTTAGTTGGGATAAAGAATTTGATTTAGCTAGATATCCTGAGGCTCCAGTCAATGATTTTAAAGATGGTGATATTCCAAATTGGTTTGTTAATGGTAAATTGAATGCTTCTTATAATGCTGTTGACAGATGGGCAATTAAGAATCCTGATAAACCTGCTATTATTTATGAAGGTGATGAACCTGATACTTCACAAATCATCACTTATGGTGAATTGTTGAAACAAGTTTCTAAATTATCTCAAGCTTTGGTAAAATTAGGAGTTAAAAAGGGTGATTCAGTTGCAGTTTATTTACCAATGATTCCTGAAGCAATTGTTACTTTATTAGCTATTGTTAGAATTGGAGCTGTTCATTCTGTTGTTTTCGCAGGGTTCTCATCAACCTCATTAAGAGATCGTATTTTAGATGCTGATTCAAGAATTGTTATTACTGCTGATGAGTCTAAGAGAGGTGGTAAAACTATCGAAACTAAAAAAATCGTCGATGAAGCTTTGAAGTCATGTCCTGATGTTAGAAACGTTTTGGTTTATAAAAGAACTGGTAATTCTCATGCTCCATTTAATCCTTCAAGAGATATCTGGTGGCACGAAGAATTGGCTAAATATGGTCCTTATTTCCCACCAACTCCTGTTGATTCTGAAGATCCTTTATTCTTATTATATACTTCAGGTTCAACTGGTAAACCAAAAGGGGTTCAACATAATACTGCAGGGTATTTACTAGGTGCTTTATTAACTACCAAATATGTATTCGATGTTCATGAAAATGATATTATTTTCACTGCTGGTGATATTGGTTGGATTACTGGTCATACATATGTTGTTTATGGACCATTATTAAATGGTGCAACAACTGTGGTTTTTGAAGGTACTCCAGCTTATCCAAATTATTCAAGATATTGGGAAATTGTTGATAAATACAAAGTTAACATTTTCTATGTTGCTCCAACTGCTTTAAGATTATTGAAAAGAGCTGGTACTAAATATATTGAAAATTATAAATTAGATAGTATAAGAGTTCTTGGATCAGTTGGTGAACCAATTGCTGCAGAAGTTTGGCATTGGTATAATGATAATATCGGTAGACATAAAGCTCACATTGTTGATACTTATTGGCAAACTGAATCTGGATCGCATTTATTAACCCCATTAGCTGGTATTACTCCAACTAAACCTGGTTCATGTTCTTTACCATTCTTTGGAGTTGTACCAAAGATATTAGATCCAGTTAATGGACATGAATTAGAAGAAAATGATGTTGAAGGAGTTTTAGCCATTAAGAATGCTTGGCCATCAATTGCAAGAGGTATTTATAATGATTATGATAGATTTATTGATACTTATTTAAAACCTTATCCAAATCATTATTTTAGTGGTGATGGAGCCGCAAGAGATAAAGATGGATTCTATTGGATTTTAGGTAGAGTTGATGATGTTGTTAATGTTAGTGGTCATAGATTATCAACTGCTGAAATTGAAGCAGCATTAATTGAGCATGAATTAGTTGGTGAATCAGCCGTTGTTGGATATGCTGATGATTTAACTGGTCAAGCCGTTGCTGCTTATGTTTCATTAAAGAATACTGTTAAAGTTGATGATGAAGATGCCATTAAGAAAGAATTGATTTTGACTGTTCGTAAAGAAATTGGTCCATTTGCTGCACCAAAATTGATTCTTTTAGTTGATGATTTACCAAAGACTAGAAGTGGTAAGATCATGAGAAGAATTTTAAGAAAAGTTTTAGCTGGTGAAGAAGATCAATTAGGTGATATTAGTACTTTATCAAACCCTGGTGTTGTTGAACAAATTATCAGTGTTGTTAAATCCGCTAAAAAGTGATTATTTATTTATTATATAACTGATTGTTAGGCAAATCCTCTATTTATTGTACGTATATTGTTTAGATATGTCTTGTTATATTTTGTAGACTTAAATGTAGACTTATAAAATTTACGGTTATACAGAATATCGCGACAATGAAAGTGTTCCTATTAAAGAATCAAAATTCAAAAGATACTTATAACGCCAAGTTATCGCCGTATTATACTCCGATATTCTTGCCATTACTTACTCATACGTTACAAACTGATAAACTCTGTGAATATTTACAAAATAATCAATTTGATGTGTTGATCATTACTTCCCAAAGAGCGGTAGAGTGTATTCAGCAATCATTATTAAAGTTATCAGATGACTTGAAAAATGATATCCTAAACAAACCAGTGTATACTATAGGGCCAGCAACATATGAGTATCTTGATGGGATGGGATTTAAAACTATTTATGGTAAAGAATCAGGTAATGGACATATACTTAGTGAATTGATCTTACAACAGATCAACAATGAAAAAATCGTTTACCTAACCGGAGAAATAAGAAAAGATATTATACCTGATAATCTCACTAACAATAAGAAGAACTGGGAAGAAGTATCAGTTTATAAAACCATTGAGATCGATAATTTGTCTCAACAGTTCAAAACTAATTTGGATTACCTCAAGAATGGGACTGAGCATGATTGGGTAGTTTTTTTTAGTAGTCAAGGTACAGGCCCTTTACTAAAGGAAGTGGGGAAATTCAAAAAGGCAGTTATTGGACCCACTACCAACGAATATTTATTAGAAAATGGCATTAAAGTTGATATAGTTTGTCAAAAGCCCAGTGCTGATAGTTTATTAACTCAAATTAGAGAGTTAGATATGTAAATAGATATTTATATGGCAGAAGGGTCTCTCAGCAAAAGCTACCGATTGAATTGGTAACATCTCTTAGTACTCTTACTCTAAGTTCGGTCAGGCAAGAAAGATCTTCATAAATATATTCTACATATTATTTACAATCTTTGGTAAAATAATATATATGCGTTTTTTATATCATCATTACCATCAACAACTTCATTGTTTTCAATTTTATTAATCAAAGTATCATCTATTCTTATCCATTCATCATTATCATTATTGTTACCAGAACCAAATTTATCATCATCATTTAACCCGTTAGATAATTTACCCTTTTTTAATACATCTGATGTATAATGCCCACCTTCAGCACTTACACCATGATGATAAACTACTCCAATCAATTTATAATTATTTTGGATATTATTACGTTTGAAACTTGAGAATAATTCAATCGGTATTGTTAAGTTGAAATCATATTTAATTTTCTTGGTAATTTTTTCAATATTACCTTGTTGTTGGAAACTGAAACGTTTCAAATGAATCATTAAGATTGGTGGTAAATTATCAATGAACGTTTGCTTTTTAGCTAAAACTTCTTTATCACCAGATTTGAATTGAATTTGTTCAGGTTCATTTAAGTGCTTAAAAGCTTCCTCAATAGTATTAATTGAATCATCTTTGATATCTAATTGAATACATTGATAAGGATCTAAGGTGATTGACTGAGTAGTTTTACTATTTGGTACTTTTAAGACACTTCTGAATTGACCACCGAAAATCGTTTTGATTGGTGATGGTTCAATTTCAACCGTACGTTTTGAACTAATTGGTTCATTTTTCTTACCAACTTCATTCCATTCATCATTAGTATCAGGTATTATATCATCAACATCTTTTTTAATGATTTTAATGGCTTGTTTGATATTCAACTGAATTTCTCCCTCATATTTACTAATTAAAGATTCAATATCAGCTTTAGTCATTAATTTGATATTCTCAATGAATTCTTCATGTAAACCATCTAATAAATAACCCAAGAATTCTTCAGCATCTTCTTGTTGTCCCCATTTAAGATGTTGAAATTTACGATTATTGATCAATTTCAAATAAAATGATTCAGGACTTAAAGATTTGAAATTTGGTTGGGTGAAATCTTGGAATAAACTTATTACAGCATCAATCAATGGACTAGTCGAAGTTTTATTTAATGATCCAACTGATTTGCTCTCAATGAGTCTTAATAATTTATTAAATGGTTCACAATATATAAGAACTTGTAATATACTATTCATATAACAAATGTTACCAGTATTGGTTAAACCTCTTGGATTTAATTTATAGAATTCTTCACTATTATTATTGATAACCGAGTATTTTGGATCATACATGATTTTCAAACTTATTTTACCAATTGAATCGATCTCTTCTTTCTCAATAGGTTTTTCAATTGGCTTTATTATAGGAGTTATATCCTTTGGAACGGTTTTTGATTTAGTTCTTTTATGATTTGATTTAGTCAATATACTAGCCCAATTAGATTTTTCTTCCTTGGTACCTTGATTATAATCAATGACAGTATATTTGAATTTCGAGATAATTATATCAGATGATTGATTATAGGATTTATTTTCAAATGCTTGTTTCCTGGATTCAATTGTTGAAGTTGGAATATCTTTAGGATGTGAATTTATAAATATAGGATCATGATGTGATTCTTGTATTACTGGTTCTTGAGGTTCTTGGGATTGTGGTTCGGATTCCGATACTTGTTGAACTGGAGTTTTATTATCTTCCTTTGGTTGAGGAGTGATTTCTTTGGGAGTTGATTCTTTGGTGATTGGAGTTTGTTCCTTTTCTGATTCAATTTCAGATACTTGTCCATCAGTAGATTGTGATTGAGCTTCAGGTTCATTTTCTTTATCTTCACCCCTTTTATGCTTAACTTTTTGATTACCATTAGGTATATCCATGTATTGGTAATATCCATAAGGTGGAGGTACTACTTGATAATAAGGATTATAATCATGTTGAGGATACATAAAAGGGTATTGTTGTTGACCATAAACATTTGAATAATCGAATCGATTTTGATTTGGGTTTGGATTCATTGCCATCATAGGTCCATTATTACCAGGGAATGGCATCATATTCATCATATTCATATTCATGGGATAATTAGGAATATTACCGTTCATTGGACTCATTGGCATTTGAGGTGGTAAGGGTACAGGATTATGACCTAAATCATATGGTACCGGTGTTTGAAGATAACTTGGTGAAAAAGCTTTTGCATCTTTACGAAATCTACTGGGACCATTTTTAGTTGAATTATTAGCTTTAGTTGTCATTAATACATCAAGTTAATTATTTAATGAGGGTTATAAATTTATAAGTTATATAAAAGGATTAATAAAATGATTTATGCTAAAATATGCTAATTAAGGTATTAGTTAAATGGGGAATGATTTCAATATTAATGATTTATTATATGCTAATTACAGACAATTTGAATTTTTATTATGGGTTTCCTAAAAAAACAAAATCGGATTTATGTAGATTTTTCTTAAATTACGAACTTCCTTAAATCTAAAATTGTTGAGCTTGATTCACAACAATAAACAAATGATGTTAAAGGAAATTGATACTTTAATTGAACGGGGTTGAATTTCTTATTGAACTATTTCTTAATAGAAAATAACTTGAATTCAAAACAAGTTGATTTTTTTCTTATATGTTAGAAAGATATGAATATCCCTTGGTTGGTACTCAAAAAAATTTTCAGTTTTTGAGAATTGAAAAAATTTTCAAAAGTCGTGTGAAGGGGAGGTTTAGATAGTACTAACGTGAGCATTAGTATTATTGCAGATCTAAATTGTGCGTCAGGTTAGGTCCTATGAATTTGTAATTGGTGGAGTGTAAACAACGTAGAAGTTCGTATCAGTGTTGAAATTGATAGGATTATTGCGTAGGATCAATAATGATAATAAATGACAACAAATCGGGATAGGATTGAGGCTGTCAAAGTTAATTTGACTCACAGAATCTTGTGATTCAAATACTGCGTCTTGTGATTCAGATACTGTGGGAGAATTATCGATCCAGCTTGTAGTGTAGCAATGATGGTAATCGTAACATGAGCAGTACCAATTGAACAAATCACAATGGTAATGATGGGTTTGGGTTTTAATGAATATTGGTTTTTCATCAGATTCTTCAGATTCTGTTGATACTGTGAGTTTTCCATCATTAACACGTAAATTGATTTTTTTCAAGATCTGATTAACTTCGAATTCTATAAGTTTGGTTTCAGATTCGGGGTCTAATTTTTTGGTTGATTTTGTGGTTTGGGTAACTTTTGTCAACACCGGAACTTCACTTTCACCAGTGTTTAGATACTGTGGTATATCTAGTGGTTGCGAACTTGTGAATGTGATATCTTTATAATGAAGGATCTGTAAGGCATCTGTTGCCATATTGCCGAAAATCATACTCAAAAGAATCGACTTATTTTCATCTATACTATCAATTTGTTCCGTAAACGCATCCAAGCTCCCACTACTCTTCAATTCATGGAATTGTTTGATTATCGATTGTAACGCTGTATGATAAGACGATTTTTCATTTATTCTCGACAATTGATCATTCAAATACTTTTCAATGAACTCAACCAAATTCACCTTCTTATACAAGTCTATCAACAGCGGCAAAAGCTTAAACGCCGAATTAGTCTCTAGTAATTCATGTTGCATCGGTATCTAGATCTTGTGTGAGGTGTCTTAAATTTTCATAACTGCGCGGTAGACTCAACGCGAATAACATGTCAGTAACCAAACTTGGATGGGTTGATAATCTCCCTAAAGAATTGAAGACTCAAATTATCGAACTCGTTCAAAAAGACTCATCGACTATAAATTTATTAGAAGATTTGTATAATCATTTAAATTCGAATAAACGTCAAAAAATTGATAGCCCACCTTCTGATGATAATGATAAAATTAAATATTTAACCAACTATAATTTACAATTATCAGAACCATTAAGTGAAGATGAAATTATATTTGAAATCCCCCTGATTTCTTTCCAATCTCCTATACGTAAAAAGATGAATTTAGTATTACATTTGATAAGTGAAAACGGAGTTAACCCAATTCTATCAATAGTTAATCAACAATCAAATACCCCCGAAATTTCAATTACAAAATTATCAGAATCGATTAAATTATGTATATTCATTCCTATTTTGGGTATGAGTAATTTAGCCAATAAGAAAAACATTGGGTCATTATGTTTCTGGTTAAATGATAATGCGTTAATTGATGGTAAACCAGATCCTATCATTTGTCAAGTCAATTTGGACTTATTAAAGAAACACTTGATTAAAACCGGTAAGCTTCCTGACAACATCGAATCACAATTCGCTAATAGTACTGAGGTTGGGGATGGTATAAAGCCAATCAATGAACAAATCATTCAATTCTTAACGAGACAATTCCAATTATGTGGGATCAATTTAATTAATTATCTTCCATCTTCAACTATAGACAAAAACACATTAAAGTTGAATCAAGACACTGGTATAGCATTGAGTCACAAAAACACTTCTACAAACGATATGGTGTTAATTGAAGCTTATAAAGGATCAAAAGATGGAGCTTTATTATTACTAAATAAAAATCAATTCAATCCAAGTCATTTGATTTTCGGATTTAAAAAACCAATTTTATTACACACCATCGATGAAATTGCCAATATAAGTTATTCTGATATCACTAGAAATACCTTCAGCTTGAATATCAAGTTTAAGAATGAAAAGAGTTTGGAGTTTAGTATGATTGATCAAAAGTACCATCCAATCATTGATGATTTCTTGAAGTTGCAAAACATAAATGATAACTCATTTGACGATAGTTTGAAAGAGAAACAAACCGGAACCAAGGAAGACAATAAGAGTGAAGGTAATGGGGACACTAATGCAGCCGTTGCTGTTAATGATGACGATTCTGATGAAGACGACGATAACTATCAAGGTGGAGAAGAAGAGGACGATGTTGCTGAAGAGTTCGATTCAAGTGTTGAATCTGAAGGTGAAGAAGGCGATGAAGGTGAAGTTAGTGGTGATGATTTACAAGTAGCAGAAGAGGAAGATGAAGAAGACATTAAAAAGGAATAAGTATGTAACACTATCTTTCTATATAAATATATTGTAGTATACACATGCAAGTACTATGATGAAAACCCTTATGAGGTGAATAAAGTAACTATAATGACTTAGTTGAACCGACAAGTTAGATGAAGTCAACAAACTTACCTTAACTTGGTTCAGGTGAGTTGATAAGTTTACTTGTATTTAGCACCATATTTATCAAATAATTCAAAGAATCTTCCTTCTCTCTTATCAGCAGTCATTCTATGGTCTTCATCCTTAGTGAACTCATTGAATAACTCTTGTTTAGCTCTTTGTTCTCTTAAGATTTCTAATCTTCTTTGTAATAATTGACGGTTATTATCAATTACTCCACTAAAGAAATAATATGATCCAAGGAAAAATCCGGCACTTAAAGCATATCCAGTAAATTTTTCAAGGGATTTAGTTGGTCCTGCACCAATAATTGAAATTTGTAATCTTCTGGTGATTAAACCTAATCCTCCACTAAGTATGAACCCTCCTAATGTTACCATTATGTCTTGTTCTTTTAATTGGTTAAGAATTTTCGCCCATTTCTCACTGTCGTGGATGTACCTAGTGTGAGATTTAGTCTCAGTACCACTAAGTTAGTACCATAAACACATTAATGTCCCATGATATTCACTTAAGTACCGTTTGAGTCAGTTATTTGTTAGATAGGAAGTCACTAATGACCAGCTTATACTCGTTTCTATAACTCAGGTACCTATTGAGCTATGGAATGAAAGAATATGATGTTTCCTTGAATGGAATGATACAATCGACCCCATAATCATTTCGAATATCTTAAGGCAAGAAACTCATATCACAACGTAAGTGATCACTTACAGTATGTCCTGGTTTTCTTACTTTCTTACTGCTTTATTTCTTATTTTTTTGGGGAGTTGCGAAATGGGTTTCTATATTTTGCAACTTTTTTAGATCTCATTGTCAGCAGTCTTTTTCCTCCAGGTATCACTTTGTCCACGGGACCATCTAGAAATCAACTAAAACCAAAACACTAATACCATCAATAAAACCAATACATGCATACACACTTTCCTTGTAGGTAAATTAACTTATGGTCAATTCCAGATTCCGCGTGTAATTCCGCTGTCAATAATTCCGCACCACCACTATAAAGCTTATCGAAGATCCACATTTCAGTAATGAAAAGAATAAATTTTTTCGAAGGATATGCTCCAACAAGATTAATACCTAAACATGCCATCAACCAAGCATATAATCATGTTTTGACTGAAATCGACTTGGATCAATATGCTACTGACCCAAATAATCAACATCCTTTGAATTATGGTACTGATCCTGGTAATTTAACGATCCGTACTTCAATTAGTAAGTTTCTTACACAATTTTGGAATAGACCCCAATCTGATCCCAACTGTTTCAATTTAACTAATGGTGCATCTTTTGGAATTGGTATGATCTTGAATAGGTGTACTGATTTAAGATATACTGAGAAGATCTTTATAGTATCACCATGTTATTTCCTTATAAACCCCGCATTTGTAGACCATGGGTATGGTGATAGAATCACAGCGTTAAATGAAACCCCAGATGGTGAATATGAACTTGACATAGCTGATTTTGAACGTAAATTATTGGAATTATCATTATCGGGTGACGATTTTGATAAAGATCCTTGTGGTAGACCCAACAATAAGATTTATAAAGCATTACTTTATATTGTACCGTCATATTCAAACCCTGGTGGTTTGACTTATAGCTTGAAAACCAGAACAAAATTGATAGAGTTAGCAAGAAAGTATGATGTTTTAATCGCGTGTGATGATGTTTATGATTTCTTACAATATAAAGATGGACCAATCTTACCAAGGTTAGTTCATATGGATAGAGATACTTTACCGGAAGGTAACGAATATGGGAATGTTATATCTAATTCATCAACTTCCAAAATCGTGGCACCTGGGTTAAGATTTGGATGGCATGAAACCCCAACTCCTAAATTGGCTAGTCAATTAAGTAAAGATGGTGGTATCATAACTGGTGGTACACCAAGCCAATTGAATTCTTATGTGGTTCAATATTTAATGGATACTGGAAAATTAATGGAAACCATTAAACTTTATAATCATCATTATGCCATTGGAGCCAAGACTTTAATTGAGGCTATTCATAAATATTTACCAAAAACTACTAAGTTTTACGGTGGTGATGGGGGATACTTTGTATGGGCCAAGTTTGATGATAAGTACGACATACCAAAGATTATTGATCAGATCAGAAAGGAGAAGAATATCATTTTAGCAGGTGGTGACAATTTTGAGGTTGTGAATAATGTTCAAGGATGGCATAATTATATGAGATTTTGTTTTACTGCATTGACTCCGGAGAATATAGAATATGGTATTAAGGAGTTGGGGAGTTATTTATCTTGAGCCTGGGAGGTGTGAAGGTACAAGTTTTAATATATAGAATTAATAAATGGCTGCAAAATAATCTCTGCGTATCAGGAGAGTGTGGAGAAGGGTAGACATGTTGAAATGTTAGGAAGATGGGGTATCAAATGGCTGGGATGAAAAGGGGGGTGGAGGTTAAGTAATGAAGAGAAAGAAGAAGGAGAAGAGGGCGAGTATGAGAAGGAACAGAGAGAGCGGAGGGAGCATAAGGAGAAGAGAGAGGGTGCGGCTTTGTGGATGGCTAAAGATTATACTTATAATTGGAATAACCAAAAATTATCAGCCCTAACCGTCAATTCCTATATCCTAGACTGGGTTCTATACATTCTAATCCTAATAGGATCAATGATGTATAGTAGTTCAAGTCCCCCCTGGTACCATGAGTTCCTGATCTATGATATCAATTTAATGTACACATACAAGGAGGATATCACAGTACCAGTTTGGTTACTAATACTCCTAACTGTAGGCTACCCCATAACACAATTCATCATTTTAACAACGGTAAATAAAGTGGAGTCATCTAATAGAAGATTGTGGGATTTACATTGTGGATCATTGGCATTAATTGGAAGTTTAGGATTTCAATTATTAATAGTGTCTATACTAAAGAATGTATGTGGATTACCAAGGCCTGATGTAATATCACGATGTCAACCGATACCAAACCCAGATCATGAATTGAATAATTTTGAATTGTTCACTATTGAAATTTGTCGACAAGACGGGCCGATTCTTCAAGAAGGGTTCAGATCATTTCCTTCAGGTCACCTGTCGACTATTTTTTGTGGGATGATGGTTGCAAGTCTACAAGTTTGTGGAAAACTTCAAGTGTTTGATAATAGAGGATACTCCATTAAGATCTGGATATCGATTTTACCATTAATGATTGCATTTGTGGTGGCATGTACGAGAATAAGTGATAATAGACACTTTCTCAGAGATGTTATAGGTGGTGGTATGATTGGCAGTTTTAGCGGAGCATGGTTTTATTTACAATATTTTCCTAGTGTGTTTAGGATAAAGAATAATGGAAGGGCTTATCCACCCAGAAGGTTTGGAATTGCTCGGTTTTTTGGTAATACAGGAGGGTTTTGGAGAATAAGTAATAAGCTACCGGGCGATTATAATGAGAGGAACCTCAATTCTGAAGAGGTCTATCACAAAGTGAAGGAGTTGAATGATGCTATCAGGTTGGATGATGTTTTAGATCTAGAAAAGAATATCCAGTTTGTCAATAGGTTAGGTTTGGAATCGTATATTGATTTGGATGGAATAGTTTGATATATAATACAAATAATTTAGCAGAATTAGATTACAAGATTCTCTTAGCCTTTCTTCTAGCACTTCTCAACTTGTTGGTGGTATGATCTACTTGTTCATTCAAAGAGTCCAACATTTCATTCTGTTCCTCAATCTCGTGGTTAATAGTCAACCCTATTTCCTTTTGACGTTCAATAATCTTCCGCAACTCTAACAACTCCGAATCTTGTTGTTTATGTATCTGTACTTGATGCTGTAGAAGCTCTTGATTAGATAAAGGTAATGTTTCCTTAGTCTCTTCACCTTGTCCCAAAACTCTTCTGGATTTTGGTTTTGGAGGTTCATACGTTTCTGTCACTTTTTGTAAGTCATGATTCATTTCCTCGACCATTTGTGATCTCCTTGTGAACTCCTCGTCTGTTATTTCACCATTGTTCTTCAAATTACTCAAAACTGTTGACAATTTCTTCAAATTAGGTTCATACGTTGAATGGATTTTATTACGTAATTCCAACTTATTTAAACTACCCAGTTCAAAACTTTGTAAACTTTCAAGAAACTTCGATTTAAATTCTCTTAAACTCTCTAGCCATTCACTAGAGTCGAGATTAGTATCGATGTTCATTTTCTTAGGGGATGTGAATTTAAACTTTAAGGGCAATTGTAGAAATTCATGAACAATTTGATTATTTTGAAGTTCAGAATCATTGATTATATTATTAAGAAACTGGGAAAGTTCAGTTTTACGTCGTTCTATAGTGGTGGAGCTGTTTTTATTGAATATGGATGTTTTAGATGGTAATTTGTAGGGAAAATCTGAAGAATTTATTCCTAAATCTTTTGATAAATCGTTGACTAAATCATTAAATTCAGAGTACCGTTTGATAGTGTTGATGGTTCGTAATGGGATTTTGATATTTATATGGTAATACGTTATGTTATTGGTTGTGGATGTGGAGTTTATTGATATTGACATAAAGGGCGAGATGTGAGATATGACAGACGAGACAGACGAGACGAGATAGAGGAGGCTTTGAGACGTGATGAGGCTGAAATGAGACCTTCAAGGTGAGAGAAGGAGATCACTTCACATTATGCTGGAATTCATTGTGAAGTGTATGATGCAATATGATCAGCACTGTACCCTCCTAATTGTTTATATAGAAAGGTTTAACGGTTATGAGAGACTTGGATGCAAATAATTCAATTCTTTAAATCGATATAGGCATACAGATCATCCATTATATCATCTTTAGATTCTGACTTCCTGTGTCCAATCAGGATCGAAATTACCACACGTACGTTGCTTCAATTGTCAACCAGTAATCTCTCCTCTATCGTCTAACTAATTCTCATTTGATAACAATAAAGACACAACCACTCCATCTCTTTTGCAACAAATTTCTGATACTCTAGTAGTACAGATAGATTAGAAGTGCCATATGAAATGAAGAGCAATTAATCAACAAGTGTAAACATTTGATTACATCTAGAGTCAACAATAATGCTAAGGTTAATATCCCTTAAAGTATATGCAAAGAACATCATTACCCCTAATAGAATTTGCATCATATCACCTGATAATTAACCAACTGTCCCGAAGATAATTACTAATCTGAGTTTATGTTTCTATCTCATGACCCCAAATAATATCGGAAATAGAAAACCCTCGAAGGCACGTTATATTTTAAGTTAAACCCGTGCCTGCATAGAACGAGACCATTACCAATCTGGTAACACCGAGGATTGACAAACGAGTAACTGTGAAAGATTACAAATCAACTTAAGTGATAAGCCCTCTAAAAACAGTCAATAGGTCTATGAAGAAAAGGAACATCAAGGGTAAATAGAGAAATCCAAGGGCTTTATGCAGCCTCCCAAACTATACAATTTAAGCTCAAAATTATTGAAAAACCTCTAAAACTAATGATTCTCATGTATCATCTCATGAGAGGCTTTACCATCGGAAAATCCCAAAGCGGAAAAGTTCCAAAGCCTTCGATTAATAATTATTAATTCGCCTTAATTGGTTAACAGCGTAAATAGCTCAAGTTGATGATTAATCCACCTTGTACATCTCTGATATAAAGCTGACAGATCTTGCTACCTTTGATAGAAATCAATCAAACGTTAAAATGGGTCTCTACAGGTTTGTGAGGGATAGTTTATTCGGTAGGGTAGCCTACCATTTATCAAAGCACAAATACTTTGCACATGTTGAAGAACAGAAAGATTATATAATACCAGAAAAATATCTAAATGACAGAAAAGACCAATCCGTTGCCACTACTCGAGATGCTAGTGCCAATACTAATAATTCAGATAATTCTTCAATGTCCACTTTAACGTTATGTGAACTAGAAAGTGGGAAAATCATAGTTACTTGGGACGGTGAAGATGATCCTGAAAATCCCAGAAATTGGCCCTTATGGGAAAAATGTTTACTTTCTTTCTTGATAGGATTATTAACTACTGTAGTATATATGTCGTCAGCTATTTATACCCCTGGAGTTCAATATATTATGGAGGATTTGAACGTTTCAAGACTTTATGCCACCTTACCTTTGACTATGTTCGTTATAGGCTATGGACTTGGAACGATGGTATTTTCCCCCATGAGTGAAAATGCATTATTTGGGAGATCATATATTTATTTAGCCACATTATTTTTATTTTTCATCTTTCAAATCCCAATAGCTTTAGTCAATGATATTACATCATTGATTGTGTTGAGATTCATTAGTGGGTTATTTGCATCACCAGCATTGGCCACTGGAGCTGCATCTGTCGGAGATGTACTTACTATGCCTTTCATACCTATGGGAATAGCATGTTGGGCCATTGCAGCATCAGCTAGTCCAACATTAGCACCATTATTTGGATCAGTTTTAATCGTCAAAAGAAACTGGCATTGGACTTTTTGGCTTGTGGCTATGTCTTCAGGTATCTGTTTGGTCTTGTTCACCTTCTTGTTACCTGAAACTTTCGACAAAAAAATCTTAGCTAGAAAAGCTCAAAGATTAAGAAAATTAACTGGTAACCCAAATATCATTAGTATGGGAGAATTAGAAAATTCCAAACTAACTCCAAGTCAACTTGCCTATGATACGTTATGGAGACCTATAGCTATCACGTTCTTGGAACCGGTAGTGTTATTAGTGGATATCTATATTGCATTGGTATATTCTATCTTATATATTTGGTTTGAAGCATTTCCAATTGTTTATGGAGAAATTTATGAATTTCCTTTAGTTACGATGGGAGCAACATTCATTAGTATCAGTGTAGGTATTTGGCTGGGAGCAGCTTTCTATGCACCTTATATTTATAAAGTGTATACCAAACCCAAATTAAGAGACGAGACGGTACATCCTGAGGTTGTGTTACCTGCCATGGTCTTAGCAGCTTTTGTGATGCCAGTAGGTGTGTTTATCTTTGGTTGGACGGCTAGTCCTGATATCCATTGGTTCCCTTCAATAATAGGAGCAGTGCTTTTTGGATTCTCTGGCTTTATTATCTTCCAAACTGGATTCAATTATTTAGCATTTTCGTTCCCCAATTATTTGGCTTCAGTATTTGCTGGGAACAATTTATTTAGATCATGTATTGCCGGATGTTTCCCATTGTTTGGGGCTCCATTATTTGATAATTTAAAAACTGAAAAATTCCCTGTAGGTTGGGGATGTTCCATTTTGGGCTTTATTAGTGTGGGGATGATCTTTATTCCGGTATTATTTTATTTGAACGGTCCAAAGTTAAGAGCTAGATCTAAGTATGCTGATGTCGAGTAGTTTATAGAGAATAGTTAATAGAGACTCACCAGAAGGTAAAGGTGGTTTTACTCAGAACTGGTGGTTCTTGACGTAGCATTAAATACGTAAATGTATGTAGTCATTGACGTAAATGTATGCGGTCGTACGCTCATCTCTGACAACTCTGCAGTGCACGTACTGTTATCGGCTGCAAAATCACCTGCAAACCTGTTATAGTTAAAATCTATACTTACACCTAACGACCAAAATACCCCAACAACCCATAGCAACTGCAATGAGAGTGACAGGTTTAAACTCCACTAAACGGCTGCAATCATCCGATTTCATAACCTTATATGGGGAATATCCGAACTAAAGTTAATCATCGAAATGCGAATAAGGCTATGCTATTTTTTCGACATTTGCTAGCTCAAGGCTTAAACACGGTTAGAATTACGGCTTTAATTATTATTAACTATGGCTGAGACACTGATGATCTGATATGAGAAAGCGGATTTGGTAATCGGATTAATGTGTTAAGAACCATGATAACTTAAGCATTACCGTAGATTATTAACTATGATACCGTGATCGGTTACAATGACCATTAATAACCCCCAAACCTTCTGGGAAAAAGTCCCAAAAGGGTTTAACCATAAATCTGTTGATGTATGTCATAAAAAATAATCTTACTGAAAATTTTTACGTTTCAATCAACAATAATTCGTTTGACGTTACTTCACCAAAAAGCCACTTAGAGGTTTCGCGCCGAAAATTTTATATAGTGAAAGTTTTCCTTTTTAGTGATTAATAGGAAACTTTGGATTTTTTTCAAGTTTATATATATATTCATATTAGTTAGAGACAGTAGTTTATAAATCGTTAAATTCCATATCATTATACAGTCAAAGCAACCCCAATACAACCATGTCATCAAATAATAAGGATGATGACCAACTTTATGATATATTAGATTTATCCCCCAATTCGTTAATGAAAACAGATTATAATGAAACTCCACCGCCAGCACCAACGTCGACTGAATTTCAAGGATTGCCTGAACGAGATTATCCTATGTTTGACACCAACTTATCAAATGTGTCAAATTTATCTAACTTCAATTCCTCACATTTCAGTTCGAATTTAGGTTCAAATCAAGTTGGGTCAAATGATTTAGGGTCGAATGATTTAGGATCAACTGTTAATAATTTAGGGTCTGTTAATAATTTCGATAACCTGAATTTGGGTTCAAATATGGATCTAGACCCTAATATTAATAATAATTTGACAGTTAATAATTTTTACTTAAATCCTCATAGTCCTGGTAACCAATCAAGCCAATCGTTATATTCAGATTATAGTTCTAATCCTGCCAGTCCATATTTCGATGCATTATCATCAGTATCTAATAATCAAATATCTGATGTCGGACAAATCAATAATAACCCGGTTTATCTTGATACCAATTTTGATAATGAAATTGCTCTTGGTGGTAGTATATCCAGTACAAATTTAACCAACTTAAATGGAGGAACCATTGAAAATCAACGTCAACTATTCCAACAAGGTGTGAATCAAAATTTACAAAATTCACATCAACCTCATCAAATCCAACAGAATCCTCTAGTGAAGGATTTTAATTATCAACCGTCAATTCAAGTAGACGTGCCTTCAACTAATTACAAGGATTTTTATGATTCTCATCAATTAGAAGAATTGAATAATTTCCAACAAACTCCAACTATTGTGTTCCCTAAATCGGAAAACGATGAAGATATTGTAAATAAGACACCTTCATTGTTTAGTAATTCGTCCCATAATTCATCTAATCATCAAGGTGCTAACATAACGTCGGAGAACTTATTGAACCCTGATGACCAGTTTAAAAGAGGAAGGAGAAGATCAACTTCCAAAAATAGTAAATCATTAAATTCTAGATCAGGATCATTTTCAAGGTCAAGATCAAGATCGAGATCAGTCAATTCTTATGATGAAGATGATTATGATGAAGATGATGAAGAAAACCAACCAAAGAACGTGATATCGACTCGTGAGAAAATGTTAGAATTAGCATCACCAAATCAAATATCGAAAAGAACTCAAAAACATCCAAGTGCTTATGCTTGTCATTTATGTGATAAAAGATTTACCAGGCCATATAATTTAAAGTCTCATTTACGTACCCATACCGACGAGAGGCCGTTTATATGTAATATTTGTGGTAAAGCTTTTGCCAGACAACATGATCGTAAAAGACACGAAGATTTACATTCTGGAGAAAAGAAGTTCCAATGTAAGGGTACATTAAAAGATGGTACACCTTATGGATGTGGTAGAAGGTTTGCCAGAGCCGATGCTTTAAGAAGACATTTTCAAACTGAGGCAGGTAAAGAGTGTATAAAGTTATTGATCGAAGAAGAAGAACGAGAGAATCAAGGTAGTTCTACTAAGAGTGTTGGAAATCAGGATTTACTAAGTCCTTCAACAATTCCCCATGTTGCTATATCACCACCTGAGTGAATGAATAACGAATGTATTGTAATGTATGATAGGAATGAGTTTAGTAGCTCTCTTTGCGTCATTGTGTTTTTGTCTCTTATTGACTTTGTATTGATATGTCTGTGTCTTTTAGATCTGCTTGAATTAATTACCCTCTGTTTGAGTTTCAGCTAGTGTATCGCAGCCGTTCTTATCTGTTTCTGTATCTAACTTATTCTTCGCTATCGCTCTAATAACTCTAGCTCTGCACTGCTCACCGACTCGTCACCGCGTATAACTCCAGTCACATCACACAAATATCCTAAAATGGAGTTCATGGATAATGTCAATACGGCTCCAAAAAAGTCCAAACATGAAAAGTATCTAGATGATGTTCTAGAACAAAAACAATCGTTTCTTATGGATCAAAACAAAAAATACCTCGAGACATTATTCAGTGAAAATTCAATTAAACCTATTAGATTATCAGCAGTACAAGTCAATAACGGACAGGAGTTTCGAAATACATTTCTCGTATCACAGCTACAACCATTAAATAACCGAATTTACACTTTAGAGCATTTTTTTAAAGCCATTGATGAGACTACCAAAAACTTTACGAGACAGAACTTGTTAGAGAATTTAGTTATCCAAATCAATTCGATACCTTCAAAGAAAGATAGTCTTTTGCTTGAACCCGTATTTAATCTAATGCCGGTCAAAAGGTTCTACGCCAAGACCGGTAGTAATATAGGGAATGGTGAAGGAGATGGGTATATACAGTTTCAATTAAAGAATTTATTTGGAGGTGGAGAGAATTTATCATTTGATGCTACAACCGGGACCAGAACTAGTTCCTCGTATTTACTCAATTATAATATGCCGATTTGGAATAACACAAAGTTCATATGGGACAATGCGTTGTTCGTCAATACTAGAAACTTAGAATGGTTAAGCTGTGAATCTACGTTAAGAGGTATGACCAACAAGATTTATTCATCATTGGGGAATTGGAACTTCAATTTTAAAGTCGATAATATATGGAGAATCTTAAATAATAAGAATTCCAAATCTTTGGATATAATGAACCAGTGTGGTGATAATTTCAAGTCATCAGTTTCAGCTACTATTAATCATGACACAAGAGACAATGCTCATTTACCATTTAAAGGCCATTTATACCAATTAGGATTAGAGTTCAATGGAATATCGAAGTACCTGGATAAATTCGTCAAGGCGTTAGTCGAAACTCAATTCACTTTGCCTATAAACAAAGACAATCATTTGATTTTTACCAACAAGTCTGGAATCCTTTATAGTGCTCAAACGTCTTATATATTGGATAGGTTTTTTATAGGAGGACCAAATGATGTAAGATCATTCACATTGAATGGATTAGGTCCTAAACTGTATGGGAATTCACTTGGAGGTGATGTGTTTGTTAATGGAGGAGTGTCGCTAGTTTCAAGAATTCCTTATACTCCACAAGATACCAACTTCAAGTTTCATAATTTTATTAATTATGGGAACTTGCAATTAGACAAACTGAATTGGAGGAATGATTTTTCGGTGAGTTATGGGTTTGGAGTTTTATATAATCATCCAATGGCTAGGTTTGAGTTGAATTTTGTTTTACCTTTGACGGTTCATCAGAGAGATAGCGTGAGGAAGGGGTTACAGTATGGAATTGGTGTCTCTTTCTTGTAAGTTACTCGACAGTAGCTAAAGAAAGGTACAGAAAAAGTTTCAGTAATGCAAAAAGTATAGAATGTAAATATGTAATAATACGTATAATATTTGATTTTTTAGATTTTAGTTTATGGATTGTTGAATCGTTAAGGCTGTTCAGACTCTGAGGCTATCCAACCATCATGTTCTTTGATAACCCTTGGGATAATTAAACTCTCAATTTCTACTCCCCTATCTTCCTCCTCGTCATTCAACCTTACCCAATATTTTTCATCAGTTTTAACGAAAACTACCTCCTTCTTTCTAGTTTGTAATAAATTCCCAATAACCAATTGATGCTGATACTTTGATAAAGCCCCCTCAGCTTTATGAATTAAGATCAGATCATCAGTTTCCAACTTGAAACTCACAATCATTGCTCTTGGTGCCCAATCATCAACCAACCTACTCAAGAACTTTGGAACTTGCTCTAAGTTAACAATCAATTTCCCCAGCTCTTGGCTTTGAATTTTATGGTCTGGCATTCTAGATTGTGGTAAGAAAAAATCAGATACAGCAGCAGCTAAGTAAAATAATGATTTTGTACCTAGATCTTGTAAGATGGTTGAACATGATCTTAATGTGAATAAATATTGATTAACAGTAGTGAATGGAATTAGTAATAAAGAATTCGAACTCTTGGCATCATTATACTTTCTTAACACTTTTAACATTTGTTCACTGAACTGAGGATTGATTTCAATCTTGTTGTCCTTCTCAATCATATAATCAAGGAAACAATTGGTAGTATGACTATAATGTCTTGAATATGGTAATAATGAGAACTCACGATGTAAGAATATAACGGCATAACCATTTTCTAAGAAATATTCAGCTGATGTTGCCCCTCTTGTACCAGCACTGAAATTGTCAATGAACCTAACTGTATTGTTCTCCAATGGCACCGTTGTACCTCCTGACGTTACAAGGACGACTCTTTTTTTGGTGGTAATTTGATGGTACTTGACAAATTGTTTAACCTGTTGTTCAATGGCAGGTAAATAGCTTGGAGCTTTTAATTTTTGGAAATAATATTCTTCATCGGATAACTTAGCACTTGGGAAATCTGGAACGGTTCTATCAATTGCACTATCAGTTTCGGGGTTAGCTGTGTGATAGTTTGACATTATCTGGGGTTGAGCCTTTCGAGTTTTGTACGAGAATGAGGTTAGGAGACGGCCGAAACGACGTGGTAGTAATATTAGTGAGGGTCAACTTAAGTGCACCACGTAGATTATATAAAGTGGCACATAAAGGGTATTAATAGAGATGATTGTGTTTCTTGATGTGATGAGTGGTACCACGGTGTTGGGGAGAATAAAAATTGAACTTTTCGATAAGGATCTTCCTAAAACTTGTGAAAACTTCAGACAATTTTGTACGGGAGAGTTCAGACAAAATGAGGTACCTGTGGGATATAAGGGCAGTAAATTTCATTACATCAGTCGAGATTTGATTCAGGGAGGTGATTTTGTTAAACATAATGGTCAAGGAACTAGAACCATCTTTGGTTCCGATGTTTTCGATGATGAAAGCTTTAAATATGATCATGAACCGTTCTGTGTGTCTATGGTGAATAGTGGCCCTAACAGTAATGGATGTCAGTTTTTTATATGTTTGAGGAGGTTGGAGTATTTGGACGGGAAGAACGTTGTATTTGGCAAGGTCATTGAGGGGTTTGATGTGGTGGAGAAGTTAAAGGGAGTTAAGGTTTTCAAAGATAAGCCAGTAGATGATGTGGTGATAAGTGAGTGTGGGGAGTACTAACCACTGAGTGTCTTGTATGGTCCACTCTAATAGCCTAAGACTGCTCCAATAGCTTGAGCGTGTATATATATAGTATAAGAATTCAGTATATTTGATGTAGGAAGTAAAAGTTCTTATTCCTGTATAGCAAACATAACTGCCAGTATGATTAGTACCAGTGTCATGATCTATCTTCGCATCTCGCTTCGCTCGATATTCAGATTAGATAGTATGTCAGCAGACTTCTGGGGCTCTACACAAAGAGCCAAATGGCAATTCAACCGTCAAAGCCTCCTAGACCAACGTAGGCGTCTACTTATCTTAGAGAAAAAAATGATTCAGAATGGATTCATAAAAGATTACCCCCACATCAATTACGATTCTAATATGAGAATTCACCTCCACAACTTAATCAATAGATTAGGCAGAAGATTGAATATTCGTCAAATTGCATTGGCTACAGCCGAAATTTACCTTACAAGGTTTCTATTGAAAGTATCATTAAAAGAAATAAACGTATATTTGATGGTAACAACCTGTATTTACGTAGCATGCAAGATTGAAGAGTGTCCACAACATATTCGATTGATTGTATCTGAAGCCCGGAATTTATGGCCTGAATACATTCCTAATGATATAACCAAACTAGCAGAGTTTGAATTTTACTTGATTGAAGAAATGGAATTGTATTTATTCTTACATCATCCATATAAGTCATTAATCCAAATCAAAGATTTCCTAAACGAAAACATTAATGAGTACCAACTCACTTTAACGAGTGATGAATTACAACATAGTTGGTCATTAATCAATGATAGTTATATAACTGATTTACATCTTTTATTTCCTCCCCATATAATTGCAATTGCAACTATTTATATAACCATAGTATTAAAGAAGTCACTTAATTCTATAAGATCTAATAATTCAATGTTAGACAATGATAATGATAATGAAAATAATGATAAGGATATTCATATTGATGATCTAATCCAGTTAACTAACAATAACAAGCATAATGGATTAGATTTAAAGTTAGATGAAGATACAATTAAGATCAATAAGTTCATGAATTTTTTGGGGAAGAGCCATGTTAATTTAGATCAGGTGGTAGAAGCTATTCAAGACATAATTAATTTGTATGTGATTTGGAACCGGTATAATGAGGGAAATGTTAAGAAGGCATTACAGTATATGTTACTCAACCAGTAATGAGGCCCTAATGACGACCTTTAATAAGGAGTCGTTATCAAGAGGTCTCTAACAACGAGTTACCAACAAGAAGCCATCGATGACAAACAGAGAGTATTGGTTGGTTTATCATAGATCATAATTTAGAACTAGATCCATGTCCACGTTATTCTAATTTTAGCTGCCACGGCTTGAATCATCGCAATTCCTGCCAAGGCGCCAGTTCGTTGGGCTCAGCTCGGTTGGGTGTCTCAGGAGAAGGTCTGTTATGCATCGCGGGTAATCACTTCAGCCGGACACTAACCAAATCCATAAAAATCGTAGTAAAGTACATAAAAACATTCTTTAAAAAACACAAAAAGAATTTTCAAATCACCCGAAAATAATTTCAAGGTTACACAAACAAAACTCATTACTTCTCCTGAGATCGTACGGTGTTGATGACCCTCAAGCCTCAATAAACCTCATGATCATCTCAATAAATGCATACCATCACATGATGGTCAACCAGATCATTTCAAGTACTGTTCGTGTAGTATATATAAGCTCTGGTGTCAGTATAAAACATAGTCTTTTGACAACCTCAAGGTAAAGATCCCCACCTCTTCACGTAACGGTCTCATACCATCGCCCATTCCTGTACAAACGTTGAAAAACTTTCTCATTTTCAACGTGTAGAAAATCTACAGACACATATTCATTCGTTGTAAACCCTTATTAAACCATCAACTAAGGTTCATATTACATCATAGTAGAACACACAAAGAGCTGTCACCAATTCAAATATCATAAATAAGAGATCATTCGATCTAAAATGTCAAAATCTATAAATATATCAGAATCAATAACCACAAAACCAAATGGTACAAACCCTAGAATAAAGTCATCACCATCTTCAAATACTGAATATTCAGAATCATTAATGTCACATATTGAAAGAAATCAAATACGTTACTCCCAATCATTATTAATGACATTGTTCATTACTCATTATTTATTTCCATCATTACATCCCTATACTGAACCATTTTTCAAATTACAATATAAAGTCGGCAATGAATATGTTATTGGAGCCAAAGACTCTTTCATGGTTATATATTGGATCGTGGTAATAACATTTTTGAGATCGTTTACTATGAAATATGTTTGGGAACCAATTTCTCAAATAGTTTTACCTAAAAATAGTAAAAACCATCTTCGATTTGCTGAACAAAGTTGGGCAGCTTTAGCTCCAGTACTTTGTGTTATTTATTCATTTTATATTTATTATAATTCCCCATATTGGAATAATTTAGATTTTATGTATATAAACTGGCCTCACAATAAATTAAGTGGTGATATTAAATTATATTATTTATTAGAAACTGGGTTTTGGCTTCAACAAATTTTCGTGTTACATGTTGAAAAAAGACGTAAAGATCACTATCAAATGTTCACTCATCACATTTTAACCTGTTTATTAATTATAGGGTCATATTATTATCATTTTACTAGGATTGGTAATATAATATTATTGTTAATGGACCCAGTTGATTTCTTCCTTTCATTTGCCAAAACTTTAAAATATATGGGGTTAAAAACTTTATGTGATATATGTTTTATGTGCTTTTTAACTTCATGGATTGTTTTAAGACATGGTATTTATAATTATGTTTTTTATCATGCTTGGACCAAAGCTGCTGATTTAATGGCAGATGCAAGATGCCAACCTGGTGTTTATCAAGAAAGATGTTGGAACCCTTATATTCTTGATTTTTTTTATGAATTATTAGGAGGTTTACAGATTTTACAAATCATTTGGTTATATTTTATATTCAAGGTTGCAATCAAAGTTGTGACTGGTGATGGAGCTGATGATGTTAGATCTGATTCTGAAGATGATTCTGAAGATGAGGAAGAAGAAGACGAAGAAGATGATGATAGAGAAAGTGATGAAACTATCAATGAAGTTGAGGATGAAAAGTCTGAATAGGGTAGTTATAGATATACGTATATATACACGTACTATCGAGCGATGCTAGGAATGAAACATGCTAGGTAGTGACAAATGCCCCATAGTAAATATGATCATAGTCGTTGTATTCTAAATATGTTTAGGTCCTTCATCCCTAGCACCTTGATCTGGTTCAGATGCTTTAGCTGACTAAGAAAAGTGAAGTATACAAACACAAAACCATAACACTAAATCCCCAAATAACTAAAACATAACTCAGTAATCTTAAAACCGTTTCTAATCTCCCATCTCCCTCTATTAATTTATACCCAAATAATCCCGGTAAAATAAACGAAATAGCAGTAGATCCTGTAGCACCCACCACCGCCAAAACTAATGCAAATGATTTGATACTAACAGCTAGAACATACGCTGCTGTGAGTAAAACAAACGTTATAATGTAAAACCTTCTATCAGGCAATGGAACAATTGGAGAATCTTTAGCAGTTGGTGGCAATAACGTTGTAGATTCGTCGTGTTGATCTAAATGATTATCCTGAGTTAAGTCTTCGTGGTAATATTGAGTCTTACACCAATAGTAAATGTTATTGACTGAGATTCTAGCAGGATGTAACATTAAAGGGAACGAAAAAATCACCATAAATGCAATACAAGCCCTTGCCAAAGTTGCTGACCAATGTTTAGGGTACGATAATACAACATTACCATCAACATTGGTACCAAACGTCAAGTAACCCGTTAAACCTACAATTACAAATAATGCGGTTGACACTCCAATAGCCAAGTAAATTAAAAGCGTGAGTTTAGTAAGCGATTTATCCCTGGCTTCATTAATGATTGAAAACATATTCTGATGGCCTGTATAAGCAAAAACAATGATTGAAAAAGTACCAAAAACTCCCGTCAAATCAGGTGGGAATAACGTGATTTCTCCTTTTAAGTCTGATGGAGTATCACCAATTAAAAAGTGTAATATTACAAGTAATGATAAGTAACCAATAGCCACCAATCCTAAAATCGATGTGTACTTTAATGAGTCTAAGTTCTTTAATAATGACAAGGGTATAATGATGATAGTCGACAATAAGATCCAGAATGTTCGAAGATTGGATTCATCAATAAAACTTGGGGCAACTATAGTAGGCATTAAATCTCCAACTAAAACAAGATACGAAAGTGCACAACCAAAACATTGAATGGCAATTGCTAAATCAAACACTACTGATAAACTTGGATATGTGATTGAACATACACTAAAGAAGGTAGCATGACCTGTTGGTACAAACCTGGAGACATAGGCTTGAAGGAATAAACCATACCCTGAAGTTAAAGCTGCTAACCCAATGATAAGGGTTCCACAGATAATCCCATCGGTGGAATATGCCAAAGGCATTGATAATAACCCGGCACCAATGATGGTTTTAACTAAACTGACAGTTGATGATGTAAATGATGCAGTTCCTTCCATTATGTGTGGCTGCGAATGTTGACTTAGTCGCAATAAGCATTTGTTATTTAGTATCGGGCTGAGAGGGATAGATCAAAGATTAGCGGGAGTATTCATGAATAATGCTCAAGACAGTTTTATCGTTAATTAAACTCTAACATATGACAAAGTTTCCTAATGTATTTCCACCCATTAACCAATGCAGTCAAGGTACCTAGGTATGCTGCCAAGATTAGAAAGGAGACGAACAAAGTCTTCTCAACTTCTTAAATACTTATGGACACTGAAGAAAGCTTCTGGATTGGATAATCCCCTGGTGATACTGATACTGATACCTTAGTTGAGGATGAAATCCTTGGTGACTTTCTTAGAGATGATATGAGTTTCAGACCAAGGCAGTTCGTAGATGAGACTATCCGCAACAGGAATGAAAGCATATCACTATTATTAGCATTCAAAGAACTATGTCAAGACCTATGGGATTTTGGTTGGGGACAACTTTTATTTCTTGGAGGTTTAGTAACTTTTTTGGCTTTTTTGATTTCCTTGTGTGTATGGTTTCCCGACATTAATGATTGTCTAGTATTGATGTTTTGTGAAATCTATCTAGTAGGTAATTTAGGGATATATTATGAAAGACTGCTTGCTGAAGGGATTTTCTATTGAGTTGGTTTTCCGTTGATGGTGAGCTATGTCAAAGTCAAGTTCTGTAAGGGTATATTAAGTACGAATGTACACGGAAGAAATTTCCAGGTTGGATGCTCTTCTGCAGCTCGTGAAGTACGAAAATGGGGCAATCCGAACCAAACCCATGCTGTAATGGCCAAACTGTCCAGGGTTGCGCCGCACTGGGTACTTGGAATGCTACAAAAATAATTAGAGATAACACAAACACAAAAACTTCATTTAAGGTAAAACAAAGTGAGTGGCCATAAAATAAAAGTTTAATAAACCATTCGTACCTACTCCGAATTCACTTCAAAATGAACGAAACTACAGACCAATATTTTATCCAAAAACATGAAACATCCGACTTCTTCAACAGTAATACTGTCGTTTTGATTACATCAATTCTTATGCCATTAATTATAAGCTTCGACATCAATTCTTATGCCATTAATTATAAGCTTCGTCAGGACCTTTTTTGTTTACTGGTTATCCAATTAAGAGAGATTCAAAGACCAAAGATGACACCGGTTCTATCAAATCAATCGATGAAAACCATGAAAATATAAAGAGGTACATTGATAATCCACATGTCCCGAGTTTCTACAATCATCTTGATTTTTGTTCAACTGAAAGAGATTGGATAAAGGTTAGAAGAAAATTGCAACGCAATAACATGTTGTTCTTAAGATTTCTTTTCATGTGGATACACTTGTTCAGAAATTGGGTCCACCATCATAACAAGCTTTGGTGAAGTCGCTGATTATACTAACGACAAAGAAATAATCGCTTTGGAGTTGGATATTAAGTATTCTGTGCTGCTATTCTTCATTAGGTTAGGGCAGCATGGTGTATCGTTTCTAAAGAACGGGCTAATAGACAGAATCGATTCAGCCTTGAACATAGCAAGGAGATACAAAGGGTCCAAAGATACTCAAGTAGAGTTCAGATTCCTAATGGGATCGTATTTCCCTTTAGTTTTTCCAATCAATTTGTGTTAGTTGATGATTATAGTGAATCAATCAAGATCTTATCAGATGAGATAGATGAAGAAGAACATATCATCTCAAATTGGCAAACACGACAATGGATAGGATGTGTCGGTGATATATTGGATAAATTGGTGTTGATCTTGGATGCAGTAATAATTTGGCTTGTTCCCAAGGTTAGAAATAATAAGAACGGCAATCAAAAATAACCTACTTAGTTCATAATGTATACTGTTCGAATATAGTTGGATTTAGTTGTATATCTCTAAAAATGTGCTGAGTGTTTTTGACGATGGCGATAATGATGGTCAGCTTAGGCGGAAGATCTGAATAGGAGTTATTGGAGGAGAATCTGAGTAGGCAATTGGATAGGGAAATCTAGGAGGAGCTCCTGATTAACCTTGGACTAGCAGTCCCAGGTTAGCGGTTAGTTAACAGTGTTAGGGTAGTTCGCGATGTTTACAAAACGCGATGAAATTATCATGAATCAAAATGAAAACACATCTACAAATCCTAAAGAATCGTCGATAAATGTGTCGGTAAGAGTACGTCCATTCACATCCCAAGAACAAAACAATCTAGTACAAATCCCTGACCAAATGTTTCTTGGTGATGGGTCATTGTCTAAAGATATCGAGGTAGATAAGTTCCAACCTTTAGGTATACGAAACATTATAAACGTAGTGGATGATAAGATGCTTATATTTGATCCACCCGAAACCAACCCACTCACGCGTATGCATCAAAAAGTATTTCCTCTGATCCCCAATTCAAGGTTAAGAGAACATAGGTTTGTTTTTGATAAGTTATTTAATATGGATGCAACTCAAGACGATGTTTTTCAAGAAACCACAAAACCATTGTTAAACAGTGTTCTAGATGGTTTCAATGCTACGGTGTTTGCTTATGGTGCTACAGGGTGTGGTAAAACTCATACGATTCTGGGTACCACTGAGAACCCTGGTATAATATTCTTAACTATGAGAGAGTTGTATAACAAGATTGATGAGTTGAAACAAGATAAAGTATTCGATATAAGTTTATCATTTCTTGAAATTTATAATGAGACCATCAAGGATTTATTGAATCCGGAGACGAACTCAAAAAAATTAGTTATTAGAGAAGACAGTACTAAAAAGATTTCAGTATCAAACTTATCGACTCATAAACCTCAAAATGTTGAAGAAGTAATGGATTTAATTATTAAGGGGAATAGTAATAGAACCATATCACCCACAGAAGCTAATGCAACATCATCGAGATCACATGCAGTATTACAGATCAATGTTATACAAAAGAATAAATCAGTTGATCTAACTGAAGAACATACATTTGGAACCTTATCAATAATTGATTTGGCAGGAAGTGAACGGGCGTGTAGCACGAAGAACCGAGGTAAGCGATTGAATGAAGGTGCTAATATTAATAAATCTTTATTAGCTTTGGGAAATTGTATAAATGCATTATGTGATGGCAAACGTAAACGTCATGTACCTTATAGGGATTCAAAATTAACTCGATTATTGAAATTCTCATTAGACGGAAATTGTAAAACTGTGATGATTGTTTGTATATCTCCGAGCAGTAACCACTATGATGAGACATTAAATACTTTGAAATATGCCAATAGAGCCAAGGAAATTAAAACTAAAGTTGTAAGGAATCAACATAACTTGGATAGACATGTTGGATCATATTTGAAGATGATTACTCAACAGAAACAAGAAATTGAACAATTAAGGGCTAATCAGAACACCATTGTTCAAGATACTATTGATTCCCATAATCTAAAGCATGAAAAAGTTTTAAGTAATATAATTGAGTATATTGATGGATTAAAGAAGAGTATAGTTGAAAAGAATCAAGAAAAATGGAAGAAGTACTTTTTACTTGCTAAAAGAAAGATTTTGTTAGTACAAAAAAACGATTTTGAGAGGTTATTAAATGAGTTGAATAAAGATAACTTCTCTATTATAAGTTTAATAGAACAGGTAATATCAAAATTAAGTATTCAGATCAAAGATTTAGAAACCCAGTATTATGAACCTACTGAAATAGATAAGCTTTTGAACCATAATAAACTTAGACCTGAAGATAATTGGAACGAGTACCATAAAAAGATCCTTGACACCTTTTTGGGGGATTTGAAGGAATCTGTCGATAAGGATATTTTATTCAATTCGTCTATATTATTTGATCATTTGATCATCGAATTGAATGAGTATAACTTTCTAACCACAGGGTTCATCCAATTATTCAATAACTTCAACAATAAGGAGAATATTGATAATATAGAATTGTTTAACCAATTAGAGTACCATATTCAAACTCTTTTGAATGGTGACTTCGATCAATTCTTAGAGACAAAATCGTCAGCTTTTCTACAAGCTAAATGTATCAATTCCGATAAAAGACCAAATACATCACCTTTAAAAGTTTCCCCGCCAAGATCAGTTAAAAAATCAAACAAAGTAACGAAATTATCACCTATAAGGTTTAAAAATAAGAAAGTTCATTTTGATGAGAGTGATTTAAGTATTGATGAAAGTATGTTTAAAAGTGATGCCGATGATGACTCTCCTTTACAGAATAACATTCTTGGGAATCTTGATGAATTAGAATTAAAGTTCGATCCAAGTTTGAATAGTCCTCCTGTTAGTAAGACATATGATTATAAAAAGTTCAAACCCAAAAGAATCAGTTCTTTGAATAGAGATAAGAGTTTATTGAACAAAAGAGCATCAAGGGTTATATCTAATGAGTTCAAGTTTGATTCGCCGTCGAGTATGATGCAGTTTAATTTTAACGATGGCACCAGGAATATAGAGAGTAATGGGTCTGAAAAGGTGGATTAGCCCACGCCTTACTGAGGTAAGTGAGGTAAGGGTGGTGTGACTACAATACGTCAAAGAAGACGGTGAGAAGTCTACAGTAATCGGAGGAAGGAATGGTGCAAAACAGTTCATAAGAGCAGAGGCAGAGATTCAATACCACAAATAAAAGTTCTTCAGTATAATCATACCTAAAGAGCATATAAACATAGCATATAGAATAATGAATAATGACTAATGACTCTAGAGATTTAATGAAGACCAAAGATAAAGACTATATTCAATACGATTAAACATTCGTAATGGTCTACCAACCACCTTGACGACCACCCCCATAACCACCTTCATTTCTTCCACCATAACCACCTTCATTTCTACCACCGTAGCCACCTTCATTTCTACCACCGTAGCCACCTTCGTTTCTACCGCCATAGCCACCTTCGTTTCTGCCACCAAAACCACTATCACCACCAAACCCTCCTTGACCACCAAAACCACCTTGACCACCGAAGCCACCTTCGTGTCTACCACCTTCATGGTGTCTTCCTTCGTGTCTACCACCGTAGCCACCTTCATTTCCAAATCCTCCTTGGCCACCGTAACCGCCTTGGCTACCACCGTAACCGCCTTGGCTACCACCATAACCACCTTGGCTACCACCGTAACCACCTTGGCTACCATATCCACCTTGACCACCGTAACCACCTTGGCCATGTTGACCTTGGCCTTGACCTTCAACTAAGTTTTCAAGTTTACCTAAAAGACCACTCTCTTGATGGTGTTGTTGTTGTTGATAACCACCTTGGTTATAGTTTTGACCTTGGTTATAGTTTTGACCTTGGTTATAGTTTTGACCTTGGTTATAGTTTTGTCCCTGGTTATAGCTTTGACCTTGACTGTGGCTTGAACCACCTCCTAAAACACTTCCCAACATTCCACCAAGACCCCCGGCACTACCACTTGATTGGGAGTTGGATTGACCACTATGGGTAAGGTTGTTGAAAATAGCTCCAGCAATTTTACTTTCAATTCCTCCTGATCCTGAACCGGAATTGTGATTACTACCTCCGCTCATCATTGATCCTGCTAATGATCCTAATAATCCTCTATCACCTGTTTGTTCATCACCTTGTTGTTGGTTGCTTTGGTTAGGTTGATACTCTTGGTTCCCTTGGGAGTAATAATCTCTGTTTGACATAATTGAGTTGGCTTAGTGTTTAGTGTTTTATCGAATTTCAGATGGAATGTTGAGAATTGATGAGACACGCTTTAGCCACTATTCTCAGCCCCACACTAAGGTGAGGGCCTGCTGAGGGAAGCTGATGACCTACTGAGGGAAGCGAAGTAGGCCTCCGAAGCTCACAAATTCTAGCCACACATAGGGACAGCTTAAGGAGAGAATAGGAGAATAGTGATCGCAATAAATTTATATGAAACTATTCAACGAGCTTATGGTTGTATGCACTACACAATAACACAATCCTTATCCTGAGCATCATTCTTAATTGGCTGCAAATTATTAACACTCTTTTTCTTTTTCATTTTCTTCTGCAACTTAGCTACCAATTCCTTATTGGTAATTCTAGTTAATGCTTTTTCATCACCATTTTCAGCGGCTTTTATATACCAAGTTTGAGCTTCTTGTTGATTCTTTATACACCCAATCCCTTTATCATAAAAATTAGCTAAAGCAAATTGTCCTTTTGGTAAATCACACAAAGCTGCTCGTTTAGCCCATTCAAATGATTCACTTTCGTCTTTTGGTAAATATGGTTCACTTCCAACTAAATACCATGCACACATTGCTAACATACTATTAGGATCCCCTCCCATCGCTGCTTGAGTATAATAATGAATAGATAAATTGGAATCTTGAGGAACAATTTCTCCAACTTCATAATGATGACCTAAAATAGCATTACTTTCAATATGTCCTAATGCGGCCGCTTGACTGTATAATTCAAGGGCGTATTTCTTATCTTGAATAACAATATCTTTAAACCCTTCAAAGTATATCTTTCCTAACTCATAAGGGGCAGCTGCAATTAATTCATTGGCAACGGTCGATGCTCTAGTTAACCATTTGATTCCCATTTTCTTAGTGGTGACGTCATGAGGCAATCCCATTCTACCGTAGAATGAATAGACACCTAACTTATACATAGCAGCTGGATGATTCTTTGAAGCCGCCATTTTTAGATATTCAACGGCCTTTCTTGAATCTCTCCCAGTTCCAAGCCCTTCTTCATAACAATATGAGGTTCTATAAGCACTTTCAATATGACCACGTTTGGCAGCTGCTTGGAATAAAAGGAACGCTTCTTTGTTTTCAGTTTTGCCTAATGCTCCACTACTATATGCATCTCCTAATAAGTATTGAGCTTCAATATACCCTTTATCACTTAATTTCTTCAAATAATAAGAAGCTTCTTTTAAAATCGATTGTTTTAATTTCTTATCATCTAAAGAAGTTTCATCAGTAATATCAGATAAATCAAAACTTGAATGTTTTTGATGTTTCTTAGGAGTATTTTTAGGAGTAATCTGAGGACTGTTCTCAGCTGATCCAGGATTTGGACTATTTTTACCACTACCATTATGTTTATCCAACATTAAAGCGGTTTGCAACATGTATTGAGCATATTGGAATAAAACCGTTGGATCGTTAGATTTCTTAGCATTCTTACGATACAATTCAATGGTTTTAATTCTAGGCATTAAATGATTAGAATTATCTCCTAAATATTGAGTAAGATAATTTTGATTGAAATCTAAACTCATGCTATCACTTTTGTCGAAAACACTGGATGTAGAACTAACTGATCTGTTATGATTTGGATTATATTTTGGTAATACCAAGTTTTCCGATGGTGGTAAATTGAGATTGGTTACTGATGATGTAGCACTAATTGATGTGGACATTGGTGATATGATCAGATTAGCGGCCGGAAATGCTGGAGGTGGAGTGTCTGTTCCATTAAGAGAATTTGGAGACTTTTCCATTTTATTGAACTGATTAGTTTCCCCTAATAATTGCTGTCCTTGATAGGTTTGAAATCCTTGATAAGGATGTGATGAATAAGTTTGTCGGATAGGTTCGTGCTGATATTCTTGTTGGTATGCATATTCTCCTGAAGGCCGTTGTGATCTAGATTCTTGGGGTGGTTGGTAACCGGTACCTGGGTCTAAACTTGACGACGATTGGTTTATCCCTTCATTCAAAGGATATGGAGTGGTTGATTCCGGATAAGGTAAATTTGGATTTGAATTTGAAGTGGTGGGATACGGAGGATTATTTATATTTGAAGTAGATGATTGTGGTGAATGGTACTGTGAAGTTGATGGTGATGAAGTACCGCTACTATGGGCAAATTTTTGACGGTAAGGGTGAGATTGATTCATTTAAAAAACGATTTATTACGTGTGTTGAAGAATTTTACCCCCGGATTCACGTGTCGTATGACTTCAATTGACGGTTCCGTTATTAAACTTGGTGATATCACAAAAAGTCGATATTTATGACTCCGTGTTATTAAAGATATTTTTAGGATCTAAAACGTAAATAAATTCCACCGCGAAAATTTTGGCTGAAATTACGAGATTATGTCATCCCATCTGAGCCTGGCATCTTGGAATAAAAAGCGAAGATGTGGTTGGGTAATGGAATCTAAGCCATAATCGGTGATGCTACAAATCATAGAGTGAATTCTATTTATATATTTGTTCTAG